>OY757925.1:27715474-28219446 GCA_963585895.1 Sepioteuthis lessoniana | reverse complement strand
AAGGTGGACCAAATTTTGCGGTATTATTAGATAGATTTGGTTTGGTTGTTGTTTAATGGAATATCAACCTTTTGGGGTTATCTAATGCCAAATCTATCCTTCTAGAAAGTAATGGTACAATTTAACCGATAGCTGGGAGGATAAAGGGGTTCATACCTTTCCCAAAGATATTTGTCTGAATGTGAACGTTATTACGACTGGAGTTTGAACTCTCTTACTAAGTTTCTGCACTCCAGTGCTTTAACCATTACACCACGAGGACACCCCCTATTAATATCAATATCAATGATGTCAATATATATATATTACATGTTAATATCTGTGACACCAGGTTTCATGCTTTACGCATTCATCAGATATATATATATATATATATATATATATATATATATATATATATATATGTTATTTGTATTAAAAATATTATGATATAATACACATGAGGCAAAAAGCAGTTGGGAAGCCAATAAAGCTTTCATTATAGAATGACTCAGAGAACGCATAGTTTAGGGGCTAAGGCCACAAACCCAAAGAGCCTCGGGAGTCTCCTACAATTCTAAGAGACGTTATGGGTTTTTTTGTCACATGAGAATAGCAGATCCCTCGTATATTTTATATCAACAACGTTCCAGCAAAGAAATGTTAATTCAATCATGTAAGATTTGAATTAAATTATAATATATATATATATATGCGTATGCGTGTGTGTGTGTGTTATATTTGTATAAATAAGATATATTTTGTGTATGGTAATATATATATATAATGTGCGCATATATATAGATATATACATTCTATATAATATACATTAAGTATAAACCTACACTGAATACACACAAATACACACACGCACTAACAAACAAACACACACACACACACACACACACACACATATATATATATATATATGTATATATATATATATATATATATTGCATATATGGGTGTTGAGTGTATGTATATATATATAATACTTTATATATAGAATGTATATATCTATACGTATCCATATAATATTTGTGTGTATTTGTGTGTTCGTGTGTTTGTATTATATTTTAATACACACACATATATATATATATAAGTATATATATATATGTGTGTATGTGTGTTTGTTTGTGTGTGTGAGCGCGTGTGTGAGTGTGTTCCACGTATATATATAGAATGTATATATCTAAACATATGCATATATATGTGTATGTGTGTGTGTTCAATTTATGTGTACACATAATGCTTATTATATTGAATCTATCTATCTATCTATCTGCGTGTGGAGAGGTATATACATTCCTAATAAACGTCATGATATGCATTTTGAAGTCTAAGATTCTCTAAGAACAATCCCTTTTTTCAAAAATGGTAATTCTCGCCGAATATCACTTGTGGGTAGATATCATTTGGCGCCACCACCCACGCTTGAGCCATTCCTCAAAGAAAGAGGATACTTTTTTTAAATGAGTTATTAATACAAATAAAAGAACTATCATAAGCAGCTTCCTACGCTTTGTCATTAGATACAAATATACTTCAATGCATCTCGCACGCGATTTTGTATTTAAGCAAGCGACTTCAAAACACGTGGTCCTGAATTAAATTTATACCTGCGTGGGCGAACCTAAGTGACTCATGATGTAGGCCAGTGTGCAACAGGCAATTGCAATATAGCAGTAACAATATTGCATCGTGGTGCATATTCAGTATGAAGCAAGTATTAACGAAATAACAGAAATAAAAGGTAATTTTTTTCTGAACTATTTAACTGCTGGCATTTTGTAGACGATCCGTGAACTCTTTGGGTTCCCGTTGTAACAGTAGTCCATCATTATATTGATACTCTTATTTCGTAAGGAGTGACAGATGTTAATTAGCATTTCGTAGTTATCTATATCAAATATAAAATTTGGATAAGTAATAAATAATGGCATTTAATGCAGACGGCACAAAACTATCATTCATTTGCGAATAGGACTGGAAATTGCTTTATTTTCTTAGCTTGAACATTTTAAATGTAATGTACTAATAAAAGAATATTACTACGATGTGCCGTTTATGCTTAGATACAAGCATAATGAAAGATTTAGTGATATATATATATATATATATATATATATAGCCTAACACCAGCTGTTTTGTCGAGTGCTGCTTCCAGGGTTTGTTCCAAATAACACAGAGTATTCTTATGTAGTTCCCATCCAGCATTTTTCTCTGAGCACGTCTATGCAGTGCAACCATTCAGTAGCATCGACACGGCCGCTACTTGAAAGAAATCCCGTTTTATTTCATCAGAGATCAGGTTTCCTTATAGTCGATAGTTTGTCAATAGCAATCCAAGCCTTCCCTATGTGTATGTTGAAATTACTTTCTGTAGATGAGATGTCGTTGCTGATGTATGTTAATTGGTCCACTAATTTCAGAAGATAGCCATTTAACGTGGATATTGCTTCATCTTGTGTAAAACATATTTTGCCTCCCATCTTACAAACCATACAAATAAGACGAACGAGACATGCTTGATACTGATGGAGAAGTAAAAACGAACTCACAAGCGACATTTTACTATGGACTCCTATAAAGGGACACACCCACGCTGGCCGACCTGCAAAGACTTACATACTTCAGCTCTATACGGACACGGGGTGCAGTCTAGATTACCTGCCATGAGGCATGAACAATAGGGTCAGATAAAGAGAAAGAGAGAGTCAAGGGACTCCGTGCTATCAACTCGACTTGATTATATATATATATATATATATATATATATATATATATATATAATGCAACAAATTGTTTAGAAGATGCTAGTTAAAAAGTTCTGAATGCTTTTAAAGCATAAATTACAACCTCGCTTTGCCGAATTCCCTCTGTTACTGAGAGTTTCATGTATCACTATGATCATTTGACAGAATGTGAAGTTTCCAATGGTTTTTCTTTTATATTCAATTAAAAATCGACCAGTTTTGCCCAGTCAGCTGGGACTGTAGAATACACTGACTGCTTCTCTGCTGAGGGGTAAGACCCCACCCAATGAGTGTCCTGGATATGACACTAAACAATCTGATGGTGCGGTTCCAGTAATGCTGGAGTTTTGGGGAATGCGGAGTACCCCTTTATTGCCATTGCTCCCAGGTCCACTCGGGCCCAGAATGGTAGCACTGGATAGAGACCTATCTATGGGTTAAATAGAATTAACTACATACTTTTGCTAAAATGTATTGCTTGAATTAGAACTGTTTGACTAAACTGAATAGCTTAAAATAGAAATGTTTTTAACAATTAAAATGTACTTACATTTAAACGGCATGCTTATGCTAAACTGAATTATTTGAAATGGAACAGTTTTTGACATTGAAACTGTTCTGAATTGTTATATATAGAACTTATTTGACATTCAACTGTGTATAAACAAAATTAGCTGAAGTAGAATTGTTTGTATAAACTGAATAGCTTGAAATAGAAATGTTTTAAACTGTTTACTCATGCTAAACTGAATTGTTTGAATTAGAACTGACTTTTTGCATAAAAATGAATTAGGCGTTAAATAACCTATAAAGGTTGATATGCCATAAAAGCCAACCAACCAATCGATCAGTAGGGTCCGTATTAACAAAAAAAAAATTTTTTCAGGATTTTTTTTACATTTTAGACCCAGAGGTTTATCCGTGGGTATATGTCATAAAAAGAATTTATTTTGAAGTCTACACTCACATGCTCATTCTGATTTTATTTTTATGCGAAGAGGTAAGGGAATCGCATTCCTTGTACGTCCATATTTACATTTTTTTAGACGGACAGTAGTGGTGCTATTTAGCCCATAGATGAGAAGATAAGGGGGTTTATATATTTCCCAAGGGTATTTGTCCGAAAGTGAACGTAAAAGCGCGACTGAAGTTCGAACTTCCGCAGTGCAGCGACGGGGGATACACTCCTGTATCTTGCGTAAACGTGTCAATAGTTAAAGTTCTTAAATATTTGTATATGTTGTATTTGTGTTGTTATGACTTCTGTAGGAAGTTTTTTTGTCTTGTTCTTAGGTATTTCTCAAAAGCTGAAAGTCCTTCATTGTGTTTGACATTAGAGTAAAAAGATCTGACATCCATTATGACTAGAATCGATTCTTCTGGTTTTGTTTCAAGTCCGTCGTATCACATAGATTGGTCTTTACTTCCTTAGAAAGAGGTTGTATGTAGTGATCCATGTATTTGGATAATTTGGTTGTGTGAAATTTAATTGTAGAAATTACTGGTCTTCCAGAGTTGTTCATTGTATGCATTTTGGGTAACAGATAGAAGAGGGCTGGTTTTATACTTTAGTATCTCCGATGTTTCTTTGTCGATTAAATTTTTTCAGATCATATTATTTAACGAGTTTATGATGATGTTTTGATGATATTTGAAGGGGCCGGTTGAAAGTTCATGCTAGTATTCTTCCTTATTTAGTTGGTTATGGTATAAAATAATACCACAAAAGACGGGTTTTGTTGTTTTTGCCATTCGTCTAGTGGTGTAGACCCCGTTGTTATTTCTCCCACCCGTCCGTGAGGGCATTTCACAAGTTGTACAAAGAATCTTTAAAAAATAACAAACAACAAACAGTGGGTGAAAGGAAGAAAGAAACAAACACGGATTTAGAACTGCAAACGCAGGTAAATGAAATAGGAACTTTAGCATTCTATATATGTTCATGGCTATCGCGAGAACTCAGCGAAAATCTCACACAGCTACCAAAAATGCTGACTCATCTTGTCATAGTCCTAAATTTCCAACACCCTGCTTCGGGGTCTCACACCCAACTGACCGCCCCGGAGTCTCACTCCTGACTTCTGAATGTCTGACCCTTAGCTTCGGACTCACAAACGTCATTTGTTCTTCTCTTCTGGTCTCGCAGATTTTCGCAAACACAGCTCTTGTGTGGTCTTCGCGTTAATATTAACAAAGAAAGGTCTTCTGGTCACTCTGGCGCCGCTTCAAAGATGCCGGAGATAAGATCCCTTCCTCGGCTACCCATCCACGAACACACTCACAACATATATACATCTATATATATATATATATATATACATTAATGGTCATTATCGTGCCACAATGGCTTCTTTTAGATATTTATCAAAGCTTCAAATGAATATTGCTCCGCCTTTATCAGTCTGTGTTATGATCAGGTTTTCTCTGGTTGAGAGGTCCATTAGAGCTTCACGTTGTCATTTCGCGGGTGGGGGATGTGATAAATGTCATTTTTTGTGGGTTTTTAATACTTCTTTTAATGCCATTTCGAATGTTTGGATGGTTGCATCTGTATTGTTGAATGTGCAGCTTTTTTTTTTCTTCATTGATTGAGTCAAAATTGGTTGGTTCGTGATCTGATAGTCCAAAATGGGTTTAAGTCGAATTATTCAGAAAAATTTATTTTCATCGTTTTCCACTGTGTTATTATTGAAGTGTAATTGATGTGGACAAAAATCGAGACGTTTGTTCAGTAGTTGAAATATGCTGAATTTGCACCTGCTTAGATTTATCATTCATCAAGGTGGGTCATTTTTAAATCTACAAAACTTTCGAAGTTGCTTCACAAAATTTTGAAAGGTTCTGTTACTGTAGTTTGAATATTTTGTATTCGCCCTCCCAAGTACTTTGGTTGGGCGGATCGTTGGGGTTTTGAGTAGCTGTACGTACTTATTACAATTTAAGTGGGCTTAACTAGTTTAGTAGTTAAGTATTGTCTTTCTTTTTTGAGTTGGTTTAGTGTTAGTGTTACTATTTGGATTGATTTGTATTGAGGGTCAAATTTCGTTATTTTTCGTTTGGCTAACAATGTCTGCATATTTCTATAGTATTGTCAGTTTTTCTATGGAGTCTCACTGCTCAGAACTCTGTTTCCTCATATGTTGGATTTGGTGGTGTTTTTTATGCTTGGGACAATTGTGTCAAATGTAGTTTTATAGGAACAGTTAATTCTTATCTTTTTTGCTTTGTTTACATAATTAAAAAGATGAACAAAAGTGATAAAAAAACAGAAATATTTCTTTTTATACTGTTTATGTTTTATTGTTCTTTGATATATATTTATATATATAATTGTTGAGGTTCCTCCGCCCGGTATCTGGTGAAGAGTGCTGTTGACCCATCTTTAGATTCATTGGCCTTACTTCACATCCACCTTGCTGCTTTCCATGGTTTTCATAGCTAAAAGAAAAAAGGAAAAACGACCAAATCGACGAAAATAAAAAATGCGCGATATTACGGCCTAACGTGCGATAGTGAAATGTGCACGTTTTATGAATGACCGTTAATAACGATTTTACGAAAGCGAACGCATTTAACATCATTGTGAACTTAAGTTACAAAGAGGAACTTTCACCTTGGTTGTCTTCATACCCTGTCCGGTGACAAACGCTGCTGATGGCGCCAGGTGAGGCCATCTTAGCCACCGAAACTGTGGCATCATCCCTGGTTGGTGGCAGATGAAAACAGTGTATCGCAAGTGTTTTCACACGTTGTATGATGAAATATAAAAATTAAAAGATTAAAAATAAAAAAAACTATGAAGTTTCTTTGCCCTGCATCTGGCAAAGCGCGCCGTTGATCTGTCTTTGGATTCATCCGCCTAACTTCACATTCACCCTGCTGCTTCCCATTGTTTCCATTGCTATACGTTGTGTGGTTCGTATAATAGTCTCTACCATTACAGACAAGTCAAGATAGGATAACTGTTATGGAATTTTACTGTTGCGGGTTATATATACGCGGTGCATACTATGAGTTTCCAGACTTTTTTCGTATGGGCACTTTTATAGATAGTACACTATAAAACAAGATCTATTACACACGCAAAATGTATTGTTTCAGACTTAGACCCCACAATCTACTACAATGTGATCTCTTTTTTCATAACGTAAATATTGACAAATATTTACGCTCTGCCAAATATTATCTTTTCTTGCAAGAAAAGAGGTTGTAGTTGTAACTTCTATTTTTCGGCAAACTTTTATCGGAGTTTTATTCACTCATTTACACCTTTGTCAGCTACATATATATATATTTAGTGTAGTTTAGTCGTATGGGCCACCATGTGAGAATCAAACTCACTAGTAATGATCTGCTGTCCTGAATTGGTAACCATTACACGATGCGAGAAGCCGACAATGATTGTATATTGAAATAGAAACAAAATGTTTTGACCCAAGCAGAACTGTTAAAATTGTGGAGATTTCTGTCCCCGGGAAAAGCACTGTTTTGTAGGAGAATAAACCGTACTCAGAATGCAATGAAGAGATGGGCGCCGCTTTCGAAGATAATACACAAACGAGTTTTAGCTACTACAAAAGGTTTATTGTCCATATATACAATATACAACAGGTAGATACAACATACAAAACTGACAAAAGAGTTCGAAGGCTTTGGTTAGGTAAGGGTTGCAGATAAATTTGCTGCAGAAACTTAGCTGTTTAGTTGTTTCTAGTAACTTATTAAGGCATTGTCGAAAAGTTCGTATTAGTAGTAGTCGTAGTTGTAGTAGTAGTAGTAGTAGTAGTAGTAGTTGCGTTTGTCTGTTCTCAGCGTCTGGGGCCTTGTACGATGCCGGTCTTAGCTAGAACTGCTAACCTGGGCAGTGGCAGTGACATCATGTTTTATAACCAGCCTCACGTGACCTCCAGAAGCGCTGTGATTGGCTAATTTGGCCCTTCTCACCTGTGTACTAAATGGAATTCCTATAAAGCATATGCGGGAAGAATATTTTTCCAATTAAAATATTTTGAAAAATCTGCGATGCTCACCCAGATGTTTAATAAAAACAATTCAAGAATTAGTAATTATTGTATGACCAATATAAAAAATCATCTGCTGGTATAAATTGTAATTATAAGATGAAAAATATAATAACCAGAATAACAGCTGCAACTGCAGTGATAGAGCAAGATGCCCTTTGAAGGGTAATTGTTTGATTAATAATGGGATATATAAGGCCACAGCTTGAAAAGAAGAAATTAACAATATCAGAATAGCAAAAATAAATGATATAATCATGTACCAACAGAAAATATGCCAACAGTATCAAATTATCTCAACATTTATGGTAGATAAGAGAAATATGTAGATATTCCACAACAAAAAGGGATATTGTGAAAAAAAAGTCTAAGCCTTTAAACGAGGTTGAAATGGCTGCAGATTTTGTTTGGAAGAAAGATTATCTATCGTGGAATATGCCGAAAATCATAAATTGCAGAAAAAAAAGCGAATTGATCTCTAAGTGTAGACATATTAATATATTTTTCCTATGCCCTTTACCACATGAATAATTACATAATTTATTTTCTTGTATTTGAACTGCTCAGAGTTTTAAAATCAATAACACTTTTTCGTGTATGAGTATGTAACACTTAGACAAAAATTTTGCAATGTGCTAAAATCCTCACACCATAATAGACGGTTATTTAGCCACTTTTTTTTATCCTGTTTCTGTCTGAGGATTGTGTGATCGATATGAAATTTTAAGTAAAGGACTTTAAGAGTAGATAATTTGGTTATTTTAGATTTAAGACCTGTTCTGCCTAAGTAGCATCGAACACTCGTGCATTTTATCTTTTATAATATATATATATATAATATATATTTGTAATATATATATATATTATAATATATATATATATGTGTGTGTGTGTGTGTGTGTGTGTGTGTGTGTGTGTGTGTGTATTTATATATATATATATATGAAAACAGAAAATGAATCCGACGATATGAAAATGTATAAATATGAAAAAACAAAAGGGCTTCTGAGGATGATTTTATATATAAATGATATTATCTACTAACGTTAAACAGGGCGTATGAATTTTTAAATGAAGCGAGATGTGAAAGTTTCAAGCATTCTATTTCCATTTGTGGCGTTCTGTTTCAAATTTATGCGATGTAATTAGTATCATTAGAAAATTGGTCGATATGAACAAAATAATATAGATATGAACAAATAGAGAGATAGAAAGATGTGACCAGGACCTTTTTTAAGGAAATAAGTTACGTTTTTTAAAATAGATTTTCCAACACTTACTCCTTTTTCTCACGGTCTCTCTCTCTCTCTCTCTCTCTCTCTCTCTCTCTCTCTCAATCTATCTATCTATCTATCTCTTGCTTTATCTCTCCCTCTCACATTCTTGTCTCTATTCCTCTTTCTTTCTGTCACCCACCTTTCTCTATCTTTCTCTCTCATGCTTTATCTCTTCCTCTCACTTTCTTGTCTCTTTTGTTTCTTTCTTTCTGTTACCCTCCCCACTCTCTCTTGCTCTCTCTCTCTCTCTCTCTTGCTTTATCCCTTCTTTTCACTTTCTTGTCTCTTTTCCTCTTTCTTTCTGTCACTCCTCTTTGTCTGTTTCTGTCTCTGTCTCTGTCTTGCTTTATCTCTTCCTCTCACTTTCCTGTCTCTATTCCTCTATTTCTGCTTCCCCCCTCTCTCTCTCATGCTTTATCTCTTCTACTCACTTTTTTGTCTCTATTGTTCTTTCTGCCACCCCCTTCTCTCTCTCTCCCTCTCCCTCTATCTTTCTTGCTTTATGTCTTCCTTTCACTTTTTTGTCGCTATTCACCCCCCCCTCCCTCCCTCCCTCTCTCTCTCTCTCTCTCTCTCTCTCTCTCTCTCTCTCTCTCTCTCTTCAGTTCTTCCCCTGACGTTCACTTATCTCTTGTTTGTGTTCTTATTTAGTTTTTATAGAACATTCTCATACAATGCAGTTATAGTCGCGTTTCTTATAATATTAGTTATTGACGTTTTGGTGTAATATTTTTATTCGTGGAATAATTCCTTGTTCAACCAATCTGACAAATAGCCTATCTATACACCTTGCGACTTTCTTTTGAAATTTTTCAAAGCTTGGCCTCTGACTGCTTAACTACATCCGTAACCGTATATAAGCCCGATACGTGCAATTACAATGCTTAGCCAATCGAATGAAAATTATTTATCGATGCGAGACTGTCTGAAACAGAGAAAGTAATATACGCATCCGTGGGGAAGATGCGTATTCCAAAGATGCTGCCAACAGAGTTACACTCAGAGGAATATAGAAATGGGAATGGATAAAGATTTTATGTGTTCAAATGTGGAAAAATAAATCAATTGGATGAGTCTAAAATGACTGGTTATATACATGGTTGTAACTGAAGCAATGACATGAAACATAGAGAGATAGGAATAGACTGAGATAGATAGATAGATAGATAGATAGAGAGAGAGAGAGAGAGAGAGAGAGAGTGAGAGAGAGAGATTTTTAAAAGAGCTCTACAAAATGAACTTTAATACAATCCCTGGTACACGCCGTGTAAAATAAATAAAACCCCTAACTTCAAGGAGCCGTCGCTACTGATAGTATTTACTCCCTCGTTTTGAAAGGGAAAGTCAGATTCATTGCTTGATGTTTGAGACGCCCCTAAAGGGCAATGCCAATAGAACTCAGAAGTATTTGTCTAGATCACTTATACGTGGGAGGATATTTGTGTTAAAAATTACCTCGTGACGAAACCTCTCTATAGCGACAAAACAAAGGTAGATAATATATATATATATATATATATATATATATATATATATATATATATTAGGGTAGGTCGATTTTGGAACTGTAAAAAAAGACATTCAAAGAAAGTTGCAAAATAATGTCAAAAGTTACCACAAGATATATCTTTCTTCAAAAATGTGGATTTATTTGAGGAATCAAACTTAAAGACCAAATAAATTGGGATTTTTATCACGGTATAGGTGTCACCGGCAATACGCGTCGCTTAAATAAAACCTGAGTTTTAACAAAAATAAAATAATAAAATATTCTTAATAATAAATATTTTTAAGTTTAGTATTCCTTTTCTTTAGAAATTAAATCAAAATATGAAAATTAAAAAGGAATAAAATCACTATAATATTTAATTTAATATACGAATAACTATTTACATATGCCGTTTTATTTATTGTATATTTTTTATGGTATTCACCTGTTAAAATTACATCCCCCTAAATGATTTTTTACTGTTTACGATTTTAATTATCACGAATATCTCTTGAATTTATCATTTACATAGACTTAACTATTAAAAAATACAACTTATATAATTATTCTGATTTGTTTATATTTTAAAAGTACTTATTGATTAAAAAACTGTTTACGAGCTTGATACGGTAGATAAAAGTGCTATAAAAAGAGTAAAAGGTATCAAGAAAAAATTTACATTCAACACCAAACAGCTTCAACATCAAATCTCCAGGGTAATGTTTCTACCCCCTCCTACTCATCTTCTCCAAGTGAAGAACCAGAAGAAGAATATTTGCAGCCAAAGAGTCATTCAAAAGGGCCTTATTAGCCTTATCAAATTTCCAAGATATGCTCCCGAGTTAGTCAGAGGAGACATATCTTCTAATCTTGGAGCCCTGCCTTGCCAATGCCTTGCTCTTGGATTTGAAGGCTATGGGCCTTCTTATATCCAGTATCAATATAAACGATATTATTATTAATAAATGTAAAGTTGACAGGGCAAAGACTAAAGTGAAAATAACTGCCCAACAAAAACATGATCAAAGTATGGAAAATTTTTATATGCATTGCAGTTAATGGGAGAATGGATAAGAACACATTGCTGTATAAGGAAATTTGTGGAGGAAAATGGGCAGAAAACTATGAAAAAAACTAAGGGACCAGAATGCCATTTAACTTTTACAAAGGAGACATCATATAAAAGTAAATATCTGACACATAGAGTTCTTCCTAATATTGTTGCAACAGGTGCTGTTCATGCAGAGCAAATGGTGGATGTTTTGCATGAATTCAACAGTGAGAAACCTATCAAGGCTGTCCTTGTTGACAACACTAATGCCAACACAGGTTGTGAATGTGAAATGGTCGCAATTTTAGAGAAAAAAAAATTTAATCTTCACACCATTGGTTCCTCTCTGCACCAAAATTAACTACCTTCCTGAGCCCTTTTTAAAAATATAGATGGTTGCGCAAAAGTCCCAACAGCATTCAGTGCTGTGAATACACATTAGGTATTTCTAGAGGTAAGGTTGACTCTAGATATGCCTCCTGTAAAATTGGTCGTTTAAACCAGGCAAACTTTAGCCATCAGGCTCATGTGTTTATGGACTCGTGGTGCATACCCACAAAGGCTCACAACAAAACTCCACAGTTTAATAAATTTTATCGTAAATGTGTATGCCACTTGTGGGTTTGAAATTAAAAGGCATAATAAATTCCACAATCAGCAACTACACATTTTTAATATGATCCAGAGAATAAAGGAGCAGCCTCATGAAATCCAACAGATAGTATTAAGAAATATATAAGGTAATACATTTTGTTTACTGCCAGAAAACCTTTTATATTCCATTGTCAAATCTGAGGAAGTTGAAGTAAGAGAAGAAGCTTTAAAAAGAATTTGGCCATTAGGTAAGTAAATATTTATTCATGTATAACTGACTCGATTCTTCCAATTTATAGAATCATTTTTAAAGATTTTATCAAATTTCACCATAATTATTAAAGTAGTAATGATTGGAATTTTTTAATAACTCAATCAATTAATTTTTATATTCTTTCAGGGGTGGGGAGTCAACTAGGAAAAGGTTAAAAAGAATACCAACAATTAATTTTAATGCCACACATTGGACACATTATGTGGCATTTTTGAACCACCAATGATGAAAGGTTTTTCTGAATCTGAACTTCGAGAATCATTGTTAAATGGAATCAAGCTTGACTTGCCAAATTTGCCCTCACATTCTCAGGCCATCGAACGGGTAGTCAAGTTAACAACGGAAGCTTCACAAACTGTAGATGGTTTTGAAACAAGGCATCAACACATAATAGCCAAAGTTTTGAGTCAGAAATTGAGAATGGTATTTTTGTCAAAGGGCTCTTATAGGGAGCAATTTGACTCTATGTATTAAGCTCTACTAAAATAGTGTTTGTTTTTCCTTATTTTTTTGTTTGTTAAATTTTCACTTATAACTGAAAAAAAAATCAATTTTTAAGGTATTCAAATATTATTGCTTAATTCATAATGTTAAAAAGCAGTTTATAGAAGCAAATACTGAAAGGGGGGCAGATTTTCAATTTGAAGATTAGTCACCATTTCTTTAATATTATTTTTATAAAATAAAAAGACATTCTCTGATTTAAATACTAACATTATTTGGTTTTCACACTAATATTCAAGCCAAATCTTTCAAAAAACGAGAAACTTTCAGTGTGTTTTTGTCAACGATCTTTGATACGAAACGCTCAAAAAACTGTTGAACTATTTGATCGAATTTTTTGTATGAGTATTTAATAGGTCCATGCATAACTTTCGGTAAGTGAGATTTTTTAATATTTTAAGAAAAGTGAAAAATCAACCTACCCTAATATATATATATATATATATATATATATATATATATATATATATATAAAACAGTGCCGTGGGCTGTATGATCTCCGTTTTTCCTCAAATCTCTTGTTTCCCCAGTTTTTTTTCAAGATCTTTGGAAGCCATTCCAAGTGCACCAACTACAATTGGTATCACCGTCACCTTCATGCTCCATAGCTTTTTAAGCTCCCTTGCAAGATTCAAGTATTTGTCAAACTTTTAGCTTTTCTCTTGCTTGTTTACTGGAACGGCAAAACCACTCGTTGACAAGTTTTTTTGTTGTTTTTTTTCGTCCTTATTAATTAAATCTACGTCTGGCCTTCTGGCCCGAATTGGGTGATCTATTTGTATTTCAAAATCCCAGAGAATGCCATGCGTCTCATTTTCTAGGACAGATTCTGGTTTGTGTATATACCATTTGATCGTATGGTCAAATTTTAATCTCTTGCACAGTTCCCAGATGATCATCTTTCCTCGCCCAGTCGTCTCTATTCATTTTGTGTTAGTTTGCTTCATTCGATTATTTTCTGTTTTATAGTTTCATCTCTGTCACCACATAATGTACACATGCTATTGCTGCATCTACGCAATTCTTAAGGCTTAATATTGTTTCGTGAGGTCCACTTCCATTATTTTGGTATTGGTAACTTTCTTTTTCTTCGAGTATTCTGATTCTTTCCTAATTGGGTAATTTTATTCCTTCCGTATTTTTCTACAAGCATGACACATTCTTCAATCCCAAATTCCATTCCAATATCCTAGCTATACATTCTGATAGTTCGTAAAAGTTTCTAGTTCTGTTTTCATTTTTCGCAAATATTTTAATATCATCCATAAAAATGCCTTAAGGACTTATTATATAAAAGTTAATTTTAATAGTATGCAAAAGAATAGCAATTATCAGTTATATTATTTTGTTAATTTTTAACCCTTTGTGCATGTTCTTTGCATGTAATTAAATGGCATTATTGCTAAAACAAACAATAGAGGCGAGAACTTACTTTTGGAATTTTAACATAAACATTTGCTGCATTCGCTTATTATATGATTAAGTGCTTCATCTCTGTCACTACATAACCTAAACTTGATGTTCTGTTACGTATTATCAATTTTCGCTTTGATATAATTGGTTCTAATTGCATTATTTTGTGCGTTATTATCATTATTATTTCACTCTTTGAGAGTTTTTCACACACGCGTCAGACGGTGGATTTTCTCTGAAGTCTAAGTGACACCAAGTCTTGTCAGATCTCCTGGACTATTCGGAATATTCTGGCCAATTTTAGTAATTCAGTTGATTGAATTGTCTCGTTTCTCCACTGTTTGCCAATTATTATTATTTAACTCTTTTGAGAGTTTTTCACACCAGCGTTTGCTGATGGTTTTTCACAGAAGTTTGAGTGACAACAAGTTTCCTCAAGTCTCCAGGACTCTTTTCAGTATTATTGACCGATCGCAATAATGTTGTTGTCTGGATGGTCTCCACTTGTCCTCTTAATTTCCAAGTTTTCAAATCTCCTTACTAATACTTTGGAGATTGTTCCAAGTGCACCAATTACTATAGGTATCACCGTCACTTTCCTGTTCCATAGTATTTTTTAGTTGGGTTTTTTTTTTTTTTTTCGCTTTCTTTTAATTTTACGCTGTGGTCTGCCGAGTCGGCAAAGTTCATTATTCGAGAGGTTCCCATTTTTTTTTTTTTTTTCTATCAATAGGTCTGGTCGTCGGGCCGAGATTAGGTGATCTGTTTGTATCTGAAAATCCCAAAGAACTTTGTGTGTTTAATTCTCCTGTACGGATTCCGAGTTGTGCATATACCACTTGTTCGGATGGTAAGATTTAAACTTCTTGCACCATTCCCAGTGGATACCTTCCTCACCCTGTCGTGTCTTTTTGCACAAATTTGTAGCATTTACTTATTATGTGATGATCGTTTCGTCTGTATCAATTCATTTGCTATTTTGTAGCGTTTTAACTATTTTTGCTTAAATATCGTTGGTCTTTATGGCGTTTTATTGTGCTGCTATTAAAAGAGATTCAGTTTCTCTCTTTAGGTTTCCCTTTCTTGGCTCTGTCCAAGTCTTTTCGTGTGAGATTTTGCTTGTTTACGGCTTGAAATATCCATACAATTGTTTATCTTTGCATTTTTGTTTTCTTGTTATTGTTGTTCAGTTGATCCTTGTGTTGTTTGTATTGTTTCTGGTTGCTGTAATTAGTCTTTCTTTGCACTTTTTTATGTAGTCTTCGAGTCGTCGTATCGATATATCGACGCTATTTTCAATGCTAGCACGTCCTTTTCCTCTTTCTTTTCTTGACATATAATCAGTCAACGTTATCTCTGTGATGGAAGGCCTTATGCATCGTCATTGTTTGCTTTGTTTTTTTGTTCTCTGGTCCATTTATTCAAGTTCTTCCCTCGTCTACTTCAAGAGGATAACCCAGTTTCAAGTAGTTTTCTCGTTTTCCTCAGATACTCTTTTTTGATTTTTTTTCTTTCATCACCGCTTATCTAATGATGTCCGCTTCCACTATTCCCAAGTACTTGTAAGTTTCCTTTTCACCGAGCGTTCTGATTTTTTCTTGATTTGATAGTTCTTTTCCTTCTGTCATTTGTCGTTTTCCGCTTCTCTATAATTATTAGTAGTAGTGGTAGTAGTATTCAGTCACCACGTGCCGTTGACTATGTGTCTACACTATCTTAACACAGATATATATGCTTCATCACCGATATTGATCACACTATTCATAAGTATAATTATATATAGAGAGAGAGAAAGAGAGAGGGGTTCGTGTTGTACCGATTTCGTCGAAAATAGACAACGATGACCTGAGTTGAAATCCTAGACGAGTCTTTGCATTTCACAAAGCACTAATAACCGAGGTAAAGGTATGACTCCAACTATTTTCCCTCTGGCTATGGGGAAATAGTAGGGCAGTGTATGCTCTTTAAGCATACTATGGAAACCAGTCTAGGAGAAGGGAAACTCTGTATTCAAACCTGTTAAAATCCACTTAAAAGTGACTTTGTAACCCATCCCACTCGGGAAGAGAGGTTGGTAAATATATATATATATATATATATGTGTGTGTGTGTGTGTGTGTGTGTGTGTGTGTGTGTGTTTGTTTGTAAACGCATACTAAGTCATCAAAAGTACACACACATATTTGTAAGTGTGTGTGTGTGTGTGTGTGTGTGTGTGTGTGTGTGTGTGTGTGTGTGTGTGTGTGTGTGTGTGTGTGTGAGCTGACTAAATGTACTTAAATGATTAGTTTGAAAGCATCAAATAAAGCCTGATTAATTGCACAGTCTGTTAAGTAAAGATAAGTAAATCGTGTATTTGTAGGTCGCAACATATAATCACCCTACACTTATGTAAAGTATTGAGACACGGATAACATATAAACCTAGATATGAAGAAAAAACATCTTAACAACAATATTCATTGATTCAGTATTAAAGTAGCGAATTTTTCCTGACTTCGATACGACAATTAACGAAATAAATTTCGCCTCTGCCTTCCTCATTTCTTCAGACTTTCGCTTTCAAAGCCTCTTCTGTGCCAGATTCCAATCACTACCCCCAACCTCGTGCATCATTTTCGACGTCTTTTCCGTCCTAGATTCTAATTACACCAGATATTGAATTAAGTCGATCCATTGATCGATGTTCACTTTTACTTCTTGATCAATATTCCGACAAAGCACCAGTAGGTAAATATCTTTGTAAAATCCACCCTTGGTAACAGGTTAGTGATCCTATTTACCCAACCCCTCCGCTCGGGCAGGATATGACACAAGGTCAATTTTTTAAGCGGAGTTTAAGAGGTTTAAATTCAGAGTTTTCCTTCTCCTAGACTAGTTGCCTCACCAAGGCTGAAGAACCTAGTCTGCCCTACTATTTATCCATAGCTGGAGGGAGAATAATTGGATTCATACCTTTCCCAAGGGTATTAGTGCTATGTGAAATGCAATCAGTCTTGTCCAGGAATTGAACTCGTATCGCCGTGTCCATATCCTGTGACAATAACCATTACACCACGGGTTAGTGATAACCCATAATTCATATACGAGTATACATAAATAAGTCCTTAGTTTGATGGCTGAATTTTATCAGAAATTTTCACTGTATAATGCGCGAGAAAGTTAAATTCTTTTTTGCATCATAAGGCTACGGACTTATTGATGAAACAAACACAGTCACGCACGCACATACACACACAGTCAGACACACACACACGCACACACACACAAAGACAGGCACTCACACACACAAACGTTATTTATTGCAGTCAGCTTGTGGGGGGGGTCACGGTTTTTTTAGAGGAGGAGTTTCAACTAACTGAACTGTCATGCCCTGTTTCATGTCATTTCGGCTTACGTCAAATTCGCCTTCACGTCAATTTTCCTTACTAAAGTTCAATTCAGCGAACGTTATTGCATAAGACGTTATGTCACTCAACAAAGTCTCTAAACAAAAGAACATGAAATTAATAAATTTTTCTCTAAAAATACATTTCAAACGAATAAATTTGATAAGAATTATTAGTAAAAGATAAAAATAATTTTTTAAATTTGGAAATGCATTAAAAATATATTAAAAATGTGTATGAGGCATTTTTTAAGGTAAATAACGTAATTTTATTAATTAAGTTCATTAATCTTAAAAATTTGAAGCCCATTTGGCTAAGGCTGTAGAATACACCAACTGCATTTCTGTACAGGGGTAAAAACTCCTGCCAACGAGTGTCCTGGATATGACATTAAACCATCAGATGGTGAACCTTTAGTCTTGGATCTTTTGAGAATATGGAATACCATTATTCTCAGGTCCACTCTGACAATTGGTAACAGTACCTGTTAGCATCCTATTTATGGATCAAATAGAAATATTTATCATTTGATAAACTTTAAAAAATATTTAAATATGTTCGAACAAGTAAATTATGTTAAATTGAATTATTCAGTATTTCATAGCAGTGCTTGAAGCTATTTAAGGGTCTGCAAACGAATTAATAATATTGAATAGAATTATTAGTGTTAAATTGAAATACTTGAAGCGATTTATTTTCCTGTGTATGACATGAGAAGGCATCTGATGTTGAGGGTATTGGGGAATGTGTATTACCCCTGCATTACCATTACCTCCATATCCACTCTGACCATAAGTGGTAGTATCTGTTAGAGTCTCATCTATAAATCAAATAAAAATATTTAATCCTTTACTTGAAACTTGTAATTCTATAATAAAATATATTTTCAGTGCATTTTTATACGAATGCGTACGACATTCAAATTCTGTTTTTCTTTTTCTTTTTTGCTTTTTAACATATATATATATATATATATATGTGTGTGTGTGTGTGTGTGTGTGTGTGTGTGTGTGTGTGTGTGTGTGTGTGTGTTCTTCAATCCAGTAAATCCGGAATAGGGAACAATTCAAACAGGACAAATAAATTATTCAAATTTAGAATATTTAAATATCCCTGTTAAAGAGTTCAATGTAAATAAAATCCACAGAGCAAATAATATCATTTCAAGAAAAAAACAATATTTGGTTACATGAGGATAATAAATTTATTTCCATCCTGGTAAGAGCATTGATATGAATCAAAACTCCAAAATAACAGGATGGAAATAAATTTATTATCCTAATGTGACCGAATATTGTTTTTTTCTTGAAATAATATATATATATATATATATATATATATATATATATATATATATATATATATATATATATTTAATCTTCCTGTTGAAAAAGGGATGACCTGTGTCAAGTTGTAAGACTCAAGTTTTAAAGCACTGAAAAGTGTGAAGCAACGCTTAATTGCCATTATTCCGAGGTTAACTTCGACTATCTTAAATAGATCTATTTAAAAAATTCATTTTGATTTATCATGTAAACTTTTAAGAAACTACTGAAAAAAAATTATATAAATGTACTATGTACGCAATTTCCTAACCTCTGCACATTAAAACGAGTTGAAACGAATTAATATTTTAGCCGATCTGTGCTGAGAATAGGATGACCCTCCTCCGATCTCCAGCTTCACGAATCTTTTTTTCTTTTCTTTTTTTTATTATTGCTTGGTGAATTGGATTATTGGAATAGTGGGGTGAATAGGATCATTGGTAACTTTGGACGAGTGAGGCAGGTTGGGTATTTTTTAAAAGTGGGATGAGATTAAGTTAGTTGAAAGTGGACTGATTTGAAACAAGGTGTTTGGGTAAGGGTAAGAGGTTTGTGTGAGTGGGATGGGGAAGTATAGACGTGGGGATAGTTGAATCAGAAAGGAAGTCGGATGGTGTGCCATCATCTTTTCATTCATTCAACATCAATCCGGGCAGCAGCTGTGTAACTAATCTGTTCGGGAGGGCAATGTTATCTGGCACTATAAAAACTGTTGATCTTAAACAGTCCTTTGGCTTCTTACGTCAGCTCAGCAGCCATTCTTACTGATAAAACATCTGAGTTGAGTGACAGGCCCAACTAAGAGAAGCCTGCTAATCGTCACACGGCTGGTGGGGCTGCACGCGCATATATTTTTTTAAGGGGCAGACAAAGTTTGTTTATAAATTTCAAATTTTTCTTCTGACACATATTGTGCAATGAATCCTTTAATGTTTTAAATATAGAACGTTTTAAAGACGAACAAGAATATACAGTATTGCCCGGGATAAACTTTATAACAGAAAATATAACAAAACAGTTGAAACAGGAAGAGTCGTTGAGGCGATGTGGCTAAGGTGCAGGACTGCAACATCCTAGTTAGCGAGTTCAACGTTATTACCTTCACTTTCAGTCACTTTCAGTCACTTTCAGCGAGTCACGTTATTACCTTCACTTTCAGATTAATATCATTGGGAAAAGTACAAACTTCCAACCAATGGCTATGGGTTAAATAGGACCATTACTGTTCTTTTGCAATGATGACTTTGCCATTAAATGGGCCACGAAGGTTGATGTTCTATTGAATAAACAAGCCAAGCCAAACCAAACAGTTAAAACACCTACTTTGATATACGAGGTGCATACGCTAAGTTTCCAGACTTTTTCGTATGGGCATTTAAAATTGTCATAGACTCTTGAAAATTCAGTATGTTATTGCTATACATCTTATGAGATGAGTGACCAATTTTTATGATTTCAGGTTCAAATGAACAGCTACAGCAGCAATTGGAATACACCCTACTAAAGCCTCATTGTCACAGCTGGTGAATTTCAAAAGTGCAATCTGGACGTAAGGACACTTTAGAAGAACGATATGCAATAGAATTCTCTTTTAAACTTGGAAAAAATGATACCACAGAAATGTATAGAATGCTTCAGACTGCTTTTGGAGCATCTTGCATGAATCGAGCACGAGTTTTTGGATGGCATAAGAGATTCAAGGAAGCCAGAGAGTCTGTGAGGGATGATGAGAGGTGTGGGAGGAGTAAAGAAGTCAATACACCACAGTTGATTGGCCAACAGGTTAGAGTTACTATGTTGAGGTTTTAAGGGAGTTCAGGAAGAGATTTCGTCGGAAGAGGCCAGCACTCTTCAAATCGGGACAGTTGCATTTCCACCAGGACAATGCACCAGTCCACAACTCCATCCTTGTCACAGACTATTTTACCAAGATGGGCATCAAGACAGTTCCTCACTGTCCCTATAGTCCAAACCTTGCTCCCTGTGACTTTTGGTTATTCCCTAAACTCAGAGGCTGTCGTTATGAGACAATGAAGAGATGAAAGAGGCTGTGACGTAGGTCATTGACACGCTCACACAAGAGGACATCCATGGGGCCTTCCAGAAGTTGTTGGAACAGTACAAGTGCATTGCATCCGGAGGAGATTACTTCGAAGAGGACAAGAGTTTCATGTGTGTACTATCAATAAAAGTGCCCATACGAAAAAAGTCTGGAAACTTATTGTATGCACCTTGCGTATATATATATATATATATATATATAATGATATATATGATTGTTATAATTATGATTATATATATAATTATGAATATAATTAAAATTTAACGGTAAAAGTGTTTTAAATCAGTAAAATCTTCACAGTGCTCCTTGCGCAAAAATGCAGTGGAATAGCACAAAGAATCGGTAGGAAAGGTGATCCACTGGGAATTGTGCAAGAAACTGAAGCTTGATCATACGAACAAGTGGTATATGCACAACCCAGAATCTGTCCAGGAGAATGAGACACATAATCTTCTCTGGGATTTTGAGATCCAAACGGATCACTTAATCTCGACCAGACGACCAGACCTGCTGATAGCCAGCAAAAAAAAGAGAACTTTCCGAATTGTGAACTTTGCTGTCCCGGCTGACCCCAGATTAAAATTGAAAGAAAGCGAAAAGAAAGATAAATACCTTGACCTAGCCAAGGAATTGAAAAAATTGTGAAACATGAAAGTGACGATGTCACCAATTGTAATTTGTGCTCTTGGTACAGTCACCAAAGGATTGATAAAGAGACTGGAGGACTTGGAAATAAGAGGATAAATGGAGACCATCCAAAGTACAGCATTATTGAGATCGACCAGAATACTGAGAAGAGTCCTGGAGACTTGGGGAGACTTGCTGTCACTCAAATTCCAGTGAGAAACTATCGGCTAACACCAGTGTGAAAAACTCGAAAAAGAGTAACTATAATAATCATAATTATTTATAATAAAAACATATGACTGAGTTTCACGTTATTTCAGGTGAGCTCATAGTCGACACTTCTGAAAGATTAAAATACCTCAGTCGTGAGTTTTTATAATATATATATATATATATATATATATATATATATATATATATATATATATATATTGAAAATACCATATTCATTGACCATGAATGAAAATTAAAAGATATGAACAAAGAAAAAAACGATTGGCGAATAAACAACTTCATAAAATCGTTAAATTTAGAGATTACTCAGAAATACGAGTAATCATCTTTTCATTAAAAATAAATTCACTATAGATACAGTCATACTATTTAATAAAGACCTTAAATTCTATCTTTGTTCACAATACTAAAATAATATACTAAAATAAAAGTAAGTAAAGTTAGCGACTGTAGTCGAGGATGACCAGAATGTTCCCCTTTCTACACCGAGGTGTTGGAGAGGGCGCTACTCCATTCTCTGGATAGCTCCACTTTACCCTTGATACGTACCTTTTAATGCTGAGTGTTAAGCAAGGCGGTATCAACTACCATTTTTAGACTCTTTGGTATGACTCGACCTGGGATTGAACCCCGGTCTCCCAGACCATTGACAAACACGGTATACTAAACTAATATACTAAATAATGAACTCAAAGCGTTCTTTTAGCCCAGTCGGCTGGGACCATGGAATACACCGACTGCATTTTTACAGAGTAGTAAGACCTTCCACCCAACGAGTGTCCTGGATATGACATTAAAGAATCTGATACTAAGGTTCCAGTAATGCCGGAGCTTTGGGGAATGTGGAGTACCCCTTCATTGTCATTGCTCCCAAGTCCACTCTTGCACCTGACAGGGTCCTATTTATGAGTCAACTAGAACTGTTTAACATTTAAACAGTTTGAAAACAAATGACTTCTGCTAAATTGAATTGTTTAAAATAAAACTGTTTTATTATTTATCTGTGTGTAAACAAATGACTGATGTCTAATTGAATTGTTAGTGGTACATAGTAATACTTGGGAACTTTTGACTTCGTTGATTTTTGCTACATTGAATTATTAGAAATAGAACTGATTGATCATTTAACTGTGTGTATCTAAAAAATGCGTTTACAAATCATATATTCAATATATATGTAAAAACAGGATTTGCCATCAAATAATCAACAATGATTGATATGCCATAAAACCAAATCAAATCAAACCAATCAAACCATTCTTTAAAAGATGGAAATTAAAAGCGATTTTTTTAATATTCCGATTCGAACCAAATCACTTAAAGAAACTACTAATTCCTTCAACCCTGAAAAATATCGAAACCAAAATCCAAACATTTGGAATTGCAATTAAAAAAGATATATAAAAAAATTTACTGACAAAAGAAACTGATATTTACCGCGTAAAAAATATTAGAGTGACCTTAAAGTTTCAAGTCTTTCTCACTTGTTTAAGCACCAATTTTAAATGCTTTGTAGTGTGAAACCCTAAGAGTCGCTGAGAATGGTCAAAGGCATCGTGAGATTTTTAAATGAAAATAACAAAATACTAACTCCATCTTTTTTAGTCAATTTTTCAATTTTCATTTAAAATCTTTCGATATTTGAATAAGTATTCGCTACCAAACTCAAGTTTCTCATTGATATTCATTAAAACATCATAATCATCATGAAGCCAGGCAGCTAGTACGGATTTCCCTCTCTCTCTCTCTCTCTCTCTCTCTCTCTCTCTCTCTCACACACCATTCGTCCCAATGATTTGTCGCTCCAGGCAGGTCTTCTAGACTACATCATGTGTCAGTATAGAACTGCTGCATGTAAGTTCTTGTTGGTTGGCCAACACTGATATGTCCATGTGAAGGAGTACATAGAAGAATGTCACCAATGAGTTTTGTCCTTACTTTGCCAGCAATGTTTTGTATGTCTTGTTTGTCTTATTTGGATGGTTTTAGAAATTGGTGGTTGGTGGCCGTGCAACTATTTCGTAGGGTGTTACTTCCAGGAAATCTTCAATATAACTGGTAGCATTCTTGCAGTTCCCGTGTAGCGTTATCTCTATACGTTTCGTCAGTGTCCATGTGGTGCATCCATATAGTAGAATTGACACAACCACTGCTTGGAAGAAATTGCGTTTCATTTTATCAGATAGGTTAGATCGATAACCTAACGATAGCAGTCCATGCCTTCGGTAAGCACATACTGATGTCATTTTTAGTAGATTGTACATTGCTTCCGAGGTACGTGGACTTGTCGACTAATTTCAGAAAACCGCCATTTAGATTGGAGATGTCTTCTTATTTAGTAAATCACATGTACTCTGTTTTGTCTGCATTCAGGTGGAGACCAATGCCCCCTGTTACCTGCTCCAGACGATGCAGCAGGGATTCGGCTAAAAGATATTTTTTTAAACTGTAAAAGAGACTAAATTAATTGATTGATTGCTTTTGACTGCGTGTCAATGTTGCATTGTCATCTAAATCATCACAACGACACAATAAATAAACAGACGCACGCAGAAAGACGCAAGAAGGAAGACGCAGGAAGACTTCTTTAACAATATTTTTTACCTCTCACTTTATTTGTAATGGTTCGAAAGGATTGTTCAAGGGTTGCATGTGAGAGGGAGCTGGAGACCGAACATAAACTGTAATTTCTTGACCCCACTGTTATGACCGTCACGTTGTGTCTTTCTTGCTCTTTAGGGCTGCCCAACCGGGGGCCTAGGGGCTCAATCTGCTGGATGCTGGCTTTCTTCATTGCATCTTATCAGCATCTTCTCTGGACCCCAAACTCCCTCGGGGTTTCCGAGGGTCCCCTCGGTCGGGTGTGGCTTTCCCTACCACATCTGGTCTCTAGCTGTCTGGAATTCTACTGGCAACTGCTTTGGCTCGTCGAACTCAACTGAGTTAAATAATAATTCAACACCTACACGATCGCCCACTGGATCTTTGAAATCGAATGTTTAATCGTCATCAAGCGGAAATAACTGTCATGCAGTTCAGAGGTCACTCTCTTCCGGTGCATCAGTCTGTATTGGCATAGTGGGACCTTCACCTTGTCCCATATTATCAGCCTTAATCCGCCCACGCGATCTCTTTCGATTACTGGCCATTGGAATGTGTCACTTCCTTCCGGTGCATCACCTTGGAATAGCATTTTTTGGGGGCCGGGTCGAAGGTCAAAACATAACATCAATCCATGGACGATTATTCTATGCCTAGAGGTTAGGGAATCGCGCAAATATTTACATTTTTTGCGTTGTTTCTTAAACCGGTTTCTCTAATTTTTTGCACAGGGTCCTATTCACATGATGGTCATAAGTACAGGAACTTGGACTTCATCAGTAGAGATTTTAAACCACCTACAACCACATTCACGACAATCTCAAGAAAAGACCAATGAAATGTATATGGATGCGCGTGTGTGTGTATGAACGTAGGTATGTGTTGTGAGCGGGGTATCACTCATAATAAGTATTCATGTAAGGTCATCGTCACGTTTGATTTGGTTTTATGGCATATCAACCACTGTATATTATTTAATGCCAAACCTATTCTATACAAATTCACTGATCTATTTCAAACAATTCAGTTTAAATGTCAAAACAGTTCTATTTCAAACAATTCAGTTTAGCATGTGTACGCAGTTTAAATGTCAAAACAGTTCTATTTCAAATAATTCAATTTAGCATAAGTACACAGTGATCTTTTTATGAGGTTCAAAGTCCTAAGAGTAATGACAATGAAGGTGTACTCCATACCTCCGATCTCCGGGACAGGATCCTCACCATCGGATACAATTTAGGTTTGATTTGGTTTTACAGCATATCAACCACTGTAAATTATTTAATGCCAAATCAATTTTTATACACATAAACAGTTCTATTTTAAACAATTCAATTGAGCATAAGTACACAGATTAGTTCGATTTGACCCATAGATAGGACCCTATCTGGTGCTACCACTCCAAGTCAAAGTGGACCTGGGAGCGATGGCAATGACTTGGTACTCCGTATTCCCCAAAGCTCCGGCATTACTGTATTCTCACCATCAGATTGTTTAGTGTCATATCTAGGACAATCGTTGGGGAAGTCTTACTTCTCTGCAGAGATGCAGTCGGTGTTTTCTACATCCCCAGCCGACTGGACCAGTCATCGCCAGGGGAAATGTCTTTGCGGAAAAAAGTTTTAAAACATTTTAATGAGTTGATATGCAGTAAAAAGAATAACGAAAAATGCAATGATTATGTAGTATATGCATTTGTTAAATAAAAATTATTTTTTGGTGTCCACGTATCTTTAACTGACCTTCATATATCTGTTGTAAGGACACCTGACAAATGAGTTTCTCATTTCGAATGTATTTGTTAAACCTGGGGAGAGTGCATATCAAATTGCCGTAACTGCTTCGTTTATTTAGGTGTTTATTTTGGTTAGTTAGATTTTATGGCATATCAAATTTTGCAGGTTATTTAATGCTAAATCCTGTTTATGCATATACATATTAAAGATATATGATTTGTAAACGAATAATTTGTAAGAAACATTTGAAGCAAGACATGGTTCATTTGTTTGCACATAGTTAAAAGTTTCAAGTATTGCTATTTAACACAAACAATACTATTCAATGTTTATTATTTGCAAACAATTAAATGATTTCAAGTATTGCTCTCTGATACTCACAATTCAACACAGTCATTTGCTTGCATTCAGTAAAATGGTTAAACAATTCTATTTTAACCAATAAATGGTACTACAACTCCGAGTCAGCATGTAACTGGGAGTAATGGCAATCAAGGGGTCGTCACATTCCTCAAAGTTCCCGGATTGGAGCCCCTCATTGGGTGGGGAGTCCTATGCTTCTGCAGCTCCAACCGACTAGTGTTTATGTGTTACCACAAATCTACTATCTCCCATAAGTAAAATTTTTATACAGAGTTAATTTTCTTCAATATCAAAGATAACAGGATTTTATGAAGTCACGTGGAACAGTAGACAACAATAACAATATTATTTAGTTATATATATAACCAAAAAGATATGAATCCAATTATTCTCTCTCTAGCTATAGGTAAATAGTAGGGTAGACTAATTTCTTCAGTCTTGTTTTGGCAACCAGTCAAAGAGAAAGAAAACTCTGAATTCAAACCTGTTAAACTCTGCTAAAAATTGACCTTGTGTCACATCCTGTCCGTGTGGAGGGGTTGTAAATACATATACATTTTGGAATCTTTAAAATTAAAGTTATAATTAATTTATGTTAGACCACTGCATTTTTTGTTTTCGTTTTTAGTTTTAGTTTTTTTTGGGGGGGTATGTTTTGTTTTTTGTTTTTTTTGGGGGGGTATCAATTTTTTTCAGGTGCCTTTTAGGTTTGGGAATTCGTTTTTTTTATCATACGTGATGTCTCAACACCGTATTTTTATTACAATCCAGGCATTGGATAGCGTAAATGCCAGCATCAGATTTGATGTGGATATTGTTATTCTTGTTATTGATTATATCCGTAATTGTTTTTAAAGAGTTTTCAACTGTTTTGATTCCAAAGTTGTTTAAGTTTTTTCTTTTTGACGTTTGTGGTTGAATTATTGGGTGAAATAATAAATCTGTGTAATTGATTATTATTGAAATAGTTATTGTAAGAAATGTTTTGGAAAACATTTACGTTTGTGAATTTTGAGAGCTTTCATTTTTAGCACATTGTATAAAGGATTTAGGATATTGAATTTGGTGTTAAGATTTTTCTATATAGTCAAAGTCGTCATTTAAAATTTTGGGGCTGCAAATCCTAAGACTTCAATGATTATTCCATTTTTGGATTTGGATTATGTAAGTAAAAATGTACGTGGTCATTTTTATTTGTGGATTTATGATGAACTTTAAATTTTCAAGTTTCTTGAATTTGTTAATTACTAATGAACAATTGATTTGTATATGCTTCGTAATATTAGGGGGGTCAGATTTTATATCATTGTATGAAGGCTCATTATTTGTTTTTCGATAAGAGTGGAGTATTTTTTCGTCAGATCAAATGTTACGTCCAGAAATTCAATCTGCTTCAGATTTATTGCGATCCTATTTATTTTACGACAGCTACATATTATAATTATGATTGTTTTTGTATTTTGTATTTTTAAACATCAATCGTTGAATTAACATCCCTAATATCATCCCTTATAGTCCAGATGATGGTTCATTAGAACCGAAACGCTATTGTATCGACTTTGCTTCTCAATAATTCTCTCCTTCTACTTGGATTACCTTATCAATTTTTCTCGATATATTGCCGGATTACTCTCCATCATTTACTTCCATATTATAATTTGGAGGAGGCGCGTTTATCGTCAAAGGAAACGGAATCAGCGACCTGGGTTCGATCCTGGACGGAGTTGTTTGTGTTTCCCTTCGCATTTATGCTCTTAGGATCGGTATAAATTCAACTGTTCTCAGAATGGGTTCTTTAGCGTCTATAAGGCAACCAATCTAGGAAAAAGAAAACTCTAAAGTCAAACTAACTGTTCTTTGATTTAAAATTGTCACATCCTGCTCTTGTGTAAGTCGTTGAGTAAATACATCTATAATTGTATTTTTGGTTGCAGAATTTCAATCCTGTTGAATTTAGTAATAAACAATACCAATAATATTCGTTTCATTAGACGCAGAGTTTAACTCAGTAGAAGTTATTCTAACTCACGATCTTTTATCGCCCCTGGTTGGTGGTTGATGAGGGCAGGGCATCGTACGTGCTTTCATACGTTGTATGATGAAAAAAAATTAGCTTTGTTTGTTTTCAGTTTAAATTTTCTTAAAATGTTGACTGAGATAAATTTTGCTGATAAAATAATGCTGCACGTGACTAGTTATTTCAGACCCATGAAAATCAGCCCTGAAAAAACAAACGAAATCCTTCTGTTTGAAGGATTTCGTTTGTTTTTTCAGGGCTGACTGAGACGAATAGTTTTGTAGCTGAAATAACAAAAAATAATCTTTAAAAATCCGTTTTTCAAAGAATGCTTTTGTTTCGACTTTACTGATAAAACTTGACTAAATATCTTTTCTGTTTATTATGATATCCTATAGGAGACAATAAAATGACATTGGGCCCAAAAGATTTGAGTCCCATCTAGGTTCTATGCATGCTTGCTTATATTGGATAGCGACATGAAGATTTTTTACATGCCACATAAATTGCATGGGTGTCATGACAGGATGTGCGCCTGTTTCCTAGGGTAAACAGGACAATGCCTCTGCGGAAATGCCGCGTGGGTTGCATGGGTGAAATAACAGGATGTCCACTTATTTCCTAAGGTAAACAGGACGCGGGTGATTCCTCAGCGGGAGTGCTACGTATGTTGAGTGTGTGGCATGCTAGATAGAAGGCGTGTCCACACGTAGCTCGTAGGCAGGAGGTGTGACCACAAGGATTGCGTGGGTGTCCAGAAAATTATATAAACCAGAAAAGAATTTCGACCCAGGCAGAACGAAGCGAAGCAAAAAAGCAGGGAGGTTTCACATAAAACCCGCATTGTTGCCCTTGTGCATTTCACCCATCTCCGATCGGCTCTTACTCTACGCATACGTACATTGCGGGAATTAAAGAAAAACAAGAAAAGAAGCAGATTATATCTTTATACTTCAATGTTCTTGCTGTTCGTCCCTGTGTACAACGCTTATACTAACATATGTTTGTGTATGGTGTATATTTGTGCGTATGTGGGACTGTGATCTGTTCCGTTGATTCAGACATTGAGCAGTTAGCATCAAAGATTCTTGTGGCGACTGAGACAAGTGGTTAACCTGAGTCAAAGACGTTTTGTAAAATACAACGGATAAAGAGAATATATCATTTTAGTTTTCGTAGAATGGACAGTGGTCAAGTATTAGATGTGCAAACTTGCACAGATCCATAGATTTGATAAATTGTATTTTCAAAAAGTTATTAAGATGCAAAAATTCTTCTTTTATTCTAACTTATACATTTAGTAAATTATGTTAAAAATATGAGCCCGAATAACATTGATGACTCTAAAGTCGCTACTGATATATATATATATATATATATATATATATAAAATTAACTTAAATCGCGAGTCGGAAATCTCCTACTAAAGTTTCACCTTAACGGATCATCAGGAAGTCTAAAACCGAAATAAAACTGTTTTTGACAAGTGGTGTGACGGGGTTGGCCTTTTCTTTCTTTTTGTCCTATAATATTTTTTTCTTTTTTCCCCCGGGCGGTGATTCGAGATATTTGTTCCTGGCGGGGTTTTTTTTCTTTTCTTTTTTTCTTTTTTTTTCTGGTAACTGTGAATGCTGGTAGATATTAGATTAGGATATATATATATATATATATATATATATATATATATATATATATATATATATATATATATCGGGTGATTTAAAAGTAACTCTTATACTTATAATTAATTTCTTGTAAAAATTATAGTTAAGAAATAAATAATAAGAATTTTAAATTTAGGAGTTATGCGAATACCGCAAGTCAACCAACTCATTCCCTAGCTTCACAACTAAAAAGACTTACATTTTCCCAATAATCAAATGGCAGAAGCAAAAATATGTTTTATTTACTGGACTGTGCATGCTGCCAAAAACAATACATTGGAAAGTCAACATGACCATTTTACTTTAGAATTAATGATATAGATACAGAACCAAATCTATGGATTACTGCAAAGTAATACTTGATAACAGCACTTTCCATCAAAGAGTAAAGATTTTAACACAGATGGAAGGTTCACAACCATTGAAACAATCGGGGAAAAACACATCAGATGACATTACAACAATAAAAGTAACACAAATAGATAAAACGCGTACAAGTGGATTTAACATGAAACTTAATGCAGCTGCCTTGAAATTGGCTGGACAAACTTGAAGTGACATATAAACAACAAATAAATCGAGTAGTCACAGCTAATTTAAAATACACTCCTCCAAAGCTTAACATATACGTCCCAAATGAAATATGCATTTGCCATGTGTTCTTACAATAGATACATTAAGGTCACTAGGAAACACTTGGATACCAAAAAATAATTTACATTCAACAAATAAATATCCTACATCACCAGTGTATCTTTTGTCGCTTCACATCAACTCAATCAAAAACTTTTTAAATTTTATTTTTTAACAGAACTTTTCTTTTGACGTTGAATCAAATTCCAAACTGAGAACAATTACAAAAAAATAACGTATAGGAAATATTTCTGTTTGTTTTATCTCTTTTACACACACACACATACAAACATATATATGGCCCAGTCGGTTGGAGCTGCAGAATACACCGACTGCATCTCAGCAGACGGGTAGGACTCCTCCAATGAATGTCTTGCACATGACACTAAACAATCTAATGGTGAGGTTTCAGTAATGCTGGAGCTTTGGGGAATGTGGAGTATCCCTTCATTGCCATCGCTCCCAGGTTCACTCTGGCCCGGAGTGGTAGCATCTTATAGGGCCCTATCTATGGGTCAAATAGAACTAAACAGTGAACTTATGCTAAACTGTACAGTTTGAAATAAAACTGTTTTTGACATTTAGACTGTGTATTTATGCTAAACTGAATTGTTTAAAATAGAATTGTTTTGACATTTATACTGCGTACTTAAACTAACTTAATTGTTTGAAATTGAACTGTTTCTGTGTATAAAATGGATTTAGCATTAAATGACCTATAATGGTTGATATGCCATCAAACCAAACCAAACGAAATTACACACGCACTCACACGCACTCACACACACACACACACACACGTATATATATATATATATATATATATATATATATATATATATATATATATATATATATATATATTACACAAGTTTGGAACTTCCTTTTTTATGATCTTATGTTTTTTCTCAACCTTTTTGGCTAGTTTCAATTGTATCAGAATTCAATTGTTTTCCTAAGTTCTACAATAAGTAGTAGTTTTATGTTGTTTGATTGGCATCATAGTAGACCCATCAAACAACATTTAACTTCAACAGTAGATGCAGAATACACCGATAGGGTCCTATCTGTGGGTTAAATAGAAGTAAACAGTGTACTTATGCTAAACTGAATTGTTTGAAATAGAACTGTTTTGGCATTTAAACTGCGTACTTATGCTAAACTGAATGATTTAAAATAGAACTGTTGTTACACTTAACTATGTGTAAGCAAAAAACTGTTTTTCTTCTAAACTGAATTGTTTGAAATAGAACTGTTTGTATGTATAAAAATAGATTTGACATTGAATAACCTACAAAGGTTGATATGCCATGAAACCTAACCAAAACTAAACCTAAAGTACGCCCACCAATAATAAACACTTCCAACAAAATATAAATTGCATCCAAACTATACGAAAACAAAGAATACTTACAAAAATTAATTCCCCTGAAGACGATCAATCAATATGATCGAAACTTCTTGGCCGAAAAAAACTAATAGCAACCTCTAAACCAACTGAACCCTGATACAAAGATTTTGTCTGAGAGCAAGAAAAAGAACAAACGATCATATTAAAGGAAAATTTAATGGCCTTTAACTAAACTTGTATTAACTTGTCAAAATATTCACTATATTATTGGTTTTTATTAGTAGGACTTTAATTAGCATATTATTGAAGATGTTTAATATGTTAGTGCCTATGTTGAATCAGATCCTATTCTTGTTTGGTTTTATATATATATATATATATATAATCCGAGGAAAAAACCCAAGCGGTTGGAGTATCCAACTTGAGCACTCAATGATAACGGTTATCGACTTTATAATTAATTTGGGATTAAAAAGTTCATAAAAACTTATGTGCAGAGCCAAAATATTTTTTATGTAAAAAAGAAAGAGGAAAAGAAAAAATTCAATCCTTTGGTGTCATTTATATATATATATATCTGTACCGGACATTGGCCTAGCGGATAGAGTGTTCGCCAATGGCCCGGGAGACCCGGGTTCAATCCCAGGTCGAGTCATACCAAAGACTCAAAAAATGGTACTTGATGCCTCTTTGCTTAACACTCAGCATTATAAGGTACGGATCAAGGGTAAAGTAGAGCAATCCTTGGTGTAGTAGCTATCGAAAAGGGAGCCAACTTTACTTACTTACATATATATATATATATATATATATATATATATATATATATCAGAAAATTTGATATATACTTATTTATTACCGTTATACCCAGATTTGAAGAACGAGTCAGTCCGTTTTAACAACAACAAAACGCTGGAGTGTTTTGATGAAACTGACCAAAACAACTGTGACCCTGAGCGTCTCGAAAGGAAACGGCTGACCATTACAACGACCGGTTCTCACTTTTGACATTTCATGGGGGAAACTGTATCTTTTAAAGACATGATACCGGAACCCCGAGAACACACTTTCTATGTCCGATTGTCTGCCTCTAACAGAGAATGTCAAATTGATGACAGAGAGAATTACAACCATCTCTCTCTCTCTCTCTCTCTCTCTCTCTCTCTCTCTTCCGCATTCACACACTAGCACACACGTGCACACACACAGCAGTAATATCATATCCTTTTTATCTTCAAAAGGTCGTATTAACATTATCATTTATAGTCTGATAATACTTAGATATAAAAACACAATGCATCGCCTGTAATTAAGAACATTCTTAGCCTATTTCTAATCAAGAAAAAAAAAACAACTAATTTTCTTTTAAACTAAAGATACCTACATTTTATTATTTCTAGACGATTGTGATAAAAACTTAACTGAGCCCAGTCGACTGGGGCTCTGCCGAGGGGTAAGACTTCCCTGAAGAACATTCTGGATATAACACTAAACAATCTAATGATGAGGCTCCAGCAATGTTGGAGCTTTGGGGAATGTGAAGTACCTCTTCATTGCCATTGGTTCTAGGCCATTCTGTCCCGGAGAGGTAGCACTAGATAGAGTCCTATCTATGGGTTAAATAAAACTGTTTGACATTTAAATGTGTGTAAACAAAAGACCAATGTTTAATTGAATTGTTTTGTAATTTTGTATTTATTGAAAAATCGACACATTCGCGTTAGTTTTAAGAATTTCTCTGTGACTTACAGACGATAATATTTGACTTGGCGCGAAAAATTTGAAGGATGAAAACCCAAAATAATTTAAGAACTCTTTTTCCTCCAAGATTGTTTAAAATACATTTTGTAACCAATTATATTCATAGATAAATCATAAACTTTTTTATTTAATTTTTGAGCCGACTACAAAATACAACTAGCGAAGAAATGAATATTTTCATTGGTAGGTATGGTATTACTCAATATCGACTCGACTACATTTCAATTTATTTCTTTTCAGTAGAAATCTACATTTTTTATTGCAAGAAAGGATTTTATTTTAAAATCGCTTAACTACCTTAAATTAAACTAATATGTGAGTGTTTACATAGATTTATTAAAACTTCCTCAAAAGACTTCGCTTACTGATGAAAAAAATTCAGCAGCAACCGTATATACTTTTAATGCATAAATATATTTTCTCTCATTCTTAGTGACATACACACACAAAGATTTTTTACACACTCAAAATATCTCCCTTTAGAATAGGGTAACAATAACTGTTTTATTTCAAACATGAATCTTCACTTTCTCTCTTAAAAATATTCACTCTTTTCTTACATCAAAAGATTTTGTAACTTCTTTTTTTCAGCAAACTTTTCACTCAATTTAAAGAAATAAAAATTTATTGATCTGTAAATCGAAGTTTTATTTCGTCATTTACACCTTGGTCCGTGTGTGTGTGTGAAACGAAAAAAGATTGTTGGCGCCAATGAGTACCTAACAGTTCAGTTAAAGAAGTGAATCGTTAAACTACTTACACAGGTGATTTGTTTATAGTGGTGATTGATGTTGAAGGCGGCTACATTGAATAGATGTCAGCTCTACTTCATAATCAAGTTACCTGAATTGATTTTTTCAATAAAAGTTTTAAAATAAAGGTGTAGTGTTGTTTTCTTTAGGACGACAATTTTATCGTTCCACCCTTTATATAGAGCGTTACATAGGTTAAAAAAACAACAATAAAAAACAGAGGGGTTTCCTATGTACTCTCTGTTGATTAATTAAAAAGATGAAAATACTTTATATATATATATATATATATATATATATATATATATATATATATATATAGGTTGTTCGAAAAACACTGTCCGATTTTAGTATAAACTGTTTAAATTCTATTCTAACATATTATTTTAATAGTAGTTGAATTTTAAAAAATTCACATTCTTAAGGATTAATGTGTCCTCTTTGTTAATTTTCAGTCACTTCTTTCAGAATTTGATTTTGAAGGTTATATGAAGGTTTTACGCGAGTGATGCGTTTACGTTTTTGCATGGGTTCAAGTTTGGCCATAATTTTGGTCCATAACAATGCTCGGCCACATATTGGCAGAATGACGCTGCAAAATCTCACTGACTTGGCCACATCGAACAAACCACTATTTTTTCAAGCATCTGGATACTTTTTTACGCCCAAAAAGATTCCATTCCAAAAGAGAAGTAGAAAATTCATTTAAAGAATTCCTGACATCAAAATCTTTTGAGTTTTATCGGACAGGCTTAAATAACCTTGTTAATTGAAAGCAGAAAAGCACAGATGTTCAGGGATCATATTTTGACTAATTAAAACACTGTTTGAATTGACTAATTCAGAACTAAAATACTATTCTTAAATCGGACATTAATTTTAGAACATCATAACGTGATTCCCTAACTTCTAGGCATAAAATAACTCTAGACGGGTTGACATGCCTTTAAAATCAATCAATGAATCAATTAGCGATTCATTTAAAAAAAAAAAAAAAATGAACAAATTTTTAGCCTGTACCTATTTTTGGTTCGAACTCTACTACCATAAAACGTGGTTGGTACTCTACTACCATAAAATATGTCCTACCATATCAAGTCGAAGATATACGGATGACATTTGAAAAGGTCACCAAAGTTATTTCTGCGACATCTGCATAATTTTCTTGTAGGTATGTCTCATTAAATGGATTTTTTTTCGTAAATTCAGTATGGTAGTAATATATTTTTTTTTTTTGGCTTTGTTTCTTTTTTACCACATTCATAGGTTATTCTCTGAAGGTCATTGCACAACTCGGACAACATACATTCTGGGAGTTTTATCCTTTGTACTATTTTCATAATGTCAGTATTAAAACTTAATAAATCTTCTTAAAAAATAACCGTTATATGTATTTGAATAACATAATAGATAGATAAACTGCATGTCAACCCGTTTAGGGTTATTTTATGCCTAGAAGTTAGAGAATCGCGTTTATTGTACGTTCATATTTACATTTTTTCTATTTGCACACGGTCCTATCGAATACGAATAATTTCAAACAAGAGTTTATAATTATATTTTTAGGTTTTATACCTGCTCTGTCGTAAGAGTATTGAGCACTTTTGTTATGTGCATTTCTTATATATATATATATAATGCAAATAAGAAAAAGTTTTACCAATACAACATATGTGTGTTTGCGCACGCGCACGTGTGTGGGGGAGTGAAATTTTTTCTTGTACTTGATAAATTTATATAATAAAAGTTTACTGCTGAAAACGGTACAAGAAAGCAGAGCAACAGCACGATATTCCAACTATAAAATAAAGCAAGGTAAAATTCACTCACGACTCTGAGTTTCACGTACCCGATCTTCAGGTGAGCTTTGTATCCCCACGCCAGCAGTCTGATTAGTTCAAGTGCGATTTCATGACGAATAGAATGTCGCCACAAAGGTAAATATCTAATTACTTGACACCAGATTGGGTCACATGACTAAGTAGATATTCATGTGACTTAAATAGTGCATTAGTTATTGAGAACAGATTCATTCAGCTGATTTTATTTGAATTCAACAGACTTCAGACGTTTGGATATCTGAAGTTCAGCTTGGGTAAAAATCTTGATGATCCGACTCACGGCACGTATCTCATCTTACTCGTGGTAAAAGAGTTTAATGTATACATGCAGCTTGTCACTGAAGCTCCCTGAACGAAGTTAAACATAACGTTGGGCTGCTTTAGGGACTTCAATCGGAGTTTTACCTCTCCTCAGCGGTAAGTTACCTAACCAACCTGGTAAAGTTTACCCAGTCGGCTGGAGCACCGACAGCATCTCTGATGAGGAATAAGCCCACCCCAATGAGTGTCCTGTATAAGGTACTAAACAATCTGATATGGATGTTCCAGTAATGATGGAGCTTTGGAGATTGGGGAGTATCCCTTTATTGCCATTGCTTCCAGGTCCACTCTGGCCCGGTATGGTAATACCAGATAGGTTCCTATCTGTGGGTCAAATAGAACTGAACTACGTACTTATGCTAAACTGAATTGCTTGAAATAGAACAGTTTTTGACATTGAAACAGTACCTACGCTAAACTGAATTGTTTAAAATAAAACTGTTTTGACATTTAAATGTGTGTAAACAAAAACTAAACTCATGCTAAAGTGAATTGTTTAAATTATAACTGTTTGAGTGAACTGAATAACTTGAAATAGAAAGATTTTTTGACAAACTGTGTACTTATGCTAAACTGAATTGTTTGAAATAGAACTGTTTATTTGTATAAAAATGGATTTGGCTTTAAGTAATCTACAAAGGTGGATATGCCATAAAACCCAAACAACCAACCAACCTGGTAAAGTTTTCCTTCTTCAAGACCGATTGCTTTTACCAAAGCTAGAGAGCCTTGTCTATCTTGATATTTACCCATAACTGTAGGGAGAAGAGATTTATGGTTTCCCCAATGGCATCAACTGTTATATGTAACAAGACAAAAATCATGTTATAGATGAAAATGTTCAACTTCTATTCTCATACGACCAACACCCGCATCTGTGAGAACCAAAAGGATAAAATATCAAGCTTTACATTCTTAGAGAGCTTTGTATATCATACAACTTCTTTTCTTGGAGGCGCTCGTTGTGTAATTATTATTTTCGTAGGAAATGGACACGGTGACCAGAGTTCAAATCCTGGATGATGATGTTTGTATTTCACATAGTGCTAATGCCCTTGGAAAGGTATGAATCTAACTATTCTCTCCACAGCTATGGGTAAATAGTATTGCAAGCAGTCTTGGAGAAGGAAAACTTTTCTTCATACTGACGGATTTATTTCTTTATTTACTTCCATATATATATATAGGAATGGGTGTTAGATAACTTACAAAGATTGGTAGGTCATAAAACACAACCAACCAACCAATTCTCGGCTTTTCTTTCTGTTTTTTGTTTGCTTTGTTTTTGTTTTTTGTTGATTTGTTTTTTGTTTTTTTTTTTTTGTTGTTTTGTTTTGTTTTTCATTGATCAGACAAGCCTATCCAAGCAGCAAAACCAACACACAACAGCTGCTGGTGAATGAAAACAATATCATCAGCCTCATGTAAAGTGGTAAAATATAAAAAAAAAAGCTTTTATTTTTCCCAGAGATAAATGGACTACACTAATACAATAAATAAAAGGTCCACATTGTCTACTAAGAAGTGAAAATAAAAATGTTTTACGCTAAATTAGCCTAAAGAGATCTAGTCAACTGAATCAACGGAAATAACTGTACTAATTATGACTTATGTCTACGACATATTTTATGGGCAGACCAATTACAAGTAACAAGTTCCAACCTTACTTAGTGCACCATCGCTTTATCGGTGGGCCAAATGTATCCCCTGTTAAGGGTGGGGGCACCTCTAACCTTCACCCCGAACGTCTTGTAAATGACACTAAACTGCATCCGCTATTGAGACTCCAAACATTAAAATTCCAGACAAAAATAAAATAGGTTAGAGTGTAGCACTATGGGGGTAGGCCGCCAAAGCAGACGAGTCTGTTTTGGCGCGAAACCAGACAAAGGATTCTTGGACAAAAAAATCTCGCCGTATCCGGAAGTGGTAAGGGGACGCGAACGAGAGTTGACGACGCGACCCAGGAGAGAGAGTTGGTGGCTGGAGCCCGAGAGAGGCAGTTGGTGGCAGGAGAGCAGAAGTTGGTGGCTGGAGCCCGAGAGAGGCAGTTGGTGGCAGGAGAGCAGAAGTTGGTGGCTGGACCCGAGAGAAGAGTTGCGGCTGGACAGGAGAGAGGCGAACAGCAGAAGTTGGCGTGGAAGAACGGAGGGGCAGTCAACACCAGACACCGAGCAGAGAGGCGAGGAGACAAGATAGGGTCCAGTGAAGAAGAGTCTCAAGATGTCTGATTCCAGTAGCATTGTGGAATTTTCGCTAGTAACCCACGCTAGCGATAGTCCGCACATGCATATAGTGTTGCATACCTTCCTCTGCTCTTGGTAACCCCAAGCTTTGTTCGTGTTTGTTCGTCTGTTTTGTTTTCTCCTGTTTCCCTCGATCGTATTCTTGTGTAGGTAAAGAAATGTGCGTTGCCCCCTCAGCCACTAGTTGATCACCGGCCGGCTAAGAAGAAGACATGGTTAGAAGACTGAGATAATGTGGGGGGGTGAGGGGTAACGTTTCACAAGAGGATTACTTTGCAAATCAAATACTTGAGAACCAGGTATTTCCGTTTTCACTGTTCGCGAGTTCGATCCTCACTTGGTATCCTATACTTATGGCCTTGTACTAGAATAAACTAAGCTAGGTAAATAAGAATTTTATCTCCTTCAAAATAATTCTACCACATTGTAAACGAGCAGCGGCAAAGTTCGAATAGATAATTAATTTAAAAACTGGGTTTTGAGATTCTCTTTTTTTTTCTGGTGGCTGGGGACCTGCAGTGACTAACGCTAGTCCAAACGGAAGGAGATTGAACCCTTCAAAGATAGGAAAAGAGGTAGTTCCTACTAAAACGAAGAATCTACCCAACACATTGTATTCGGTATCCATTTTCATATACTTCCACGGCTTCATAAACTGAACGGAAAGAATAAAACACTTGATGTATTATATGTGAGGTGAGTTACGTTTTTGTGTTCCCCTCCTCCATCAGACGACATAGTTGTTGTCGGTAACTATGCTACAATTCGCATAAGAATCCGCAGACCGACGGAGACTTTGTTCCCAGATCTTGGAAATAATGATTTAAGTTTTCAACTGACACTGACTTTCACTGGTTCGTCACGATTTGTTACATGTTTCTAGTGGTTCTCAAATGGAGCAGGATTTTGATCTTTCGGAAACAGAAATTATTCATAGAATTAAGAGTGCTGTATTACCACAAGAACATCATTTTGGCCCAAAATGCTGTTTAATATTCTTGTTTCATTCTGGTGATACACTTAACCCAAAAGTTGTAATGATCTAAGAGGCAAGCATGAATTGAATGTTCTCAAACATATACAAAATCAAAATTGATCAGCCGTTTTTTTTTTTTAAATCAGGGTTGCCAACCAGAAAAAACCTGTCTAATAACTTTCAATGCAGAACTTGTATGGACAGTCTTGAGATAGTGTTATGTTAAAGAAGGATTTGGAGGCATGGGTGGGGTTAAGGGTGTGTTTATTCTGGCATATTCCAGGAAAATGGGTTACAAAAATCAGCAGAAAAGCTAAGTTGGTTATAGAGAAGGTTTAAACTGTGTAACACGATCAATACCAAATTAAAATTCTGGAAAAAAATAAAATAGGTTCGAGGATTACTTTGCAAATCAAATACCTAAGAACCAGGTATTTGTGTTTTCAGACATTCAGCATCTTGCTTTGCATCTGACATTAAAACCAATTGCTTCTCTTTTTTCAACCTGGAAAAAGTCTGAATGGAACACTGACAATTTTTTTTCAGCCTGACTCTATCCGCATGTAACAGTGAGAATGAAAGCCTGCCATGATGGGTGCTGGTAGACGTTATATATATATATATATATATATACATTGCATATTTTGGCATCAAGTAATTATTTATACAAGTTTGGTTAAAGACCACGAAACTTTCCTCTTATATGATCTTATGTTCATTTCTGTAGCTTTCTTGCACGTTTTTTTTTTATCAGGGTTTAACTGATAAAGAAATTACCCAAAGTTTTCATCCAAGTTTTCATTCATCATATCAATTGATCATCTTCAGAGGGATTGACTGTTGTTGGTATTGTTTGCTTTTGTATAGTTTGTGTATAATATTTATTTTGTTGAAAGGTTATTTTATTGGTAGGGGGGATTTAGTCAGCATGTTAGTTATAAAAGAAGTTTAATATAGGGTGTCTCAATATACATGGAACCTATGTGACTGCTAATTATTCAAATAATAATTATGTCATGTTCTTTTTTTTAGATTTTAAAATAGTATATTATAACAACTATATTATATTGCCAATGTAGGTATTTGGGGTTCGCATACTAATATACTAAACATCTTTAGCGATAATTATACTAACTAAACCACACCCACCAATAATAAATATTTTCAACAAAATAAATATCACACCCAAACTATCCAAAAACAAGCAAAATCTTTTTAAAAATCCCCAGGAAGACAATTAATCGATACGATGAGAAGAGCAAGGAAGCAACTTCTCTATCAATTAGACACTGATACAAAAAACTAGCAACTACAGAAAAATATTAGATTTCGTGGTCTTTATTCAAATTTTACAAACAATATATATATATATATATATATATATATATGTTTAAAATACAAAAAAATTAGAGATAGTATTCCATAATGAATTTCTTTCACTGTTACATACTCATCAGATGGATTTCAAATGGATTTTGAAATCCATCTGATGAGCTTGAAAGAAATTCATTATGGAATACTATCTCTAATTTTCTTGTATTTTAATCATAAATATGTATTTTGCTCTGCAGATATATTTTGTATTAAATAGCCGTGCATTGAGCATTCATTCTTTGGATATTCACAGTCCTTATTGACTTTATATATATATATATATATATATAAACCTAAAATTCATGAACACGATAAGTTCGTTACTCGTTTCATGTGCTTTCCATGTGTCTATACCTATTCTACTATTATTGCATCGAGCACTCTTAATGCAATTTTTCTTATTTATATATATATATATATGTTTGTGTGTGTGTGTGTGTGAATTAGGATAAGAATCAAAGGAGTTTGATGATAGCCAATTTTCTTGCCCATGCAACCATCAGATCAAAAGGTTTCCTTGAGGTGAATATCTATCTATATACTTTTGTGTCGGGAATGATGGGAAGGGTGATCTAGTTTGTGGAGCTTTCAGGGAAGGACGGTCTTTTTTTTACTCTTTTATTTTAACTTAGATATATATATGCTCTCTCACCGATACTGAGCAATCTTTATTTTTAAACATAGCATACTTCTTCATATATATATATATATATATATATATATATATATCACTGATAGATCTCAACGCCCAAATTTTCATTCTAAAAAGTTGATTTTCTTCTTACGCAAAGATATCAAAATTTTATTATTTCCAGCCCAAAAACAAGTTCTTCTCTTTTACATGTTTATATGATTTATTTTTGGTTACAGACTTCAGTACTTTAAAGTTTGTCCATAAACAATATACAATAATATCAATTTTGATTTTCTAATTTTCCTCTTTAATCACTGAATTTCTAATATCTTTTGTTTAAAATAAAATTAACTCTTTATTAAACAGTCGTTAGTGGCATACTTATCTATGGATAATATATATATATATATATATATATCTACATTAGTTCCAAATGAAGTAGTCTTGTGTATTTAAATATTATTACGTTTATGCGTACACAATTTTAATTAAAATATAATTTTCACTTCCTTTATAATTTCATGTAATATATATCTATGTTTATTCATTATTATTATTATTATTATTATTAGTCGTTGTAGAAGAAGAAGAAGAAGAAGAAGAAGAAGAAGAAGAAGAAGAAGAAGAAGAAGAAGAAGAAGAAGAAGAAGAAGAAGAAGAAGAAGAAGAAGAGTAGGAGTTAAACTGGCTTAGATATTTAGATATGAGAAAGAAAGAAAGAAAGAAAGAAAGAAAGAAGAGACTCATACACACACGTATATATATATATGTGTGTGTGTGTGTGTGTGTGTGTGTGTGTGTGTGTGTGTGTGTGTGTGTGTTTCCCAAATATATTCAGCTCTCGCTGGAGCTATCTTCAAGGGAACGAATAATAAAATGACGAGTTATATACATTTATATAAAGAACTGGAGGAAGAACAAGTCAGAAGGGAATTTATGGAAGAAAAGAATTTCACTCACGGTAAGAGGAAGAATTATCGGGAAAAGGCATTTAAGAATATAACTGTCATATAGTAAGTTGATCTTGTTTAAGAAAGTTTTCATAATCTTTATAGAGAGAGCTTCTTGAATCTATTCCCTCCAGAAGTCATACGATCCATACGAAGACTTGAACGGATCAAAGATAATGTAGACAGAAACAAACTGTCTGTCTTAGCTAATCAAACATATTTAAAAAAAGGTGTTTCATTAGTTAAGTTTTATTTCATATCAAACTTTGTAGGTTATTTAATACCAAATCCAGTTGATGCATATTTATATTAAATATATATGATTTGTATACGATCACTTTAAAGATAATATTTTAAACAAACCAGAGCACAGATGATAATTCAATTTATAAGCCCGAGCTCATTTTTGTGTACCGTTAAATGATTTCAAGCAATGCTATTTAACACAAGCATGGCCCATTCGGCTGGGACTGTAGAATACACTGCCTGCATGACTGCAGAGGGGTAAGACTCCTTCAACGATTGTCCTATATTTGACACTAAACAATCTGATGGTGAGGCTTCAGCAATGCTGTCTTTATATTCACTTACATATGCTCTCTCTCTCTCTCTCTCTCTCTCTCTCTCTCTCTCTCTCTCTCTCTCTCTCTCTGATATTGAGCACACTCTGCTACGAATAACACAAACCATATGGCAAAATAACTTCTGCAAAAATATTTATTACTTTAACCTCATCTCCTCTTTTGTCAACGCATTTTGTCAATGCTTTTCTATTAATCACGTTGCCCAAACATTCTGAAAAACTTTCAGATTGAAATTCACCTATGTATCACACTGCGTACTATTTGGCCCGTAATTACAATTTTTTTTTTTTTTCATTTGCACATTTATTGTTGTTGTTGTTGTTCAATTGCTCCGTCAATGAAAAGGTTTTTCTAATTAAATTAATCGCTGAATGCTAAATGGCAAGCTAATCCAAATTGACCAATCATCTTTAAGTGGTGTATTAACTAAATGCAGCTGCGATTTCAGCTCATTATCTTCAAAATAAGATATTGTAATTACATCTTCCATTCAGTTGAGTCTTCCCAGAAACATTTTAAAAAGTCTTGTGTTGAAGAAACCGGATCAGTTGGGTGTGATTCTGATTCTCAGTAAGGATGTCCTGAATATGACACTACACTGCATCCGGTGGTGATGATCTGGAGCTCTGGAGAGTGTGGAATACCTTTTATTTGCCATTACTCTCAGCTCCACGCTCATGACGTAGCGGTTATCGTCGTAGTAAAGGAACTCGGCGACCAAAGGCCAAATCCTGGACGAAACTGCTAGCGTTTCACTCCGCATTAATGCCCTTGGAACCCATCAATTATTCCCAGGTATGTATAAATATTACGGCAACCAATCTAGGAAAATGAAAACTCTGAATTCAAACCAGACGTACTCCACTCAAAAAAGGATCTTGTGTCACATCCTGCTCGTGGTCGAGGGATTGGGTAAATATATACTCCCAGATCCACTCTGACCTTGGAATGGTAGTACCTCTCAGGGTCCCATCTATGGGTCAAATAGATCTGTTTGAAATTTATCAATATCAGATAGAAATAGCAGAAAAAATATATAAATAACTTTGATTTTTTTGTTTGGTTTGGTTTTATGGCATATCAACCTTTGTAGGTTATTTAACGTCAAATCCATTTTTATGTAAATAATCTGTTCTATTGAAGACAGTTCAGTTTAGCATAAGTACACAGTTTAATTGTCAAAAACATTTCCATTTCAAACTATTCAAGCAGTTATATGTAATAATTCAGTTACGTGTAAATACAGTTTTAATGTCGAAAAACAGTTCTATTTGAAATAATTCAGTTAAACATAAGCACGCAGTTTAAATGTAAGTATGGTTTAATTGTCAAAAACGTTTCTATTTCAAGCTATTCAGTTTACTCAATTCAGTTTAGCATAAGTATGCAGTTAGTTCTATTTAACCCATAGATAGGGCCCTATCAGGTGCTACCACTCCGGGCCAGAGTGGACCTGGGAGCGATGGCAATGAAGGGGTACTCCGCATTCCCCAAAGCTCCAGCACTGCTGGAACCTTACCATCAGATTGTTTAGTGTCATATCCAGGACACTCGTTAGGGGGGGGTCTTACCCCTCTGCAGAGGTTCAGTCAGTGTATTCTACAGCCCCAGCTGACTGGGCAATACACAGATTTAAATGTCAGACAGTTTTATTTCAGATAATTCAGTTCAGCATAAGTACACAGTTTAGACGTCAAAAATAGTTCTATTTCGAGCAGTTCAGTTCAGCACTAGTACGCAGTTCCAATGTCAAAACAGTTCTATTTTAAACAATTCAGTTTAGCATAAATACGCAGTTTAAATGCAAAAATCAGTATAGTGAAAGAAGCACGGTTTAGTTCTATTTAACCCATAGATAGGACCCTTATCAGGTGCTACCACTCCGGGCCAGAGTGGACCTGGGAGCGATGGCAATAAAGGGGTACTCTGCATTCCCCAAAGCTCCAGCATTGTTGGAACCTCACCATCAGATTGTTTAGTGTCATACCCAGGACACTCGTTGGGGGGGGTCTTACCCCTCTGCAGAGAAGTAGTCGGTGTATTCTACAGCCCCAGCCGACTGGGCAAAAATAACTTTGTGCAAAGTACTATTTAACAAATGAATCCATTTTGGTATTAACTTACACATAAGGGTTCGATATGCCGTTAAGCAAATAAACTAACAATCTGATTGTATTGGAGTAAACGGGCGGTGCTTGAAGGAAGTGGTCGAGTTCGTCAGTTTCTTTTATGGCTCGTCAACTCTTCTTTTATACAAAAGTCAGTCTTTTTATTTTTTTATTTTATTTTATTTTATTTATTTATTTATTTATTTATTTTTGTCTTTTTTATTTTTTGGCAATAATATGATTTCAATAAAAATTCCCATTACCGAAATATATGTTTGCATTGTCTAATATGTTTTCAAGTATTCTTATATAATACAAATAATTTGTATACAGTTATATGGTTTCAAGTATATCTATCTAATCTGAATAATTTGCACAGTTATATGGTTCTAGATATTGCTACCCAATTCTATTAATGCTCGAACAGATTTATTTGATTCATAGATGAGACCTTAACAGATACTATCACTCTTAATCAGAATGGTATGAGGAGTAGTGGCAATGAAGAGATACACCACATTCCTCAAATATCCGGAAGTGGAGCTTCACTATCAGATACAGTTTAGTGTCATAACCAGGATACTCTTTTTGAAGGGAATGACTTACCTCTCCGCAACGAATACAGTCAACAGTTTTTTGTCACTAAGTATTCTCATTTAGCTGAGTAATCTTTGTGATGTAACCATCTGGCTGCGCGAACGACTCGTCTGTATAATCACTCAATTGTTCGATAGCTGGACCCCAACATTGTTTAAGTCCAGATTTTTTTATCAAAGCCGCACACATCCAGAACGGTTTCACAAAAAAAAACAGAATTTTGAAGGTTCTTTCTCAACAGAGCGAGATTCATTTGAAACTGGTCAACGTGTAGCTCAAAGTGATATGGACTGCTTATTCTATTCAGTATTCTGATTGGTTGGTTGGCTGGGTTTTATGGCATATCAACCTTTGTAGGTTACTTAACGCCAAATCCATTTTTATGCAAATAATCAGTTCTATTTCAAACAATTCAGTTTAGCATGAGTACGCAGTTTAATTGTCTAAAACATTTCTATTTCAACCTATTCAGTTTATTCAAACAATTCTAATTCAGCCAATTTAGTTTAGTATAAATACAGATTTTGTTTACACACAGTTAAATGTCAAAACAGTTCTCTGTTAAGCAATTCAGTTTAGTGTAAATACAGTTTCAATGTCAAAAACAGTTCCATTTCAAACAATGCAGTTTAGCATAAGCATGCAGTTTAATTACAGTTTAATTGTCAAAACATTTCTATTTCAAACTATTCAGTCAAAAAGTTCTAATTGAAACAATTCAGTTTAGCATAAGTATGCTAACGTACACAGTTTAGTTCTATTTAACCCATAGATAGGGCCCAATCAGGTGCTAACACTCCGGGCAAGAGTAGACCTGGGAGCCATGACAATGAAGGGGTGCTCCGCGTATATATCAGGACATTCATTGGGGGGTCTTACCCCTCTGCAGAAGTGCAGTCGGTGTATTCTACAGCCTCAGCCAACTGGGCAATCGGAATTCTGATCACGAAGGCGTTACAACTCGGGGTTCTCTCCTTCTGCCTCTCTCAGGCCGATTGTTCACACCGTAGCAGCTCATGATTCTGTGTCGGCTAGCCACTGTCGATCTGATCTTTTCTCAAAATCTAACTAATAGAGCGCTAAATTCTCTCCTCTTCTATGTATAGATCGATCATATTCAGACACTTAAAATGACTCGACTTTTTGACATGCTGCATAAGTTGCGTGGCATAAAAGGATATCCACCTCTTTCCTAAGGTAAACAGGCGCAAGATGGCCTAGTAGAAATTACGCGTAAGTCGCGTTGGTGGCATAACAGGATACGGTCCTGTTTCCTAAAGTAAATAGAACGCAGGTTATTAATCAATGCGTAGGCGTATGGTATAAACGAGATTTTACGTGGGCGTCCGGAAAATTATATAAACTAAGGAATGTTTCGACCCCAGAGATGAGCAGAGAACGAAGAAAACCGATAGAAGAGATACTAGACGTATTGCTGCTCTGAACGCCGGCCTTGCGTCAGACTGTTCAGAGTTGAGAAGTAGAGAAAAGCCTAATCTGTACCAGACTCACGAAAATAGCGAAGTGAAGAGATTTTAAGATGATTTAATGTCTCAAGGTTTCCCTGTACCAGTCTCGTGAAAGCAGAACAAAGTAGAAAAGCAGAGAGGTTTCACAGAAAAACCGTACGTCGCTCTTTTGCGTGTGCGTTTCACCTATCTCTCACTCTCTCTTACTCTACCCATACGTACATTTAAGGTTTTAAAAAAAGAAAAAGAAAAGAAGCAGAATATATTTTTATACGTCTTTCTTTGCTGTTATACAACATATGTTCACACATATAGCTGCGCAGATATGTCTTACTCCATACAGATATATACACATCTGCCTAGATATCCCTACCGTGGTATATATAATCATATGATCATGCTCACAACTAGATATATATGTACCAGTGCACCTATACGCACCCAAACGTCCATTGTAACACATCTAGGATTATTTCAAATGTGTTTTGTTAAGTGAGTCATAAAAATGGAACACCAGATCAAATTCGCCATGAAACTTTATGACAATGCAAAATAAACACTTAACAATTAATGCAGCCAATGGAGATCACAGGTTTTTAGTTGACACAAGGAATATTTTGATGTCCGAAAAACTGAGGAAGATGAACCTCGTTTTGGCTGACCTTCACAAACTGAAAAAAAATCAACAAAACTGGGGAATCTCATCACATCTGATCGACCTTTGACGATTAGAATGATTGGTGATGAACTAAAATGGATCAGCTGGTTTTCAATTAGAGTTGCCAAAAAATGTGTCTCATTACTTTCTTTGAACGAAGCTGGTTGGTTGGGTGGTTGATTGTGTCACGGCATATCAACCTTTGTAGACTATTTAATACCAAATCCTGTTTATATTTATATAAATATATATGGTTTGTAAACAATTAGTTTGTAGGTAACATTTTTAAACTAACCAGAGGTCTTTGTTTGCACACAGTTAAATGTTTTCAAGAATTGTTATTTAACATAAATAATTTTAATTAATATTAATAATAATCCCTTGTAAAAGATTAAACAGGTCAATTTGACCCGTAGATGGGACAAATTCTATCATTCCGTGTCAGAGTGGACCAGGGAGTAATGGTAATTAAGGAGTACTCCACAACATCCAAAGCTCCAAAACTGAAGCCTTACCATCAGATGATCATATCCGGACATTCGTTTGGGAGGAGGGTCTTACTCTTCTGAAGAGATACGCACGGCATATTCTACAGCACCAGCCGACTGGACAGTTTGTGAAAACGAGTTTTTGACAAATGGTACCATGGTCCCTTTAATTCTTTTAAATTTGAATCATTGAAAGTATTTCCTGTTTCCCAAACTCAGAACCGGCTTTTAGGAACTTTTGAAAACATTCAATCAGCTAAAAGCAATATCGGTTGAAGACTTCCAGCACTGTTTCCAGAAGTAAAAAAACGTTTTGTTGGTGTATGGTTTCCCAAGGGAGCTATTTTGCAGAAAATAAAATTGCTATGCATTTAAGCTGGTATTCTTTATTGCACGATCCGTCTTTATTAATAGTCAAACCTTGCAGATTTCAGGGAGAGATTGATTCATAACTATCTTAATAGACAAATAGTGTAGATAACAAGAGAAAATATGACAGCGAATCGGCAACGAATTTAATTCTGTACCCATAAAAGAGTCATAACGAAAAGCGAAATAGAAAAGTCTGGTGCGGCAGACCATGTATAGAAAGAGAGGAAGGCGAACGCTTGTCTCTCTTGGATGAATGCCACCAGAAAATGAGAAAAATTAAGAAACCAGCATACATCAAGATACCTGAGAAATGTATAAACCAAACCAGTATGGAATTATCTTGTTACATTTTGTTCTTTGTCAACGTCCATCTCTTTTCCTTGTCTCTTGTCGGTAATGGCTGTTCTTGCGATACAGATGTATTCCCATCATACCTCGCCTTCTCTTGTGCGTTAATTCAATGAGATGAATAACAAGACCATATTTTTATGTGCACATTTAACTTTATTTCTCGACGATGACTTTCATTTTACCGACAGCAATCATGTCGAGAGCTAAAGATGGATACCAGACGACCGCTCGCTTCGTTGAGTTCTCTCAGACTGAAGTAACGTCATCTCTAAACTTTCTAGGATCATTCAATCACATGACTTTTTCGAACACTGAAAGCCAAGCTTTCAAATGATCTCGGGTCAGTACCTGTCAATTTCACTTATTTGACCAAATGGCTCCCGCAGATACAAGAAACACTAAAATAGATTTCTGTGAAAGGATCTGAGAATTCAAAGTAAAACGATCCTATTTAATATCATATCTTTTCTACGCAACGAAGAAATATATCAGAATTAGCGTCTCTTTCCTAATCTTAAAAACAACGGAGAATGCACCGGACGAAACGTCGTATAATCTTTAACGTTCCGAAAAATTGTTTTAGAATGTTCCAATGTAAACAGTCTCGTATTCGTATCTTCATGCTATAAAATTGATTATAATCCTTTGGAAGACGGAATTAAAAGATAGAACACTAAAGCTTACGTGTTTTTATGCTAGTCACGGTACTTAATTGAGGCTTTAATTCCGTGACTACCACATGTTTCCGGCTAATTGGTTTATCAACTCCCTCTGTACCCAGATTGTGTTTGACAGATCTAAAAATAGGGAATGACATAATCAATCCAGAACTTCTGACAGTTGGGGTGGTTCGTTGGAACAAGTTACCCGGGTGTTGGCAACTCAAAGACAAGAAAAAACTCTCCGTAAACAATTAACAATTATTTTTTAAACACAATGGTGTAAAAATAATATATACACTATATATATATATATATATATATATATAATTGTGTCGCGTTTTGTAGTATTTTAGAGCTATCTGGGTGGTGCAGTCTTTCTATGTTACTCAATTTTTCGGAGAGTGAGGCTTTTGCTGGAGTCGTTTTAGTTCTTGGAGAGATTTCTTTTCTTATTCTCCTATTTTCGGTATGTACATCGGATATCTTCTCTCATCTAACCTTAAAACATCTATTTTTATAGAGGAACAAACATTCCCGATTGACTAACCAATCACAGATCATTTCGTCTAGTTCAATTACTTTTTGACTGGTTAGCCAATCAAATGAGCTGATCTACGTCTATGAGAAGACTATCTCTTCTATGTGTCAGATTTTAATTGGTCATCCAATCAAACTACCATATAGGGCCTTGGTTAATTGAAGGTCTCAGCCCACACCTTACGGGTGAGTATTTCTTTTCACATAAACCAAAATAAAAATCAAAGATTGATTAATCTATCCAAAGATTTGACCTTTTAACCTCTATAAAAGGGCAAGAGATGTCATAATTTAAAATGGATAAATCACCGACAAAACCCGAAGCCTGCTTATTTTTTATTTTGACAATTTAACAGTTCGGGAAGAATTAGTTTCTCACTAACTTTTAAAATGACTTTTGAATTTCTTTCAACTTCAAAGTCAATAAGTCGGCTGGAGCTGTAGAAAACACCGATTACATCTCTGCAGAGGGGTAAGAATCACCTAACGAGTGTACTGTATATGACACTAAACAATCTGATGGTGAGGCTCCAGTAATGCTGGAGCTTCGGGGAATATTGAGTATTCTTTATTGCCATCGTTTACAGGTCCACTCTGGCTCGGAGTGGTAGTACCTGATCTAAGGGTCAAATAGAACTAAACTGTGTGCTTACGCTAAACTGAATTGCTTGAAATACAACTGCTTTGACATTTAACTGTGTGTAAACAAAAAACTGTACTTCTGCTAAACTGAATTGTTTGAAATATAACTGTTAATGTGTATAAAGATGAACTTGGCATTAAATAACCAACAATGGTTGATATGCCATAAAACCAAACCAAACCAAAACAAAGCAATAAGTTTGTTTTATATCTTTATAAAAGCAAAATTACATTTTCCTTAGCAAAAAAAATTCAACATATTGTCCACAAGTTTTTAGCACCTGTGAATACCTCCTATTGTTATACTTTAAAGTTGAACATTCTAAAACGGTTATCGCTCAATGGGGGCGAGTAGTAGGCCCAGGCTCATCCTCGTGAGACTTTATTTTTATTTTTTCCTTTTTTATTTTTTGAATAAACACAATTACATAACATCGTCTGGAAAGTTCTAAACGATGATAATCAAGAATTTACATAACTTTGTTTGCTATTTATAATATTTCTACATATTATATACATGAGTGCTGTAAACAACAAACAATATTAAGCAAAAACTAAACATATTAAAAAAAATCAGTAGCACGTCTGACTTTTTCTTGAGCGTGCTGAATTTTTGTTTAACATTGTTTACAAGGAAAAATGTTGCCCAATGAAAAAATGCCCGAAAAAAAAAACAAATACTAAAAACGTATATTCGGTTAAGAAACTTTTTATCTAATCAGCTTTACTTATCTATTCAGTATTTTTACATTAATTAACGAATTCCCTGTCATTTGCTGGTTGATTGTTTGGTTGTTTGGGTTCTATGGCATATCAACCTTTGTGGCTTATTTAACGCCAAATCCTTTTTAGTTTGGTTTGGTTTGCTTTTATGGCATATCAACCTTTGTAGGTTATTTAATGCTAAATCCATTTCTATGTAAATAATCAGTTCTATTTCAAACAATTCAGTTTAGCATGAGTACACAGCTTGTCAAAAAACATTTCCATTTCAAACCATTCAGTCCATTCAAGCAGTTATTTATAACAAATCAGTTTAGTATAAGTACAGATTTTGTTTACACATAGTTAAATGTCAAAACAGTTCTATGTTAAACAATTCAGTTCAGTGTAAATACAGTTTCAATGTCAAAAACAGTTCTATTTGAAATAATTCAGTTTAGAATGAGCATGCAGTTTAAATGTAAGTACGTTTAATTGTCAAAAACATTTCTATTTCAAGCTATTCAGTTTAAGTTAACAATTCAGTTTAGCATAAGTACGCCGTTAGTTCTATTTAACCCAGAGATAGGGCCCTATCAGGTGCTACCACGCAGGACCAGAGTGGACCTGGGAGCAATGGCAATGAAGGGGTGTTCTTTATTCCCCAAGGCCCCAGCATTATTGGGACCTCACCATCAGACTGTTTAGTGTCATAAACAGGACAATCGTCGGGGGGGGGGTCTTACCCCTTTGCAGAGGTGCAGTCGGTGTATTCTACAGCCTCAGCCGACTGGGCAAAAAATCCATTTTAATGAAAATAGTTCTATTTCAAACAATTCAGTTTAGCATAAGTACGCAGTTTAAATGTAAGTACAGTTTTATTGTGGAAAACATTTCTATTTCAAGCTATTCAGTTTAGTTAAGCAGTTCTAATTCAGCTAATTCAGTTTACTATAAGTGCAGATCTTGTTTACACACTGTTAAATGTCAAAACAGTTCTATATTAAACAATTCAGTTTAGTGTAAGTACAGTCTCAATATCTAAAAACAGTTCCATTTCAAATAATTAAGTTTATCATAAGCACGCAGTTTAAATGTAAATACATTTTAATTGTCAAAAACATTTCTATTTCAAGCTATTCAGTTTAATCAAACAATTCAGTTTAGCCTAAGTACGCCATTAGTTCTATTTAACCCATAGATAGGGTCCTATCAGGTGCTACCATTCCGGGCCAGAATAGACCTGGGAGCAATGGCAATAAGGAGGTGCTCTGCATTCCCCAAAGCTCCAGCATTACTGGAACCTCACCATCATATTGTTTAGTGTCATAAACAGGACACTCATTGGGGGAGTCTTACTCCTCTGCAGAGATGCAGTCGGTGTATTCAACAGCCCCAGTCGACTGGGCAACTGTCATTTGCAGCGGCTAAGAGTCTAATTTTAAACCTCGAAAAAAAAAAACGTTTAACCTGATTTTTTTTTTTCTCTTTTTACATCCTTAGAATATTGAGCAACGAAATCGAATAAAGGAAAAAATAAAATGCCTAAAAGAAAATTTATGGTTTTGGAACTTCAAAGATACGAGATCTACGCTAACCAAATGAACAAACCGTTATAAAAAAATGTTAACAAAATATACTTCTGCATTGAATTATCTTTAAAAAAAAAAAGAAAAAAAATTCAATTGAAAGTTCATTAAATCAAATCAACAAAATTATTGACAGAGGGGTGGTGAATGACGACAAAACAATAAAAAATATGTTTTGTCTTCAGAATTTTGTGAAAAAAATATCTTTTAAAAGACACCCCATGCTTTATTGCATTAAATACCAAAAATTTCATTAAACTCTGATAATTAGCTGATTTGAAACGTTTTTTAAACAGTACATTTAGCAGGTGCGTGTTTTTGTACATGCCTCGTAAAAACTTTATTATCTTAACTACTAGCTTTTGTTTTGGTATAGACATTTTTGGTACACATTTTGGCTCGAAGTTATGGCAAAGTGAGGCCTACAAACAAAATCAGCTTCGACCTTTCAAAAATATCTCAACCCCATTTTTTTTTTTTTTACTTTTTTTTTTAAATAATAAACTGGTCTTTAAAAAGTCGTTCATTATACAAGTAGTCATAGTAAATTAAATACGCCTTTTTGTTTTAATAAAGTTCATGTCTGAGTTTCCTTCCAAGCTGTAGCTGTATCAATGCACCACTTGGACACTAACGAAACGACATTGGAACTACACAAGAACACTGCCTGCTATCTTGAACAAATCGTTGAAGCAGCACCCCACAAAATAGTAGCTGTACAGCCACCTTCCTTCCATCATACAAACTATTCAAATAAGACGAACAAGACACGTGGGATACTGATGGAGAAGCAATGACAAACTCATGAGTGACGTTCTCTTACAGACTCCTGCACATGGACGCGCAAATGTTGGTCGATCAGCAAAGATTCATCATCTGTGTACAGACACAGGATGCAAACCTCGAAGACCAACTGGGAGCGAAGGATGATAGGGATGTATAGTGACAGAGAGAGAGAGAGAGAGAGAGAGAGAGAGAGAGTCAGGGAACTGAACTGACAGCGCAATTTAATGATGCCTCACCGCCCTCTCTATTGACGGCCACGGCCTTGTGTTTCAGACAAAAAAATAGAATGATTCATTCTTCTGGGTGTCCTTTTTTTAAAGATCTAAATATTTCTTCATAGACAAAATATGTTACCTCTCCAAATTCTAACGATCTAAATAATATTACAACTGCAATGCAAGGTTTGGAAGTAAATAAAGGATTTTAATCCGACAATATATAAAGAAAAATTGATAACAAGGTAATCCAAGTAGAAGAGATTTATTGAGAAGCAAAGTCGAGGCTATTACGTTTCGGTTCTAATAAACCATCATCAAGACGATGTTAAATCAACGATGGATATGTAAAAGGTTTATACAAAACAGACGAGTAGCATTATGTCACTTAACCAACAAGTTTTTCATTTGAGTCGGAGTGACAGCAAATCTTCTTGAGTTTGCAAGACTTTTCTGAATTATAATTATATTATTATTCTTCTGGGTGAGTTTTTCACACTGGCCCTAACTGATAATTTTCAATGGATATAAGTTCTCTGAATTTTTAGATGAGGCTTGATAATATATCTTATTCGGTCCATTGTTCACGTATTTATTGTTACATACATAACGTTTCGGTCGATATGCTCTTTAGCCTTTTTCAGGTGTTTCTGGTCAAATTTGAGAACCTTTAAAGAACTTCGAACCGAACGCATCATTTTATCTATGGGGATAGATTGTTCTAATTCCATTAACTATGATCAGCTACAAGAACTGGAGCCTCACTACCGGATGCAATTTAGCATCATATCAAGGACACAAACCATGTTTCGATAGCCAATGAAGTTCCATTCTATATTAGTTTCAATGGCTCATCGATTTCTACTTCGTATGCACAGTAGTCTCACCAATTCCATTGTCGTGAAGAAAGTCCCTATGACGTAGCTGCTAACGTACTGGACTCCGATATTGTTGTGAGCGAGTTCGAACTCTCGTTTGCCCAGTCGGCTGGGGCTGTAGAATACACCGACTGCTTCTCTACCGAGGGGTAAGACCCACCACCCAATGAGTGTCCTGGGTATGACACTAAACAATCTGATGGTGAGGTTCCAACAATGCTGGAGCTTTGGTGAATGCGGAGCACCCCTTCATTGCTATTACTACCAAGTTCACTCTGACCTGGAGTGGTAGCAACTGATAGGGTCGTATCTATGGGTTAAATAGAACTAACGGCATACTTATGCTAAACTGAATTGTTTGAATTAGAACTGTTTGACTAAACTGAATTCCTTGAAATATTTTTGACAATTAAACTTTACTAACATTTAAACTGCGTGCTTATGCTAAACTGAATTGTTTGGAATGGAACTGTTTTTAACATCGAAACTCTACTTTCGCTAGACTTAATTGTTTAATATAGAACTGATTTGACATTTAACTGTATGTAAACAAAATCTATACTTATTCTAAATTGAATAAGCTGAATTAGAATTGTTTGAATAAACTGAATAGCTTGAAATAGAAATGTTTTTGACAATTAAACTGTGTACTTATGCTAAACTGATTTTTTTTTTAAAATAAAACTATTTACATAAAAATGGATTTGGTGTTAAATAACCCACAAAGGTTGATATGCCATAAAACCCAACCAACCAACCAACCAACAATCGAACTCTCGTCGCTCTATTACAATCACTTTCGAACTAATATCCTTGAAAAGGTATGAACCATTTGTGGTACTATCTAACGCTATGGGTTAGATTGTATTACCACTGTTCTTCTTCCTGTGTGACTTTGGCATTAAATAACCAACGAAGGTTGATATGCCATTAAACAAAGAAACCTATTTTTGAGCTGATATTTTACGTATCTTTTGTACATAAAAATGTCCAGTCGTCTTGATTCTTTTCCCAGGCGTCAATAATTTACACCTGAAATAAACTCGACCTTCTTTTTAAATCTTTTCATTCGTAATTATCTCTTCTCTCTACCATCGCTATTACGATTCATTCGGTCATATTGTTCAAGCCTTTAAAAATCTCTTTCCTAATTTCATTTTTTTCTTTTTTCTATAATATAACATGACATTTTTAGCTTTTCTTTCCTGTCGTAATTGTGAGAAATAGAAGTAAACTCGGCTAATTTTGCTTCAGAAAATAAAAAAGTGCATAAAAAATATCTCCACACCTTAAAAAAAAAAAAACCAAATGTGTCTTATCTCAGTAAGTATTTATGCAACTACCAAGCTCGGTTTAAAAAGAGGTGGGGGAAATATGTCTCAGTAAGTGCATTAAAATATAAAAGTTTTATATTGGTGTTTACGAACGCCTGTGCAGTTTTATGTTCATATGTCACTCCGCCAGAGTATGTAGATCGGGCCATTCTGTCAATGACCTGCGAACCGAAAATGCTGGCTATAAATTAGAGACACAAGAGAAGCCTTTCACCTTTTAGATGTTATAAATGTCAGAAAGAGAGATATTACATAAACTGCGGATAAATCTAGGACAAGCAATTTCTTTCAGCTTGGCGACCTTGACTTTTTTCAAGAACATGGTATTATGTTGCAATTAAGAATCGATTGGACCTGAAAGGTCAAATTGAAGAAGAAGATAAAAAAAAATAATTATTATCATAAATTTTCACTTCGAGTGGTCAGAACTAAAGTGCATAAAAATCTTTGTATTGTTTCAGAAATTGCCTTTTAGGATAGCATAAAAATAACTTCTAAAAATCAAATTACGTTTCTATCTACGAAACTATTTCTTGATATTCCTTTTCATTTGTCGTTTGTGTGTTTAGACCCGGAATAATCTTTTGATGGATTGCTTGATTGATTTTAACGGCATGTCAACCTGTCTAGAACTATTCTATACCTAGATATTAGAGAATGGCGTTCATTGTTCATTCATGTTAACATTTTTTGTAGTTTTTTAAAAGATTAACCCTATCTAATACAAATAATTTATACACAGTTATACGGTTTCACGTATTCCTATCTCATACAAATAATTTGTACACAGTTATTGGGTTTCAAGTATTCCTATCTAATACAAATAATTTGTACACAGTTATAGGGTTTCAAGTATTCCTATCTAATACAAATAATTTGTACACAGTTATAGGGTTTCAAGTATTCCTATCTAATACAAATAATTTGAACACTCTTATAGGGTTTCAAGTATTCCTATCTAATACAAATAATTTGTACACAGTTATAGGGTTTCAAGTATTTCAATCTAAGTAATTATTTTCATTGAACAATAATCATTTCTTTTCGCACAAGCTTTTTCTCCATACGTTTAGTTAGCGTCTATATAGTGCATCCATACAGCAGTATCGACACGACTGCTGCTAAATGACTTACAAATTGGATCGGAAATTATTATAGAGCATTTTAACGATATTGCGCTAACGAAAATTTCGCTAGGATATGATATTTTTCTCTGTTATATTAGCATATATATAAAAATTAGATCATAATATGTTTTTTTGCTTGTTTTTCGTTGTTTTTGTTTTGTTTTGTTTTGTTTTTACTGTGAAACATAGTTAAACGCTCCTAGTGAAGAAGAAATAAAATATCACTATTCTGGCAATGGGTTGACATTTATCTCAGCATCTGCGGGGAAAAATCTTTATCAATGCCGTCACAGGTGGTGTAGGAATGCTTCTCACTTTTCATGCCCTAAAATCACTTAATAGCATCGAGAAAATACAGCCAAGAATGATGGTAGCTACGTTTAACGGCAACCCCAGCTCAACAATCATCTGCTACAGTCTTACAAATGCTAGTGATGAAACGGGCCTCATTGCCTTCTATAACGAACTATCCTCCCTTGTTCGTAGCATCCCTAAACACAATGTTCTAATCATCAGTGAAGACATGAATGCACTAATTGGTAAAAACGAAAAAATTTCAACATAATTACCTAAAATATGTTGTTATCTTTAAAGCTTTGCTTAGTCTGGTGCAAGGCCTAAAGTATGGGACACTAAGTAAGAATCGAACTCACAATCAATGTTCTGCGTGAGATGCCCATAAAAACAGAGCTTTACTTAGATTTTGTACGAGGCCCATAGTATCAACCTCACTATGGAGTAGTAACTGTTCTAATAGTCTAGCTTATACCACAACGAGGTACCCATACTTAACATCTGAAAAACTTACTGTTCGGTGTGAATTAAATAACAAAGGTGATATATTTGGCAGATGCAAGAATAAAAAGAACATCACTGATTGAATGCTTTTGCCAAAATAATTCAGTGAGACAGGCAGTGGTATAGGCATAGTATTGTTGTGTACAGTTGATTTCTTCCTGACACACGAAAAGAAGGAGGAATAAAAGATGTGGAATTCTGATTGATCACATATTTTCAGCATGTTTTTGGGACAAGTGAGACATGTCGACTTTCTTCAGTTTTTCGGATTCTTTGTTTAATGCCATATTAACTTTCATGGGTTATTTAGTGCCGAAGACATCCTTGTAGAAGAACAGTTATGGTACTATTTGAATCATAGCTGGGGTGAACGTAGCAGCACGACTGGAGATCGAACCTGTTTACTACGATGTCGCAGTCCAGCACGTTAGCCACAACGCCACCTGGATTATCCTTTCCAGTTTTAGCATTAAAATCTATTTTAATATGGTGATGTATGAAATAGTATGTACAGTATCCAAAGAATTAGTGAATGAGAAAGAAAGAAAGAAAGAAAGAAAGAAAGAAAGAAAGAAAGAAAATGTACAAGAACAAAATTAAATGAAAGATAAAATGAAGATAAAATGCAAGAAACCTAAGAATAAAAATGAGAAGGAAAAAAGAACAAAATGAACAAAACCTTAAGAAAGAAAGAAAGAAAGAAAGAAAGAAAGAAAGAAAGAAAGAAAATCTTAAAATGATAAAAAGAAAGCAAAAGAAAAATCTTAAATTCAAAAGGAAAAGAGAAGCAAGTTATCAAGTAAATAAAAATATATAAAATGAAGAAAATTTTCAAAAATATGGCGAACATAAAAGAAAAAAAGGAAAGAAAGAAAGAAAGAAAGAAAGAAAGAAAGAAAGAAAGAAAGAAAGAAAGAAAACTAACACAAAAATAAACAAGGAAAATATAAGGGAAAAAGTTAAATAGAATATACAGAATTAAGGAAAACTAAAGAGAAAGAAAATTAAACGATAGAAAGAAAGAAACGAATGTACAAAACAAATCGAGAAAGAAAGAAAGAAAGAAAGAAAGAAAGAAAGAAAGAAAGAAAGAAAGAAAATGTAATGGGAGAAAATGAAATAATAAAAATGAAATAGAATAAATTAATGATAATACAAAAATAAACAGTAAAGCAAATGGAAAAAGAGGGAAAAAATGAAAGCAAACAATAAAGAAAGTAATGAAGAAAGAACAGAAAATAAAAACACGTGATTTAGAGTCAGTTTTGTGGATTTTTATTCATCCGTTTTATAAAAAGAAATAAAGCAATGAAAGAAGAAAAAAAAGGCATGTTAAGAAAAAGGGTGAGAAAGCATAAGAATGGATGTCACGTGGTGTTCTACTACCCGATTTATAAACATTGTGTGCATATACTCGCTGTAAATATGTCCCCAAGAAGAAGAAGAAGAAATGTGTCTTCGACTCGAAAAGAAGAGCTATTAGTCATTCTGACATTTGTTTTAAGGTTGGGTGTTCCTCTGTATGCAGATGACTCACTAGAACGATCGGCATACGAAATACCTGACGACTAACGGAATAAAGGATGAAAGGAGTAATGTCCTGGAGATCCCTGACGAGGATTTTCTTGATTTACATTCTCTGTTCAGCTACTACGGATCAACTGGCCTCGTAGAGTTTGGAAACTTCATGAATAGTGTTGTACCAAATAATTCCATTCGCCACCGACTCGCCCCAGGAGTCAAAGCGGCTTCATTTGCCCGCAGGAGTCAAACAAAACATGAATCAATTGATTCTATTATTAACCTTTTCCCTACGACTACAGAGGGTGTCATAGCGTCATGACGTGTGCAGCTGGAGTCAACTTCCTAGAGCCGTGGCGTGTGCGACTAGAGTCGAATTTTGAGCAACGTGTCATGTGCCAGAATAGCCGAATACTTAGCGTGTGCCGTATGCGACAATAGTCGAATTCTTAGCGCAATGCTGTGTGTAACGATACTTGAATTCTGAGTACCGAGCGGTGCGTGACTATAGTTAAATTTCCTACGACATTCCATTTCCTACTTCATTCTGTATTTTCTACCTAGATGGGGATTTTGGTTTGGTTTCTTTATTATAATAGCATATCAACTTTCGAGAGTTTTTTAAGGCCAAAGATTCAGAGATACTATTATTGGAGGGATGCGGGGGTTCATACCTTTCCTTCGGGTATTTAGTCCGAAAGTGAACGTAATAACGCGACTGGAATTCGAAATCGCTTACTTAGAGGCCGCAACCCGGCACTTTAGCCATTATGCAAAGGAGAATTTTGTTTCTCGTTATTTTAACACCTAATTTGCCGCTCTCATTTTTTTTTTTCAGACTGCTGGCATGAAAGAAGCTCGTAGATGTAAACAATGTCAGTCATTTTGCGCTGAACAGGTTCTTGAAGAAATGTCATTTATACTTAGAATTCAATGTAATCAGCGACTTCGAAGTTGATTTTAATTGCGAACACTTTGATATAGACGATACACATGCTGCTGTACATTATGTAGACAAAGTTCTTTTTATTGTTCTAACACCAGATCTTAACATTTACGTTCCCTTTATGGTTTACGGCGATTTAAAAGTTTTAAAGAAAAGTTTTTTTAAACAGTTTTTCCTGGAAAATGTGTCGAAAAATTGGGAAATGCAGCAGTGAATGAATCATAGCCCTAAAATTTTCATTTGATCATATTTAACTTTCTTCTATTACATAATTTACCTTCCATCTACAAGGTCAGTCTACTAAACAATGACTAGCCCGGTCGGCTGGGACTGTAGAAAACGTCAATTGCATCTCTGCCCCCAACGCAACGAGTATCCTGATTCATGACACTAAACTGCATCAAACGGTGAAGCTTTAATACTGATGCTTAGTTGAATGTGGATTATAATTGAGATTACTCTCTGATCCACTGTGGCCCGGGGTGAGTGTACCTGTTAGGGTCCCATTTATGGGTATCCTCAGGGTGCAGTTGCTAAAATGCTGGACTGCAGCCTCGAAGTTGGTGAGTTCAAACATCATTCGCATTATTGCATTCACTTTCTGACAAATGCTCTTGGGAATTCCCACCCCCAACAATTAGTTCAATAGTATTATTGCTGTTCTTCTACACGGATGGCTTTGGCATTAAATAACCCACAAAGATTGATATGTCATTAAACAAAGAAACCAAACGGGTCAAATAGAAATATTTAATCATTTTCTATACTTGAAAGCATTTAACTGTGTGCAAACAAATTGCTGATGTTAAATTGAATTATTAGTATTACCGTATTTGACGACATATAAGGCTCACTTTTTTTACTAAAAATATCTTTTAAAATTCCTCTGCACCTTATATACCATATGTTGGTTTTAAAATTCGTGATAGTCGACCAAAATTAGCTACCTGGCAACTCCTATTAGCTTAGACTTTTGAGTAACTTTCATATGCCTATTATTATTATTATTGTCATTATTATTTACTCATTAGAGTTTTTTCACATCAGCGTTATCTGATGGTCTTTCACTGGAGATTAAGTGACAGCAAGTCTCCTCAAGCCTCCAGGATTCTTCTCAGTATTCTGGCTGTCTTTAATAATGCTGTTGTTTGGATGGTCTCCACTCGGCCGCCAACTTCCAAATCCTTAAGGCCCTTTAATAATCCTTTAGTTACCGTGCCAAAAGCACCAATTACAATTGGTATAATTGTCACGTTCATGTTCCATTGTTTTTTCTATTCTCTAGCAAGGTCGAGGTACTTATCTTTCTTTTCACATTCTTTCAGTTTTATTTTGTGGTCAGCCGGGACAGCAAAGTCGACATTATTATTATTATTTACTCATTAGAGTTTTTCACATCAGCGTTAGCTGATGATCTTTCATTGGAGTTTGAGTGACAGTAAGTCTCCTCAAGTCTCCAGGACTCGTCTCAGTATTCTGGCCGTTCTCAATAATGTATTAGTTTGGATGGTCTCCACTCGTCCACCAACTTCCAAGTCCTCCAGTCCCTTTAGTAATCTTTTAGTTACTGTTCCAAATGCACCAATTACAATTGGTATAATTGTCACCTTCATGTTCCATAGTCTTTTTCAATTCTCTAGCAAGGTCAAGGTACTTATCCTTCTTTTCACATTCTTTTAGTTTTATTCAGTGGTCAGCCGGAACAGCAAAGTCGACAATATTATTATTATTATTATTATTATTATTATTTTCTCCTTTAGAGTTTTTCACATCAGTGTTAGCTGGTTTTTCACTGGAGTTTGAGAGACAGCCAGTCTCCTCAAGTCTCCGGGACTCATCTCAGGATTCTGGCCGTTCTTAGCAATGCTGTTATTTGGATAGTCTCTATCCGTCCACCAACTTCCGAGTCCTCCAGGCCTTTTAATAATCTTTTAGTTATTGTGCCAAAAGCACCAACCACAATTGGCACAATCGTCACTTTCATGTTCCACAACTTTTTCGTCATCATCATTATTATTATTATTATTATTAATCTATTATGCAGATTAAAACTGTTATCATTGATAATATTCATTATATTAATTTCATTACGTTTGAAAATTGTTAATTGCCAACTATTCTTTTACAAATCATATTAATGTATAAACAGAATTTGCCGTTAAATAACCTACAAATGTTGATTTGAAACAATTAACCAACTAATCAACCTTTGATTTTCTTCTCCTTAATTATAAACTAATTTCTACCCCTTGAAAATGATTCTTTGAGAAGTAAAACACCGATGAAGACCCCTGGAAAGAGTGATGGAATTCTTCAACTGACACTACCTCTTTAGTTGGTTTCTCACAAACTATTATATGTTCTCAACAGTCCCCAAATGCCAACCACAGAGCTGGGTTTTAATTTGGGGTAACGGGAAATAATTACAAGGATTCAGTAAAGGAGAATAAAATAGGCTGTGGTACAATAAAAATATTCTTTTTGCTCAAAAGCTTCTTCCACAGACTGAGTACAAAAAGAAACGAGACTAAGATTTTTTTCAGGTTGGCAACTTTAATTGAAAATTCTAAACACTTTCAATTACGTTCGTCATATTTATATCAACAAATGATTGAAATATTTTACAATAGACAAGAAACAAGAGGCTTTCAAAGACAAGCGACAAAGTAAAACTTCGACTTTGATGGATTCATGATGATATTTCTGGCTTTCTTGCTAAAAGTCTCATGGTGAAAATGTACAAGAAACAATTTACGATTACTTTTTTTCTTTGCTTTAGAAGTGGCGACGGGTTCTGTTTTTATCTTTCTACGGTGGATATTCGACTTTTTCCGTCTTTATTCATGATTGTCCAATCGAAATCAATCTGATCTTATATATTGATTTCTTAGTGTGCTCTTGTCCATATCTCTCAAACTGACTGCTATTATAAATAAGAAAAGACATAGATAGATAGATAGATAGATAGATAGATAGATAGATAGATAGATAGATAGATAGATAGAATGACTTTTATTTCAACTGCTGAAACTCCGAAGAAAGAAACAAACAAACAAACAAAAGAAAGAAAGAAAGAAAGAAAGAAAGAAAGAAAGAAAGAAAGAAAGAAGCAAAAATTAAAGAAACAAACAAACAAAAGAAAGAAAGAAAGAAAGAAAGAAAGAAGAAAAAATTAAAGAAAGAAAGAAAGAAAGAAAGAAAGAAAGAAAGAAAGAAAAAATTAAAGAAAAAAAGAAAGAAAGAAAGAAAGAAGCAACAATAAATATGTGTGTGTAAATATGTCTCTGCATGTGTACACAAATTAAACTTCATTTGTATAATTTTGTCTATTTGTTTCATACATGTTTATTTTCTGGACTTAAAAAAAATTCTTACTTATTTGTTGACTGCGACAAGATCAAAATGTTTGCAGACTGAATGAATAACTAATGGTTTTTCGAAAGAACACCAACTTGAAGCCAATAAAAACATGTTCCTTCGCGAGAAAATGAAGATCTTTGGAGAAGAAATGATGCACCCGAGGTTAAAAGAAATAAGTTAACCAACAAACTCAAAATCAATACGAGTTCGATAAAGAAAAAATGCGTAAAGAGATTTAGCAAAGGTTGTGAGAGACGACATAACAAGAAGAGGATGATAAAGGAAGAGAAAGAAGAAAAATATATACAGCCGGGATATAGCAATGAAATTTGGGATCGAAAAATGTGCTATGCTCATAATAAAAAGGCGGAAATGAGAAACAACGGAAGGAATAGAACTGCCAAATCAGAGAAGCATTTAGAACGCTCGGAGAAAAAGAAAATTACAAGCCCTTGGGAATCTTAGATGCAGACACGATCAAACAGTGATGAAAGAAAAAGTAAGAAAACAGAACCTCAAAAAAATAAAAAAACTCGAAAGCAAACTCTATTTCAAACAATTCAGTTTAGCACGATTAAACAGTTTTAATATCAAAACAGTTCTATTTCAAACAATTCACTTTAGCAAAAATATTTAGTTTAGTTTAGATAGAAGCCTTATCAGATGCTACCACTTTGGGCCAGAGTGGATCTGGGAGCAATTGCAATGAAGGGGTACTCTGCATTCCCCAAAACTCCAACATTACCTTCAGATTATTTAGTGTCATATCCAGGATACTCGTTTGGGGTGGGGTCTTACCCTTTGCAGAGAAGCAGTCGGTGTATTCTACAGCCCCAGCTAACTGGGCAACGACGAACTGGGAAGATTGCACATGAGAAAATTAAGAAGAGTAAAACACGAGAGAAACTGAATCTCTATTAATAGCATCCCAAAATAATGTCATAAGGACCGATTATATCAAGGGTGGTCCTTTAAAACTAGTAGACAAGTTCACCTATCTCGGAGGCAGCGTCTCATCAACCGAGAATGACATAAACACGCGACTAGCAAAGGCAAGGATAGCTATTAATAGGCTATCGGTCATATGGAAGTCAGACCTGACCGATAAAATAAAACGCAATTTTTTCCTAGCAGCGGTCGTTTCGATACTGCTATATGGATGCACTATATGGACGCTAACTAAATGTATGGAGAAAAAGCTTGACAACTACACAAGAATGCTGCGAACTGTACTGAACAAATCGTAGAGGCAACACCCCACAAAACAGCAGCTCTACGGCCACCTACCACCCATCACGAAAACTATCAAAGACGAACCAGACATGAGGGACACTCCTGGAGAAATAAAGACGCGCTCATAAGCGATATACTCCTGTGGACCCCTTCACATGGCCGAGCAAAGGCAGGACGACCAGCTAGAACCAATATACAACAGTTCTGTGTCGATACAGGATGTAGCCTGGAAGACCTCCCGGGAGCGATGGACGATAGAGACGGGTGGCGAGAGAGGGTCAGGGAGATCCGTGCTAGCAGTGGAAGATGATGATGATGATATCAAAGTGAAAAATGATTATAAACAAGTGTTGGTTTTATAGGGACAGAGATGAAACAGTTAATTATTTGACAAGTCTTGGCTTTACTGGCTGCGCGAGAAATCAAAATTCAGCCATACTAACAAATTGTATATGTGCAAACTAGAATCCGTCCTTGAAAATAAGACACTTCAAATTCAAAGATACAAACAGATCATCTGAGGCAGAAGGCAAGAAAACCGAGTGGTCCAGAAGGCCACAAAGCCAAGTGGGCCAGAAGGCCTCGTGGGCAAGGATGCCAGAAAGCCTCGCGGGTCAGAAGGCCAGAAAGCCTAGTGGGCCAGAAGGCCTAGTGGGCCAGAAGGCCAGAAGGCCTAGTGTTAATTAACAATCTTACTCTTCCAGTGAATCACAGGATGAAAATAAAGAAAACGAAAAGACAATTTGTAGGATTTTGCCAGAGAGCTGAAAGAACTTTAGAACATGAAGGTGATGGTAATACCAATTGTAGTTCGAGCACTTGAAACAGTCTCCAAAAGCCTGGCAAAAAAACTAGCAGCATTGGAAATTAGAGAAAGAATTGAAACCATACAGACCACAACACTTTAGATAGGCCAAAATTCTGAAAAGAGTCCTGGAGACCTGAGAGAATTGCTGTTACTCAGACCCTAGTGAAAGACCACCAACTAAAACTAGTGTGAAAAATTTGCGATGAATGACATTTTGGAAATTTGAGATACAATGGGATTATGTAATCCCGGTCAGACTAACAAAGAGATTATGTAATCCCATTCAGATTAACTTGGAAAAAATAACTTATCTTGTGGAATTTGGCCGTTCAGGTGGACTACAGAGTGGAAATAAAAGAAAGCAAAAAGACTGACAAATCCTTGGACTTTGCCAGATAACAATGAAAAATATGGAATATGAGGGTGATGGTGATACCAATTGTAGTTGTTACACTTGGAACGATGCCCAAAGGCTTTGGAAAAGGCTGGAGGAATTGGAAACCAGAGGAAGAATCGAGACCATCCAAACCATAGCATTAAGATCGGCTTGAATACTCAGAAGAGTTCTGGAAAGCTGAGTAGATAAGTTGTCACTCAAACTCAAATAGAAGACCACCAGTGGAAGTTGTTGTGAAAGACTCGCAAGAGTGAAATAATAATAATAATAATGATAATAATAATACCTCAGGAGAAGGAGGAAACTACTCGAAACCAAACAACATAGAAATCTCATCAAAGGGATAAACACCTTGGCTGTCCACCTCGTAAGATACTCGGGACCATTCTTAATGTGGACGAAAGAAGAACTTCAACAAATCGGCCAGAGAATAAGAAAACTCATGATGATGCATAAGGCCTTACATCGTAGAGATGACGTTGACAGACTATGTGTCAAGAAAAGAAGGAGGAAAAAGACTTGCCAGCATTCGAGATAACTTCAATGTTTTGATACAACCACTAGAAGACTACATGAAAAAATGCGGGGGGAGACTGATTACAGCGACCAGAAACAATGCAGACAAAAAAACATCAACAGAACAAAAATAACCAAAAAGCAAAAATGGGAAGAAAAACAACAGTATGGAAATTTTAAGTGAACAAACAAGCAAAATCTCACACAAGAAAACTTGGACAGGACTAAGAAAGGGAAACCTTAAGAGAGAAACTGAATCTCTTCTGATAGTAGCACAAAAACAACGCCATAAGGAATAACTATGTTAAAGCAAGAATAGACAAGACGCAACAAAATAGCATGTCTGTCTATATTTCTGAGATGGAGTATTACGTACATTATCTACATTTTTCGGAAATTGAGATACTGCCCGGTGAATTTTGGTTTACGGTATACGGATGTCTTGAACCCTTGCTCTGTTCGAGATATTAGAATATTCAGGAACGGGAGTGTGTTGTTACTTTCTTTCTCCATTGTGAACGGTATCGAACTTTCAGAGGGGGAAATTAACAGGAGATAACTGATAACTGACATCCAATAAACATGGATCGTGGAACTAGAACAGTCAATCCAGGTAAGCGAAATAAAGGGTTAATTTCGACATTCCAACCACCTGAAGAAGGCCGGAGCGTACAACAACTTCCACTGATGGTCTTCTATTTGAGTCTGAGTGACAGCATATCTCCTCAGCTTTCCAGAACTCTTCTGAGTATTCAAGCCGATCTTAATGCTGTGGTTTGGATGATCTCGATTCTTCCTCTGATTTCCAATTCCTCCAGCCTTTTCCAAAGCCTTTGGGGATCGTTCCAACATGGCAACAAAGATGAGGACAATAGTCAGAAAAATGTAAAATAGCATGTGTAGATTATGTGATGATGGAGACGAAACGATCAATCACATTATCTGTGAATGCAGCAAATTAGCGCAAAAAGAGTTTAAGACTCGACACGACTGGGTGGGGGGTGTTGGCAAGATGATCCAATTGGAATTGTGTAAGAAGTTTAAATTTAGCCATCAGTCATTTTTGCACCCTGTTAAACGATTTCAAATAGGGAAAATGATTGAATATTTCTATTTGACCCATAGATAGGACCCTAACAGGTACAACCACACTGGATCAAGATGGATCTGGGAGTAATGGTAATGAAGAGGTGTTACACCTTCCTTAAAGCTCCAAGACTGGGGCCTCACCATCAGATGGTTTAGTGTCATATACGGAACACTTCTTCCTCTGCAGAGATGCAATCGGCATATTCCACAGGTCCAGCTGACTGGGTTGTCATCTTGGAGACTTAGAAGAATCCGGGAGACCAAGGGAAGTGAAGAGAATTGCAGTCACTCAGATTTCATTGAAAAACCTTCAGATAAAACTAGTTTGAAAAACTCGTCAGGAGAAAAATAAGAAGAATTATGGAAATTATTTTAAGAAAAAAACAATGAATGTAAAATTAATAAGAAAAAGTGCAAATTTCATTTTGATGAGACGTCAGAAAATAAATAAAACGATAAATTTTGTTAATATAAAATCAGGAGGTGGAATCGTCATTGAATAATTTTGTCATGGGTAAATCGTTTTATTTATTTATCAATTTTGTTGCTTTTTTAGTGCTTTTGGGGGGGGGCTTTTTTGTCTGTTTTTATTTTGTCATTGTCTTTTATCATTGTTTTTTTTTGTCATTGTTTTGTTGTTGTTGTTGTTGTTGTTGTTGTTGTTGGGAAGAGGTTACGTTGAAGAGGTACAAGATTATCAACTTTAAAAAATGAAAATGAAAACTTAAGATATATATATATATATATATATATATATATATATATATATATATATATATATATATATGAATATGTATAGAGAAGGAATCGACAAATAAAAAAAATGAATGGGAATTGACAGAGAAAACTAACGGACGCCAAAACTAAAACTATCCCCTCTCTCTCTCTCTCACTCACTCTCACTCTCTCTCTCTCTCTCTCTCTCTCTCTCTCTCTCTCTCCCCAATAAACCGACTTCATATCTTATGTCAAGGAACAGTACTTAAAGCGGGAATCATGTGAAAAAGCCACGAACAGAATCATTGAAATCAATTTAAAACTAGAGACAAGAAGTCTTTCTTTCGTTTTTATTTCTTTTTCCAGTAACTTTTTCTTTTCCTTTTTTCTTTCTTAAGATTTGATTCAATAAAGAAAACTAAACATTTATTGTTTAGTATGTCTTCCTCATTTTTCATTTCAGACGGAATCAATCAATAGACAGCTTCGGTTGTTGTGTCTGCCGATTCAGTTTGGTGGTTCCAGCGGCAAACCACCAATTGTGAGGGCTGAAATTCTCCATTTATTGTTAACAATACCTCCCATTAGGTTCTTTAGCCTTGGTTAGGAAACCAATCTAAGAGAAGAAAAACTCTGAATTCAAACTGTAGCCTTTTTTCGCTTTTAGAAATTGACCTTGATAGTTCAGAGTCATCCTAACCATCGAGAAGAATTCGGCTGAAAACATACAACAATGGTGAGCGCCACGGGTAGTGTAATGGTTAACAAGCTCGACTAGCAAACCTACACGAGTAGGTTCGAGTCTCATTGGGTGCCCCTTTTATATTGCCTTGAGGCACATCTAAGCAAAAAGCTATGTAAATTACTACATACAACAATGGTTCCCAAATAATGCATCGATGCATTCAGACGCCACGCGAGATATTTGTAAAAAAAAAACTAAGTGAGTATCCTCTAGGTCTGTTGATTCCCCAATTTTGCCCGGAGTTATATATATATATATATATATATATATATATATATATATATATATATATATATATATATTCTTTAAGAAAAACAACAAACCGGTCACAGGATTATAAATTTATTTCCATCCTGTTACGCGTTTTTGAAAAATTCAAAAACACGAAAAAGATTTATCTCTTTATTAAGATTATCTATTATTTGAGAAATATTTTTTGTGCAGGAGTAACTAATTTTCAAAGTTTTTCTATTAAATATTTTATGTAATATATTATCATGTTTAAAGTGCTTATCTATCAGTTTCAAAAAATATTTTCCTACATTTATACTAGCTAGTTTACAAAAAGTGGGGTTATGCCATATGATTTAGATAATGTAGTATATCAAGAAATTATTTAACCAAAAGAGGATATAAATGATAGGAAAACTTATATTGGTATATCGTCCACGAAATGGAAAATTAGATACGGCAATCACAAATACTCTTTCTCCTATGAACATCTAAAAAATCAAACTGCTCTATCTAAGCATTTTGGGGTTTGAAAAATAAAGGTTTGACCCCTGACATTCAATGGTTCATATTTAAAAGATCAAATACTCTAAAGTCTTTCGATAGTAGATGCAATCTGTGTTTATAAGAAAAAATGCACATTTTGCTTTATCCAGAGCCGGAAAAATCATTAAATAGAAGTGAATTAATAGCTAGGTGTAGACATAGGGCTAAATTTAAACTATAGATATTTAACATAAATTTTTTTTTAAAGCATAGAGTTAAACTGAGAATTAATGTAAATGAATAAATAAAATAAAATGTTAGATAGAAAATTGTGAAAAAACATGTCATATATACGTACGAATCATAAAAAGTGTAAATGATTAATAAGTTCTTAATAGTCTTGATTTTAAAAAAAATTAAATCTTGAGTTTAATTTAATATAATTATTACTGTATCATTACGTAAAGTTATTGAATAAAGTTAAAAATCTATTTTAATACTAAATCTGTAGTTTAAGTTAAAATGTAATTAGAATTTAAAAATTAAAATAAAAAATTTTTTTTTAATTTTTTAAAATAAATTTACTACAATTCTAACCAAAATTAAAATAAAAAACGGAAGTGGGCTAAATGAGGAGATAACTCTTCACCCCTCTTCTATCCCCTCCCACCTTTTTCTGTGTCTATTCTGATTTATTTTATCCAAAGGATCTGAAGAGGTACTGTTAAATTTTTTTCGTGTTTTTGAATTTTTCAAAAACGCGTAACAGGATTGAAATAAATTTATAATCCTAATGTGACTGGTTTGTTGTTTTTCTTAAAGAATTTATTGCTCTGTAGTGTCTGTTACATTGAACACTTTACCAGGAAAATTTAAATGTTCACTCTTGAATAGTTTTCTTGGCCTGATGGAATTACTCCCAACTCCGGTTTAACTGGACCAAATAATACTATATATATATATATATATATAACTGCTGACAAAGATCATGAAATTAGCACACTTAAAGGGTGCTCACATTGGTTTTTGCAACAATAAAATAAGATAATTACAGATAAGCCGCAGAATATTCTTATTTAATTACTAAACATCCTGGTACCATAGAATAATCAAAACGAATAGTATTAGGTATTATTAATACCAAATGATTACGTTACAGTCAAAAGTATACAACATATATATTACTACAAAACACACACACACACACACACACACACACACACACATATATATATATATATATATATATATATATATAGCTTTGTAGCTATATATATATATATATATATATATATATATATATATATATATAACTACAAAGCCATCAAGAATTTTGTCAAAAACCATCTTGAGCCTCAGAATTTATTGAGGATGAAAGTGAAAGCATGCTCATTTGTGACTGGTTTGAAACGTCATGACACACAATCATAAAAATCGATGAGAGCATTTTGACCCATATTCATCGAATCCGATAGGAGAGGCTATCACACACGCATACATACACATACATACATACACATATATTTTGGAGGTATTCGTGGTGTAACATCGTAGAAAATTGACAGGGCAAACCGAGTTCTAATCCTTGACGAAGCTGAATCCATTTCACATAGCACTAATAACCATGGAAAAAGTAGGAACCCAATTATACCCCCTCCAGCTATGGGTAAATAGTAGAGCAGACTGGGATCTTTAACCTTGGTCAGGCAAACAGCATAGGAGAAGAAAGGTTCTGAATTCAAACCTGTTAAACTCCGCTTAATAATTGACCTAGTGTTACATCTTGCCTATGCGAAAAGTTTAGTAAATACACACACACATATATATATATATGTGTGTGTGTGTGTGTGTGTGTGTGTGTGTGTGTGTGTGTGTGTGTGTGTGTGTGTGTTTCAAGTATAGAATTAGGTAGAAATAATGATAATAAACTATAACATTATTGAGAACCGGGCAGAATATTGAAAAGAGTCCAAGAGATTTGAGGTGACTTGCTGTCATTCAAACTTCAGTGAAAGACCATCAGCTAAAACTGCTGTGAAAAACTCTCATGGAGTAAATAATGATGATAATAAAACAAGATAAAAACTCATGACTCAGAGTTTCATGTTGTCGATCCTCAGGTAAGCTTGTATTTTACACGTTACATTATATATATATATATATATATATATATATATATATATATATATATGTGTGTGTGTGTGTGTGTGTGTATGTGTGATTGATTGATTGATTGATTGATTCTACGGTCGATCACAACGTAAGAGATTTGGTTATTTGACTCAATGGCATATCAATCTTTGATTGTCATTTAATACCTGGTCCTGTTAATACATAATATATATGTGATTATTTAGTGAATAGTTTGTAGGTAACTTTGTTTTCAAACGAGCCGGAGCTTGTGTGTTTGCACACAGTTAAATGGTTTCAGGTATTGCAATCAAATATTATTGATTCAGTTTTACATTTGTTTGAACACAGTTAAATGGTTAAACAGTTCTAATTGAAACTCCAGAACTGGAACCTCATCATCTGATGCAGTTTAGTGTTATGTCCAGGATATTTGTTGAGATACAGTCATCGTATTCTACAACCCCAGCCGACTGGTTTTGACAGGGGTAGTAAAAAAATATATTGGAAATGTTTGGTTTTTTTCTATGAAAATTCATTGCAAATAATTTTTATTATGAAAATGTATTTGAAATTAAAAAAAAATATGTGAACATCTAAGTAAGCTCATTCCATAATTTTTGCCAGGTGTAGTAGAAAAATACATTGGAAATGGGTTTTACTATAAAATTGCATTGCAAATAATTTTTAATATAAAAATGCATAGGAAATTTAAAAAAAAAAACAAGGTGAACTTCCTCTAAGTGTAATAATTCCAAAATTTTTGCCAGGTGTAGTAGAAAAAAACATTGGAAATGATTTTTACTATAAAAATTCATGGCAAATAAAAAAAACAAGGTAAATATCCTCTAAATGTGCTAATTCCATAATTTGTGCTAGGATTTGGTTTAGTTGTGTTTTATGGCATATCAACTATTGTAGGTTATTTAATGCTAAATCCGCTTTATACATATATTAAATATATATGATTAGTAAACACATTTTGTTCATACCATATTAAATTAGCAAGCTTAATATTTTTTGCAGACAGCAAAATGGTTTCAAGTATGACGAATAATTCTGTTTACTATTAATCATTTGTTTGCACACAGTTAGATTGTTTCAATTGTTTCTATTTAACACTCATTCTATTCAATACTATTTATTCATTTACACTGTCGAATGGTTACTAATATTGCTATGTAATACCAATAATTCAATTTTGACATACAGTTAAAGTTTCAAGTATGGCTATTTAGCACTAATAATTCTATTTAACATTACTCATTCGTTTGCATACAATTAAATGATCCCAAGTATTGCTATGAATCACTAACCATTCAATTTGACAGTCATTTGTTTACACACAGTTAATGGTCAAAGAGTTCTATTTCTAACAATTCAATTTAGCATAAGTCATTTGTTTGTACACAGTTTAAATGTCGAAGAGCTCTATTTGAACCATAAGACTCTATCAGGTGCAACATTTCAGTCCGAGTGGACCTACAAGAAACGACAACGAAGAAATACTCTACATTCCCCAAAGCTCCAGGAATGGAGCCACACCATTACATTGTTTAGAGTCACAAATAGGACACTCGTTGGGGCGGTCTTACCCCTCCGCAGAGATGCAGTTGGTGTATTTTACAGCCCCAGCTTTTTTTTCACCAGGGGCATAATAGATAATTATACACGTTACCAGTCAAAAAGAAATGACTCGTATTTTTTGGTTGAACATTTTGACAGATTTGGAGCAAAAACCTAAATTTTGTTCACCATCATAAAGTACAGTAAATTATTATTGGGCGCGGAACCCTTCCATAAAGATTTAGTCTGAAATTATTATTCATTTGGAATCATTGATTATAGATTTTTTTAGATTTCTGTCAAATGTTATTAAATTAGTTATTGAATTGTCAAAAGCTATTAAATTAGCATACTAATGTTCACTTACCGGATGTTTTTTTTTTTTATTTAGCAGTAACTACACAAATAACAGATAATATGCAAAACATCTTTTATTTAATAACTGAAAGTTCTGGCTTGATAAAATAGACCTAAAAAAAAACAAGATTAGAGCATTTAAGTTTACAGTATCATTTTTCTTTCCAATCCATGCAGAGGAAAATATTGAATGTTCAGGAAAAAATTATGGAATTCATAAACAAAAAAGAAAAATAAATAAAATTAATCCTTAGTTGCCCATCCCAGAGTTTTTATGATAGCTTTAGTTCTTTCAGTCTTGGATTTCACTAATTTAAAACAATATTCTTTATCAAGGAGTTTCCAATTTTCCAAAGTGGCAGTTATCCAATTTTCTTTCTATTGTTTCAATTGACTTTCCTTGAGCTTTTATGACAGCCTTAATTCTTTCTGGTATAGATTTCATTAATTTCAAGCAATATTTCTTATCAAAGTTATTCCTACTTACATTTTCTTTCTTTCTCTCTTTCTTTAACGGCAAATCAACTTTCGTGGATCATTCAATACCAAAGTCCTCCTTGTAGAAAAACAGTAGTGGTTCTATTTAACCCATCAACATCATCATAATCATCATTAAGTCAAGCTGACAGAATGCATTTCGTTCTCTCTCTCTCTCTCTCTCTCTCTCTCTCTCTCTCTCTCTCTCTCTCTCTCTCTCTCTTGCTTTATCTATTTATTTGTCTATTTTTATTTTTAATTCATTTCTTAATTTTATATTTTTAAATTTATATTTAGGGGCGGGCTAATTACGTTTGCATAAAAGTTTAACCATGTGCTTTCTGAAATATTCTTTTTAAGCTTTTTAAACCCAAAGCCACGGGAAGCAGCATGGTGGATGTGAAGTAAGGTGGATGATATCAAAGCTGGGTCAACGGCGCGCTTCACCTGATACTGGGCGGAAGAACCTCACAGGTCAACGGCCACGATCAAATAGTTCAGTCAGAACACTACAGCTACGCATCTATAAGGGTGGCTTTGATTAATGAGGAACAGCCAACGAAAGATATCATTTAACCCATAACTGGGGGATAAGGGGGTTCATGCCTTTACCAAAGATACTAGTCCGAAAGAGTATACGCAAATCCAGTTCAAAAGAATTTACTTTTATTTCAGTAGAGCGTTTGACAAATTTAGAGTAGAAAGCAAATTTTTATTTTTCATCATTAAACATAGAAAATTATGATTGAATTCGAAACCTTGCCATAAAAGATTCATTTGAAATTACGCGAAAACTTGGTTTATGTAACTATCGATTGTGCATTCAGATAGTGATACATTTTAGATTTATATTAGAAAAGAGTTTCCTTCAGTAAGTATTTTTTAATGTTTTAACTATTTTGATTCAGTTTTCCACTTCAAATTTAAGTGAACTGAAATTTTCAATACTTATCCTGAATTTCCCATTCAAGAAATATCTGTGGTAATGTAAAAAATCATTTAGTGATGTAAAACTTAAATTCACTATCCAGATAAGGTTTGGTTTCTTTGTTTCATCATCATCATCAAGCCACGCTGAGAGCACGGATTTCCCTGACTCTCACTCTCCATCCGTCCCTACCATCCATCGCTACCGGCTGGTCCTCCAAACTACATCCTGTGTCTGAAGAGAGCTGATATAAATAGGTTCTAGTTGGTCGGCCAACACTAGCATGTCCATGTTTAAGGGTCCATAGAACATCACTAATGAGTTCATCTTTGCTTCTCTAGCAGTATCCTGCGTGACTCGTTCGGCTTACTTGGATAGTTTTGTGATGGGAAGTAAGGGATCGTACAACTGTAGTTTAACGGAATGTTGCTTCCAGTTAATGATAAAACCATTTTTGTAGAAGAACAGCAATAGTACTATTTAACCAATAGTTGATGGAGATAAGGAAATTCCTACCTTTTCCGCGGGTATTTGTACCAGCGTGCCTGGAGATTGAACTCGCTTACCACGTTGTGACAGTCCAGAATGTTAGCCGCTACGCTACGGAGACTCTCCCTCCTATCTAGACTAGAATAAATTTCAGACATAATCTTAATTTGTGTACCGAACATTTTATAAAAATTTATTTCTAAGAAAAAAAATCAAACCGACCACGTGCGGCACTCGATTTGGCCAAAGTGAAAAAGGGAGAAGTAATCCCATACCATACGGCACCAAAACGCTACCTCCGACTATTTGTCGAGAACAACTATTGAGCCCTTCAGTACGATTTCGGGGACCAGTCTGTCAAGGCAGGAAAAATAGCCAGCGGAAAGCTTTCGTCACTCGCTTCTTGAACAGCCGATAAGTATTTCAAACAGGCAAGAAGCTTTCCAAGAAATCAAACGAAAGTCGACTACTAAAATTATACCAAGTTAAACAACGGAAAGAAAATTCAACCCGAGAATTCTACTGAAATGATAACTTTACAAAATATTCGAAATTAAATGAAAACTGAACATTTCAACAAAACTGAAAAGAAAAAAAATACTCAAATTCAAAGAAGTTTCCCAGACACTCTCTCAGATAAGTTTCCGCAAATTACACTAAAATTTGCAACACTTTATCTTTTCTATCCCTTTCTTTCTTATTTCTTTTATATAAAATGTCTTTTTAAAAACTTTTTTGTCTGTTATCTTTTCGAATCAGTATCCGAACTTGAAAGCTGCGGAACTTACCGTTTGAACTTACACGCTAACACCCCCCCCCGAAAACATCACCCAGTTAAATACTAAATTTGGCTTTAGTGTCACTCTCTTCATATCAAATTTTACTCTAAATTCTTTCATTTTGCAAATTTTATCCTTCAAATTTTCTTTTAATTTAAAAACGACGTCTTCAGCAGCACGTTACGATCTATCTACCCACTCGCTATATTCTTTAGTCTTTCCCTCCCAAAACTTCTAAGAAGATGGCGACTTACTTATTTTAAGAAAATAAACATAGAATAAAATAGGTTAATTTATTGACACGGTTTTAGTTTGTTGAAGGTTCTGTGGGTCTTGTTAAAAAAAATTTTAAGTACATAAAGATGGATGACACCAGATGATAACATTACATCCGGTTTTGACCCCAACTTCTAGTCCATATTCTTTTTGTCTCCCCTTTCTTTATTTATTTATTCATTTTTTAAACGAGTAAGAATCCATTGAAAGAATATTTTTTATAATTTTTTTCTCTACATTGTGCGACGGCCATCTGAAGAGAAAGGTTTCTCGGATTGAGTGGCCAGCTGAAATAAATGTATAATAGCTAAATGACGGTCTGTTAAGTTTTTATTCCACTTATAAGAATTTGCTCAATAGGAAATTTATATATTTATATATTATCATACATTGAATACTTTAACAGATTTATTAGAATCTTCTTATATATTCTCAAATTGAATCATTCCAAACTCATCTTCTTTTGGAGATATATATATATATATATATATATATATATATATATATATATATATATATGTAAAAATGCGTGCCAGTACATACACAAACATACATATATATGTACGCGTGAGCAACTGCGCATACACAGATATACAAACATTCAATAGCACACAAACTTAGGCATACATATACACAAATATACCCCACTTTTCGAACAAAAAATTAGCCATATTAATCTTTTTTCTAATCTTCACTCTGTCCGAGAAATGCAAAATGCATGAAACCTAGGGTCAGATATATATATGTATAAAAATGATCTATCATTGATATTGAGTACTATTTAACAATACTGCAACATTTGCTCCTCCATTAACTCCATTATATATATATATATATATATATATATATATATATATATATATATATATATATATATATATATATATATATATAGTTTTATAATATGTAATAAATGACTTTTTTGATCTTGCTCATGAAAGTTTATTTCGTGTCTTTACTATTTTCAATTAAGCTGACATTATGAATTCTTTGTTTTGAGTTCTTTTTACATCATCTCCCTTTTTATCATCGTTGATTCATTTTCTTTCGTTGGGTCATATGTTTTTTAAGGTTTTTTGTTTTGTTTTGTTTTGAGGTTTGTTTGTTTTTTGTTGGGTTTTTTTCAACATTTTTAGCGAGAATGTGTTTATATATATATATATATATATATATATATATATAAGATTGAAATATAATACTAAAAGCAATATAACACTATATTTATATAAGTATGAAATAAGATAATAAGACAGAATTAAGAATTCATTACTCAGAGGTAACAAAATGCCACCATAAAAATAAATATTTACTTTGCAATTTGGCACCTGGTTGAGCCACGTGACTTGGTATGTCAACTACATAATAGTTATATGACCACCCAAAAAAGAAAAGTGAATTTAAAAAAGAGTACATGTTTGTTCAAGTGAATCTGACAACCAGATGTGATGAATACTAGCTCATTTGTAGATCGACAAGGGAAAACTTTGAGTCATATTGTGTGTGTGTGTGTGTGTGTGTGTGTGTGTGTGTGTGTGTGTGTGTGTGTGTGTGTGTGTGTGTGTGTTTATATTACACTACCAGCGCCTCTGTATATATATATATATATATATGATGGCGCTCGTAGTGCAATGGTTGTCGTCGTGGGAAATGGACACAGTGTCCAGGGTTCAAATCCTAAACGAGGCTTTTTACATATCACGTAGCGCTAAAACCCAAATATATTCTCCCTTCAGAAATAGGAAAATAATAATGCAGATAGGGCACTTTAACGTTAGTATGGCAACCGATCTAGGAGATAGAAAACACTGAATTCAAACTTGTTAAACTCCGCGTAAAAATTGACCTTGTGTGAAGGGTTTGGGTAATTATGCATACGCGCACACACACACACGATATATATATATATATATATATATATATATATATATATATATAGATCGACCATATATATATATATATATATATATAAATTCAATTATACAAACAACTGTTGGAGTGGTACCAATTGCTTTCATAGTTCAGCAAAGGATTTTTCTGTATACAGACTTGAAGGCTGATCTGAAATCTATAAAATGAGAATGTAGGAGGTATATTTCCATTATCTACTTCGCGATAAAAATTGCATCTATAATCCTCCTGCTTTGTCGGAATCCATATTGAATCTTGCTTAGAACATTTTTTTTGTTTTATTTTTTATTCTATAAAACAACATCTTGATGAAATACTTTTCGAGGAATAAAGAGCAATTCTATTTTACAGTAGTTTTCTTAATTAAATTCGTCTTCTTTTCTTGTTTGGTAAGTTTTTAAAACAGTCTCTGTATGCTTGTTTACTTTTGCCCACCAAAGAAAATATTTTCGTGTGGTTTTTATTATTATTTATCATTATTTGTTTGTTATGCCTCTTTGAACATCTCCGCTTTTTACTATCTTCTCACAAAAACCTTTAAAAAAGAATCTCTGCAAAGAACATATACACCAGAGAATGTATACAGATCAAATACTATTACCTAATTCATTCGATAGTTCCAAAAAATGTCCTCTTAAATTCTTTTTCTTTCCATTTTTTCTGGAACTATCCAATTCAATCTTAAAATTTCTAACACTTTTGCTGTTTTTTAAAAATCTGGTTTGGCAATTTTTTCGAAAAATAAATTACTCTATTTGCCAAAAAAATCCTATTCTTTAGTAGACTTTTTTAAAAATCTGTCTTGACCGTAAACTTTCAGTTTGAGGAGAAATTTTGAAAAATATCTACCATAATCAGAAATTCTATTAATTATTTAAAAAATTACTTTACCTCTCATTTGTTGTTCAAACTGTTAATCCTAATTTCTTTAATCTGCCCAGTAACTGTAATATTTTACTGTTTTTATTATTTTTATTACTCTTTTGTGTACGCCCTCCAATCCCAATATTACACTCCAATTTCCATGTTACGACACGAATCCAAGCCTGAGTACAATATTCCATAGAAAGTTTTATTAAGAGTTTTTTAAACTATATTTGCTTCCTTGAAAAAACGTTTCTATTGATTTGGTTTATTTGTTTAACGGCATATCAACTCCATATGAGTAATTTAAAGAATGCTGAAATTTGATTAATTTGTAAATATTTAATTACAATTATGACAATTTATATTTTCAATGTTCTATTGTAATCATTATTTTTAATCGTACTTTTTATATCTAACAAAAATAATAATCATTTGTTTACCCCGTTATATGGTATAAAGTATTCCTATCAAATACTAATCGTTTTCAAACAGGTCAATTAGATCCATATGTGGCAGTACATCCACCCTCCCAAACACTGGGGTGACTCCGCTTTCAATCCGTTGACCGTTCCATTTGGCTGATAATGTCCTCAGATGACACGACCGGGCCCCCTATCTGCTCCTGTTGTGTTTTTTTATCCAGACAGCTGATCAATCGCTAATCGGAATCGCCTGTCGGTGATTGGACGGATGAGACCGCACAATCAAGAAAGTAAAAAATGTCAACGCTAACAACAGAACACGACTTTGTAATAATAATAACAATAATATCCAGTATTAAAAAAGTATCTTTAAAAATGATACCCATCCCCGAGGTTGGGAGTTTATAGTTGGAAACTCAGTTCACGAATTAACAGTCAGTCAATTTATCGGCATTCAAAGTCAGGCCCTTTCTATAGTCTGGCACAAGGTAATCTCGGTTATGATTGCATTTCTAAGTCTTTAGCTCTCATACTTTCTCAGTTCCTTGATAGTCTGGTACAAGGCGATTTCACGAATTACGTTTTATGTTAATTTCTCTTTGCTTTTTTACTTTCACGAGTCTGGTACAAGGGTGTCTCAAAGTATCGTGCTATTTCACAAAGTGTCATCTAAGGCTTTCTCTTTCTCTCTCAAAGTGTCTTATTATCTGAGTTCTCTTCGCTTTTCTATACCCAGGGTAGTCTGGTAAAAGGTTAAACTTTGGAGTATCGTGGGGTTTATTTGCCGGTTCGCGCTGGTCTGTAATATATCATATTATCTTAAATTCTCTTTGCTACTCAAACTCAGCGATTATCAGGGTTATCTCAAGGTGTCACATTATCTCAGTCATCACTTTGCTTTTCTATCCTCACGAGTCAGGGTCATCTCAAAGTTGATTTCAAATATCGTTTCATCTCGGGCTTTTTTCTGTCTCTCAACTCTGGGCAGTCTAGCGCAAGGTGAAGTCTAGTAGCTGCCTTCCGCCGGTCTATTGCTGGTCTTCGGCGAGGGACAAAACCTCTTGTTTTTATGTATTTCTCTCATCTGATGGGGGGGGGGTGAGCGAAGCTATTAACAATATCAATTTTCTCCTAATTTGGATTTCAATAATTAACTCGATTTGCAGCGCCTTTAATTATTCGATTCATTCTCCCTTTTACCCAAAAGGGCAGTCTTCCCTAATTTTGAATTACTACTAATTTTCTGCTTGTGTGACGTTAGAATCGTTTTAAAAAATTCTCATTTGAATTTTTTAAACGAATGTTATTTCCGACTTTTAGTTTCTCATGAAGCCCATCTGGATGATTGACTAGTCTTGACTTCCCGGGTTAAATCTACTGTTGATGTTGCCTTACACTGATTCTTAGACATAACAATTCACCTGTATTTCCTCCTGTTCTTTCAGTCAAAAAACAATATATTCTTCTGTTTTCTTTCTCATCAAATTTGACTGTTTCTAATTTATTCTCTTTAAATCCATTTCCGTTAATTTTCACATTTTTAATGTACTGTCTTTATTCTTCTAAATTCCATTTTCATCGAACTTTTTTTCACGTTTATAAGTTTCTTCGGCAAGGTCTCCGATTCACGGGGTTATAAATAGATGATCTCTAACAGGTACTCCCACTCCAAGTCAGAGTAGGCCTAAGAATAGTAGCATTGAAATACTACCCTTCACTCCTTGGATATAGTGTCAACAAAGTGCTAATATGGGTCGTTTTTTTAATTGCTTCCATTGTTTTTTAACAGTAACTTTCTAAAGAATTTTCTCAAAGGTTTCATCCTTGCACTTATCAGATATACTTGGAGTGTTCATTCTCAAGTTATGAATACCATTTGCAATTATATTATACGAGATTTTAAAATCTTCAGGCAAGTTTATATGATGTTTTGTATTGTTTTTTGTTTTCTTTTTTTATGTTTTTATTGTTTTTTACCGCCAGATGCAATTCAGTAGCAATAGTAACAATAGAGAAGGATTCAACATGTCAATAATAACATTAGAGAAGGACTCAATATGTCAAGAATAACATTAGAGAAGGATTCAACATGTCAATAATAACATTAGGGAAGGATTCAACATGTCAAGTTGCCCAGTTGACTGGGGCTGTAGAATAGACCGACTGCTTCTCTGCAGAGGGGTAAGAACGAGTATCCTGGATATGACACTAAACAATCTGATGGTGAGGTTCCAGCAATGCTGGAGCGTTGGAGAATGTTGAATACCCCTTTATTGCCATCGCTCCCAGGTCCACTCTGGTCCGGAGTGGTAGCACCTGATAAGGGTCCTATCTATGGGTTAAATATAACTAGTGGCATACTTATGCTAAACTGAATTGTTTGATTAAACTGAATAGCTTGAAATAGAAATGTTTTTGACAATTAAACCGTACTTACATTTAAACTGCGTGCTTATGCTAAACTGAATTACTTGAAATAAAACTTTTTTTTGACATTGAAACTGTATTTATACTAAACTGAATTGTTTAACATACAACTGTTTTGACATTTAACTGTGTGTAAACAAAATCTGTACTTATACTAAACTGAATAAGCTGAATTAGAACTGCTTGACTAAACTGAATAGCTAGAAATAGAAATGTTTTTCACAATCAAACTGTACTTACATTTAAACTGCGTGCTTATGCTAAACTTAATTATTTCAAATTGAACTGTTTTTGACTTTGAAACTGTACTTACACTAAACCGAATTGTTATATATAACTACTTAAATAAACTGAATAGTTTGAAATAGAAATGTTTTTGACAATTGAACTGTGTAGTCATGCTAAAATGAATTGTTTTAAATAGAGCTGATTATTTACATAAAAATGGATTCGGCGTTAAATAACCTACAAAGGTTGATATGCCATAAAAACCAACCAACCAACCAATCAACATGTCAATAACAACCTTAGTGAAGGATTCAACACGAAAATTAGAGTTCGATTGGGATACCTATAAATATTGTTTCGGTTTCAGATTCTTTGTTCAATGGCATATCAACTTTCGTGAGCTATTTAATGCCATAGCTTTTCTTATAGAATGATAGTTTTACTACTATTTAACCTGTAGGTGGAGGAATAAGAGGATTTATACCTTTCCCAAGGTATCTATCCGAAAGTGAACATAAAATAGCGTGACTTGAATTCGAACCCACTTCCTACGATAGCGCAGTTCAACACTTCACCACAGGGACTCATCTCATCTTTTATTTCCACACTTTTCGATATTTTTCTTGAACTCGTCAGCTTACAATAAAATCTTAACCAAGACGAAAGTCTTGCAAATAACCTAGCTGCGCTGACGACACAACTTTAATCTCTGCTAAAACACTCTTCGGAAATGAGGTACGAAAATAAATTCCTAAAAATGCAAGATAATCTCTGTTGATAACAATAACATCGCTTTCAATGATGCAATAATCGAAAAGGTCAAAAAGCGACCTTTTTGGAATCGGTTGTACCAGCTAACTCATCTGACAGTTTTATCTTATTTTATTTTTCAACCTTTGATAAACTTAAGAAAAATATGGAAACGAAGAGATCTTTTAAAAGTAATCATGGTTCGACTCTACTCTACACTAATAGTAACAACAGTTATATACGAGGTTCAATTTATAAACTAGAGAAGGGTTGCCTCACCATCAGATTGTTTAGTGTCATATCCAGGACACTCGCTGCAGAGAAAGAGTCAGTGTATTCTACATCCCCAGACGACTGGGCCACATCTTTGTAGAAGAACAGTAGTGGTACTATTAAATCTATAGCTGGAGGGATAAGGGAGTTCATGACTTTCCGCACGGGTATTTGTCCGAAAGTGGACGTAATAGCGCGACTGGAGTTCGAACTTACTTACTACGTTGTCGCAGCCCAGTACATTAGCCATTACGCCTTGTGGAACCCCTCCCACCGATTGTGCAGCTCAGTCAGCATCAGATGTAACTGACTTGTGGTTTCAGCGAGGAGGACTATATTATCTGCAAATAGGATGCACTGTTTACACGTACATCTTTTTCAAGATCAGTCTTTTCATGAACCAAAAAGCATCAACATGGCCGTCTTTCCTGACCACTGTGCCTGCAACTTTTTCTTTACCAGAGAGTCAGTGTATTTCCATTCCATGAGCTGTCTTTTCGGTCCAAACGCGTGGTGAATGACCCTTGCATGCTGGAAAAAGTTGGAGTTCAAAGGAGAAAGACAACAGAGGATTGAGCGTTTAAGAATGACTGTTTCGGGACTATACAGAGAGTTTCTCACATAATTCACATCAAAATGGACGATATAAGGAGTGGACTTAGATTATTAAACAAAATCACTGATATCACCAAGAAGAAAAAAATTAAATAGGTTTTATTACTTTGCACGTAAAAGAACAGCAATTATGTCAGTCATTCGTACAAGGCCGAATATACCAGCTGAAAACCTAGAAGACGACAATCAAAGCGATAAAGTGGCCAAATAAGAGAGGACACACTACCTCTGATAACGGTGGAAACTCTGACAAAAAACAAAAATGAGGGTCATGTGTGGATTCATTTTCATTCAAGAACACAAATATCACAGGAAAATCTTTCTCTCTCTCTCTCTCTCTCTCACACACACACACACACATATAATACACCAGGACAAAAATATGGAATTAGCATACTTAGAGGATTTTCACTCAGGTTTATTTTATTTAGCAGTAAATAAACTAATAATAAATAAGCTGTAAAACATTTTTATTCAATTCTGAATATTCTGGTTTCATAAAATATTCCTTAAACAAACGAGATGAAATGATTAAAATTAATGGTATTTTTTCTGAGCTAAGCTGAAGAAAATATCATGGAATAACCCAATATCGATCACACTAAACTACATCTGATGGTGAAGCTCCAGTCCGTGAGATGGAGGGTGGGAATTACTCTTTCTTTGCCATTACTCCCTGTTCCTCTCTGACCCGAAGTTGTAGCACCTGTTAGAGTCTCATCTATAAAAACCGGGTACAAGTGTTAAACTATAGTAAGTATTCCTTCTTATTTTTACCTGTAGTTGGGATTGAACCAGCAACCTCCAAATAATTTCATTTAGAAGCTCTTTTAACCAAACGTCTACATTCGTAAGGAATATAAGCGTTTGGTTAAAAGAGCGTCTTGTACGCGGTTAGGGTTAACAGAATTAGAATAATCTACCCCCGTGGATTTAATAAAGGGTTCGGTTCCAAGTCTTTTGTGTAGACTCCCCAGTTCGACATGAAACACCTGAAGAAGGCCGAAACGTTGTGAATATTACAATAAAGATGAAGACAATAATCCGAATACAAAAAAATGATAAAAATTATCTTACTTCATCTCAGAATGACAACAATGATCTTGTCTTTCTTACAAATACACCAACACAAGCTGAATTTCTGCCACACAGCCTGAAGCAGGTAGAAAGAGGCATTGGTCTCTACATGAACATAGATAAAACAGAATTCATGTGCTTTAATCAAGATGGTGTCATCTCCGAATTCAATGGCAAGCCTCTGAAATTAGTAGACCAGTTCACATACCTCGGTAGCAATATCTCATCGACTGAAAGCGATGTCAACATAGGCATATCTAAAGTATGGACTGCTATTGACAGATTATCGATCATATGGAAATTTGATCACTGTAGACAAAACGTGAATTCTTCCAAGTTCTCATCGTACCAGTACTAGTGTACAGTTACACCACTTGCACTTCGACCAATCGCCGGGAGAAAAAAATTAGACAAGAAACATGCTGAGTGATGTTTTGAACATATTTTGAAAATTGTGCCCTACAAAATGGCATCTGTACGACCACTTACCTCCCATCACTCAAGCAATCCAAGTAAGACGAACAAGACATGCTGGGCACTACTTAGGAAGAAAGGATGTACTCAAAAGTGACATTCTCCAGTGGACTCCTACCCATGGACACACCAGTGTTGGCCAACTTGCAAAAACCTATATTAATCAACTCAGGATGCTGTCTCGAGGAATTACCAAAAGCGATGAGTGATAGGGACGGATGACAAGAGAGAGTCAAGGTAATTCGTGCCGTCAGCACGCCTTGATGATGATGATGATGATGATGATGTAGATTATATTTAAGTGTAATCTGGCTCTATTATGTTTAATCTTGAGTATATTGAAAGTCTATTCATTGGGTTGCAATTTTATTTTCCGTCAGTGTATATGAGCATATCGCTTGTTAGTTCCTGTAAAATTTCTGTTTGTTGGGAGATACTCTCCTATTTCCTGCATCCTAACTGTCATTGAATATCAAAAGGCTGCCATCAACAAATCGATGAAAGAACAATGAAAAGAAAAGTGAATGTGAAATTTTTCATACAAAAAAGACGACTACATAAGTTTTTTTTAAATGCTATTTTGAAAAATCGATTACCATCGATTTTTCTATCTTTATTGATCGAAGAATTAACTGAGCTGAAATTCTTGGCACAGTTAGCGTTGCAATGGTTTGTCTTTTATCATGTCAAAAGGAAGAATCAGAATTTTATTCAATGACCATTGTGGAAAAAAGGTTTTGTAGAAGATATTCAACTTACCATCAATGGGTTTTGAAACTACTACAATTTCTACTACAAATGTTAACGAAACACTTTATACATGATATTTATAACTAACTGGGATATATATATATATTGTATTGCGTGGAAGTAGGAAAGATATCTAGTCGAGTTCCAAGATGCACATATTGTTCTACGAACTAGCAGTATGTGAGGGGATAGAAAAACGGAAAAAGGCTTACTTGAAATTGTTGGACAGTAAATTGGTTATAGCCACGCTACCCTTACTGTGCAAAGGTGAAGCTAAGATATGCGTTCACTATTCAAAGAACAAAGACAAAAGAAAGCGAGAAACGTTTTCTGGAATCAATCATCATGTGACAGTCCACGGGCCAACTAACAGATAAACTTACTTACTAACAGAGAGAATTATCTAGTGTCTCCATATATATATATATATATATATATACATTTAGGCAGCATTTCCTCCTTGAGACATATCCTCCTTACCATTATAACAGTACTTTGAAATACAGACATAATCTCGTGAAGAGACAAATTACTCTTTCTATGGATAATATCAGGACACTAAATATTGAAAAACAAACAATACAGAAAAAATTTTAAAACTCCATTACACCTGAACAATTCTACGGGTTAGATTATAGACTTTCTGTAATCATTAACAGAAATGATTACCAACAAAAACTTACCCTCCAAAAAAAGCTGAAAGACCACCAACTACTTCCGAACAATACCGACAAATGCATCAACCTCTCTGATTTGGAATTAATTCAACCACAAAAAGATTTTCTTAACTTAGGACCCAACTGCCATTTATTTCATAAATATACTAACCTCCACAAAAACTCGGAAATTGAAATTTTATACCAGAATAAATCAAAACTCCGGGGTCAAAATGTGATTACAATCAAACCTGAACTCCGTGATCGTCTTAAGGCTGAAGCCATCAAAAATAGATTCAACAAAAACAAACCCACATAACTAACAATTAAAAAATACCGCTAAAGAATCACCCAATCATCTCAAGTTCATCATAAAAAGTTGACAAAACAAACATTTTCGTAGTACTTAAAAAACAGACACCCATTCAAAATTGCAAAATATTCTGGATGACCAGACCAAATATAAAAAATCAAATAAGAATCCCAAAGTAAAAATCAACAAACTAATCATTGCTAATAATACTATGCGTGATAACACGAGGTTACCCGAAATAATCGGTGACTGTAAAATAACTTATTTAAGCGGAACTATCAAAATACATAAACCTCAGCGCCCAATTATAGCACAAGTACCTGCACCTATTTATGAACCTACAAAAACAATAAATCCCCTTATTATACCATTCTTACCCAGTAAATACAGCATAAAATCAACACAAGAATTAATTCAGATCCTACATACACATCAACCCAAGAAAGGAATATTAGCTTCACTCGATGTTGAGAATCCGTTTACTAATGTACCAGTCAAAGAAACCATTGATACTATTATCAATAATATCTATAACAACCCATCCCTCCCTCTTAAAATCAACCCTAACATACTTCATAAATTACTCTTAGATGATGTGTCTATGGGATCCGTTCTGGGTCTGATTTTCAGTAATTTCTATATGTCAGATCTTGAAAATTAAATATTTAATAGCATTAAAAAACCTAAATCTACCTAAGATATGTTTATGATATACTTATACTTGCCAACGATACTAATAAAATAAACATACTACATTACAGATTCCTCAAAAATTCAGTCCTTAATTTCACCCATGAACCAAACAAAAACAATAAAATCCCCTTTCTAGATATTTTGATTGATACTAATAGTAATAATAATAACTTTACAATCTTTACTTACAAAAAAAAAACACAAGTAACAATTCCTGTACTCTTAACTTTAAAAGTGTATGCCTCTTCCGATATAAGATCGCAATCATTAATAAGCTGATATCCTGGGTATAATTAATCTCCTCCTCCAAAATAATATTTTATAAGGAATTAAAAAACATGAAACAAATGAACAAATTAAACGTGCAATTAAAAATTGTAGCCAACAAAATAAACACTACAACACACCACCCAACAATCACGCATTTATCAAACTTTTTACCGTAATCAGATGCACTACAATTATAAATTAAATGAAAATATCTTAAAAACATTGATTCGAAGAAACATACTCCCCACTTTCCCAAATGAAAAATAAAACTGATCTTCTACAATAATAAATTTAAAACTTCTAACTTGATTAACAATAATTCCTTTCTCTCGATTGAAGTTTTGCAAAAAAACTAACGTTATATATCAATTTAAATCTCCATTAGGAGATTGTGTCTCCGAAAACAAAAGTATATACGTTGGTTTAACGTCAACTACTCTGTCGAGATTACTTACCATGCATTTTTCCGATTCTAGCTCAATAGCACAACATCTAAAAATACATTCTTCCCCGACAACTGAATTTCAAAAAATTCTTACCGAAAATACAACAATATTGGAACAAGAAAATAACAAAGATTATAATTTCTCGAAGCCCTTCATATTAGAAAGAAATGCCCTAACCTCAACAAAAATAATCTTGAAACCAATGCTAATTTACTTAAATGTCTTTACCTACAGTTGCCATGTGTAGATTTTTTTAAAAATACACCAGTATAAATAAAACGCTGTATTGTACTTTTGCAAAATCCGCCCACCCCCGATGATGGGAACCAGTTAAATACGGAAAATTTGTTACCCAATGCCAGCTGGATATCAAAACACCTATACAGTGATTTGAAAGGTTCGAAACAAAAATATGCAGATAATGATTGTCTGTAATGTTTATTTATATATATATATATATATACCAGCCTCTTTGCATTTTTATTTTTTTACTGTTACCGCATATCGATTTCTAACATCTCAATTGACGAGTGAGGACTAGTCATATCGTGGAGTTTTCTTTGATTGTTTCTTATTTCTGCGTACACGCAGGTGAATTTTTATTGGGACGATATTCCTTCAAAAGAGGAGTATGCTTCACATTTCAAACCGCCATTCATCCACTTCTTCATAAACATTTTATCTAACTGTGCTTTAGAATTATTTGGGTAGGTTTAAATCCATAGTTTTCCGTTCTTTTTTTTTTTTTTTTTTTTTTTTTTTGAATTTAGTGTTTAAGCAGAAAAGCCTGTTCTCGAAAGAAAACTCTGCTAGATATTCACCATTTCTGTTTAACGAATTGTGTAAAAAGGATTTATTGTTTCCCTGCTTGCTTATTTGTGCATTCATGTCTCCATCGTTGTGTTTGGAAATGCGTCGGACAAGCAAAGATAGCTCGTTTTATATATATATATATATCGTGGCGATTTATTGACATTGATGGGACTATAGCAAGAGGCAATTATTGGGCAGCTGTTACGATTAAATACAGCTCACATCATCCTCAATTTTACACCTCCAATGGCAGCATTGACGGAGTTTTTCCCTCCAGATACGAACACAAATTTCTATTATCGAGATCAGGATATCAAATAAGAACATTATATAAAAAGTACTCGATGCTCTTTGTGAGAATCGAACTCATTCCCAATGGTCTGCAAGCATAGCTTGCAAACCATTACACCGTAAGAGATTCTCATTTTCAGTGGACAGTATGATGATAGAGGAAAAGAAAAAGAAGTATGTAACTTAGCTCCCCCAGGGGGATCTCTTTCTTTGTTTTGTTTTGTTTTTTATTGTTGTTTTTTTTTTTTTTGCTTTGCGTTTTTATCCTTTGAACTGTATTTCAAAATCTTTGGAGGCGAGTCACTCTCAACCGAAACAGCAGCTTCTCCAATTTTCATATTTCACATAACCATGGGCGTGCTTTTTCTATTTCAATATTTTGCTTCACTTTTGACATAGCGATGGATCACCAAACCGACTGTCGTGTTTCTCATTCTAATACTGATTCTAGTGTTGCACATATTCTAGTGTTGCACATATTCTAGTGTTGCACATATTCTAGTGTTGCACATATCTTCACAGTTGCTACTACAACTCCGATTTATCTATCTATCTATTAATTTGTCCTATTTTTTCTTTCTTTATCCCAGACGGTTCCTATTATTCCATGATGAGTGGGTACGACGACATAAGCAGTGCGTGGGGTCAGTCATAGTAATTTTCTAAAATAAAATAAGGGCCGGATTAACCATTAAGCGAAATAATCACGCACTTAAGGATCTAGAAAAAAGGGGGACACCGTAGTTGTTTTTTTTGTTTGTTTTTTTTGGGGGGGGTTCTTATTAAGATATGCCTTGGAGTGACAAGATTATATTTGCAATAAAACTTTATGAGCAAATGAAAAACCACCATAAGAAAGATAAAAAATATTTATGTTGGTTTTACAGCATGTCAACATTTGTGGGGGTATTTAATGCCGCTTTTTTTTTCAAACAATTACATAGTTTTGTTTCTTAAATTGCAAATCAACCTTCTTGGTTTATTTAATGCTAAAGCCATCCTTGTAGAAAAACTGTAGTGTTACTATTAACCCATAGCTGGAGGGGTCGGATAAGGAGGCTCATACGTTTCCCAAGGGTAATATTTCGAAAGTGAACGTTATAGCACGACTGGGATTTGAACTCGCTTACTTCGAGATTGTAGTCTAGAACTTTAGCCATGAAGCCACAGAGATTTCTCCTTATATGGTTTCAAGAAATTCTTAATACAAATAATTTGAACACACTTATATCGTTTTTAAGTAATTATTCCTATATAATGATGAAAATCATTTGTTTGCATAATGATATGGTTTCAGGTATTCTTATCTAATAGAAATGGTTTGCACAGATCTATTTAGCCTATAAATCGGATCCTAACAAATACTACCATTCCGGAAGTAATGGTGTCAAAGGGTTGATTCTACACTCCCTAGAGCTCCAAAACTGGAGTCTCACCACCGAATACAGTTTATTGTCATACCCAGGTTATCCCTTTTTTGGTCAGGTGTCTTACCTTTCATCAAGACATGTAATCATCGTATTTCAAGTCCTATCGATTCGGTGAGAAAAAATGTATTTCGTTTTATTCATTAATTATTTCTTGAAGGATTCGGAAACTATGAATATCGTACGATGGTTTTTAGAATTTTGGGGGGACAGATTTTCTTTACAAATTTTTGTGTTCTGTGTATAACGCTGAACCTTAAGTAGTGAGACTCCAATTCTATGGCTGTCAGGGGTGGGGGGAGTACCCCTTCATTGCCATTGCATCCGGGTCTGCTCTATTTAAAAATTATTCATATTAGATGAAATGCTTAATACCAGATAGCAGTTGCCTAGTCGGCTGGAGTTGTAGAATACATCGGCTGCACCTTTGTTGAGGTGTAAGACTCCCCCCCCCGCCAAATGAGTGTCCTGGATATGACACTAAACAATCTGATGATGAGGTTCCAGTGATGCTTGAGCTTTGGAGAATACGGAGCACCCCTTCATTGCCATTTCTCCTAGGTCCACTCTGGCTCGGAATGGTAGCACCTGATAGGGCCCTATCTATGGGTTAAATAGAGCTAACTGCATACTGTTTGAATGAACTGAATAGCTTAAAATAGAAATGTTTTTGACAATTAAATAGTGCGCTCATGTTAAACTGAATTGTTTGAAATAGAACTATTTGCATAAAAATGGATTTGGCGTTAAATAACCTACAAAAGTTGATATGCCATAAAACCTAAAAAAACAACCAAAAACATGCTCGTTTAAAAATTTTGTGTACAAAATCTGTTTAGAAATCATATATATTTAATATATATGTATAAAGAGGATTTGGCGTTAAATATCCTACAAGGGTTGATATGCCGTAAAACCCAACCAAACAAAACCATATAGCAGTGTGCAAATTATTAATAAGTTAATGAAAGTTATAATTAGGATTAATAAAAATTATAATTTACTTAAAATCATAAAACTGTTTTCAAACAAAAGATTATTATAAAATAAGAATGGTAAATGTATATGATATAATTGTTTATAAATCGTTCGTATTCGATGGGAATATTTGATATGTTATGATATCAAGCTATGTACAAACGAATGATTATGGATAAAGTTTTATTTAAAACCGGTCCATAACGGTTCGAGTTTTCTCCACTAGCCCGGGAGACCGAGGTTCAATCCCAGGTCGAGTCATAAGGTACGGTTCAAGGGTAAAGTGGAGCGATCCAGGGGAGGAAGTAGCGCCCTCCCCTACACCTCGGTGTATTAGCTATTGAAAAGGCAGCCTTCGGCTCACCCTCGACTACGGTTGCCAACTTTACTTTACAATTTAAAAAGCCATGAATATTGAAAATATAATTATAATGAAGTATTTAGAAATGAATCAAATTTTGGCATTGAATGATTTACATGGAGTTGATATGTCTTTAAACAAATAAAACTAACCTTAGGGGACAGACTCCCCAATGGATAAAGATTTTGTTTAATATTTTATATTCTATATAAAAGTTCTAAATGCCTGAAATTGTTGTTCGTTTTCACCAGTAGTATCAAGAAATTTATCCATTTTAATGTACGATGTGAACAGTGTGAAGTTCCTGAATTGATCTCACTCTGCTGATTGCATCTTTTGCGGATAGTTAAGACCCATTAAAGAAATATCTTGAGTATGACACTAAACTGCACCTTTTAGTAAGGCTCCAGTTCTGGAGCACAGCAAAATATAGAGTCAATTCTTTATTGACATTACTTCCAGGTCCACTCGGACGCACAGTGGTAATATCTCTTTGGGTCCCATTTATCGATTAAAAAGATTTTTTCGAAAATTATTAGTATTAGATTTATTTAGAATTGTACGTGAAACTATATAACTGTGTGCAACCAAATTATTATTATTAGATTTAATTATCAATGTTAGATATGAATACATTAAACCATATTATATATAAGTAGTAAGTTGGCGACCATAGTCGAGGGTAACCCGAAGGCTCCCTTTTCGATAGCTACTACACCAAGATGTAGGGGAGGGCGCTAAGCAATAATTGTTTAATGAGGATTATTCGTATTAGTTACGTGAAAGCATATAATTACTTGCACATTATTGGTGTTAGATAGGAATATTTGAAACTATATAAATGTGTGCAAACAAAAGATTATTATTAAATAGAATTAATAGTCTTAGAAATACTTGAATCATATAACAGTATACAAATTATTTAAATTAAGTTTCTTGAAACTAAAATTGTTTAATAAAGATTATTCTTATAAGTGACTTGAAATCACATCCTTACTTGCACATTATTGGCGTTAGATAAGAATACTTGAAACCATATAATTGAGTAAATTATAAGTCTCTTTGTAGGTGAGGTTTAGAATAAGTGCATCTTCTTTTACAGGATAATCTCCCCACCCCAAAAAGGTTATCCTCGGTATGACACTAAACAGTATCTTTTAGTGAGGCTCCAGTTTTGGAGATTTGGGATGTATGAAACCACCCTTTTATTGCCATTACTCCTAGGTCCACTTAAACTTGGAGTGGTAGTACCTGTTAGGGTCTCATATATGGGTCAAATAGATCTGTTTGAAAATTATTAGTATTTGATAAGCATACTTGAGATTATATAACTGTATGCAAATTATTTGTATATGGAATAATTGTTTGTATAATTGTTTACTATTTGCGTAGATACCAACCCCTTTGTATATCTGTTCAAAGCTATAATTTTGGCCCAATGCCTTACAATCCTCTTTTAGTATAAGCTATGGCCAAAATATAATCAAATTTATTTCTTTTCATACACATGCAATTTATACTCACATAAGAAGAGTAATGAAATAATCTTAGTTTTTGATATTGTCCTACGTTACCAGAATTTGAACATATTTATCATTTATCCAACGTTTTTTGCTTTTCGCATATCGTTTTCTATATATATATATATATATATATATATATATATGTGTGTGTGTGTGTGTGTGTGTGTGTGTGTGTATCATCATCATGTCGTGTCACAGACACGGATATCCCTGACCCTCTCTCGCCACTTCTCCCTATCGTTCATCGCCTCTGGCAGGTCTTCAGGGCTACATCCTGTATCCTCACATAGCTGCTGGATGTATGTTCGAGCTGGTCGTCCTGCTTTTGTCCGGCCATATGTGGGGGTCCATATGAGTACATCACTTATGAGCTCGTATATACATACATACATACATACATACATATATATATATACATATATGTCCAGAATGGGTACGGATTATTCACGCCTAGAATATTTGAGGAATTTCATATAAATCTATGGGTGTGCTCGATGTATGGCTATTGTTATATATTCCCTATCCAGGATTATATAATATAAACTCACATACAAAGCGTATACAATGCAATTAGAAGAAAATTCAATCCTGGTTAAATTGTCATTATACTCTTCGTCTTATCAGATGACTTCACACGTTTAATTTGAGGTTGAAAAAAACTTAAATTAAACGTGAGGATTGTTTTAGGAACACATCTTTGCTACAAACTTAACAACCTGTCGAATAAAAAATGTTCTGAACAAAAGTAAAATATATTTGGTTGTAAACAAAAAACACCAACATCTATTTTATGTTTCCATTTTGGTTTGAGAATGCCCTTTACACATGACTTAATTTAAATTTTGATTTTTAAAATTCAAAACTTTAAGGTTTAAGTCTTAATATATATGAAATTTAAACACGCATATCGTCACAGTCGGTTTCACGTTTTCATGATCATATTCTTGGTTAGGTTTTATGGCATAGCAACCCTAGTAGGTTACTTAATGCCCAATCCTGTTTATACATACATATTAATATACACCCCTGGACAAAAATATAAGGCCATGCTCAGAAATGAAGAAAAGGGTATCGTTTACAATTTTTAAATTATGAAAATCAGATATATGAAAGATAAGGTTAAAAGATATTTAAATTTAAAATAAGAAATTTTAATTCATTTTTTATATGTATAATAGCATTTATGCTAAATTTTAAAATGTATTTTTGACATAAATGTAAGATCACCAATAAAAATTAAAGAAAAAAGGATTTAATTCAAGTGAAAAATTTAATATATAAAATCTGCTCAATATAAAAGCTATTAAAACTGTAATACTTAAAATACTAAAAATGGCTAAAGAAACTAAATTATCTGAATATGAGAAAGGCGAGATTATAGCTCTGAAGAGAGTCGAAAAATCTCAGAGAGAAATTTCGAAGGCCATAGGTCACAGTAAAACTGTTATCTGCAATTACTTGAAAAGTCCAACTAAGTATGGAACAAGAAAATCGACTGGTAGGCCAGAAAAATTATCACAACGATTCAAAAGAAGAATTGTCCACGAAGTAAAAAAAGAAAACTTCGTCAACATCAAAAATATTGAATTCTCTTGTGGATGCTCCTTGCAGTACTAGAACAATTAGAAGGCACTTAAACAAGGAAAAAATTAAGCATAAGAAAAGAATTCGTTGTCCAAGGTTAACTATGAAGCACAGTGAAACGACTGGAATATGCTCGTCAATATCAAACTATAAGTGCTAAAGAATGGCGAAAAGTTGTTTCCTTGGACGAAAAGAAATTCAATTTAAACAGAAGTACTGGCACGCAAAAAATTTTCTAGAAGAGAATTACTCAATAAGGCATGGGGGGGAGGATTTCTTACTATCGGGGAGGTGGGGAAGGGGCTTTTCATCTTCCGGAAAACTTAAAGTACAATTTGTCAGTGGTCGACAAAAATCAGCAAATTATGTGTAGATGCTAAATGATTTATCTCTCGCACAAGAAAGGCATCGTCTATGTGGAGAAGAATGGATTTTTCAGAAAGATGATGCTGCTATCCACAATGCATTAATAACAAAGAAGTACTTGCTTGAACAAAAAATAAGACTTCTTGACCACCCAGAGTGCTCCTCCAGACCTCAATCCTATAGAAAATTTGTCGGGATTGATTGTTGCAAAAGTTTAAGGAGATCGACAGCGCTCAGCATTTTCTGAACTCAAAAACACAGTCTTAGACGCTTAGAAAAATACCTTTGGTTCAACTTCAAAAACTAGTTGATAGTAGGCCTAGCCGAATTTTTTAGGTTATCAAAGCTAACGGCAGATCTACAAAATATTGAATAAAAATTTGCCTTTATATTCAATAGTTCAGCTTAAATTTATGTCAAAACAACATTTTAAAATTAAGTATAAATGCTAATATACATAAAAAATGAATTGAAATTTCTTATTTTAAATTGAATTGTCTATATGCCTTATCTTTAATATATCTGATTTTCATATTTTCAAAATTGTAAACAATATCTTTTTCATCATTTTTGAGGGTGGTCTTATATTTTTGTCAAGGGGTGTATATGATTTGTAAACGCATAGTTTGTAAATAACATTTTTAAATGAGCCAAACCTCATTTGTTTGCACATAGTTAAATGGTTTCAAGTATTACTATACAACACTAACAATTTAATTCAACATCAATAGTTTGTTTGCACACAGTTAAACGGATATACATATAAAATTTGTACGTCAATAGTTTGTAGGTAATTTTATTTTCAGAATGTTAGAGCTCATTTGTTTGCACACAATTAAGTATTGTTATATAAAACTAATAATACTGTTTTATATCATTCATTGTTTGCATTCATTTGTTTGCACACACTGAAGTGATTACAAGTATTGCTATTTGACTCGGATAATTCTATTTAACACTATTCATCCATTTGCACACAGTCAAATGGTTCCAAGTATTGCAATAATCCATTTTTTTTTTTTTTGCTCACAGTTAAACGGTTTCAAGTATTGCTATTCAACAATAATAATTCTATCCAACATTACTCATTCGATTGCTCATAGCTAGATGGTTCCAATTACTATGTAACACTAACAATTTAAAATTTGTTTTTTGTTTTACATTTTTTTGCTGGGAGGGGGAATCTTACGCCTCTGCGGAGATGCAGTCGGTGTATTCTACAGCCCCAGCCTACTACACAAAGACGTTATTTTTTTTAAATAATTTCACAGTTTTTATATAGGGTTCTTTTTTTTTAATCTACAGCAAATACGTTAGCCTTTTTTGAGAAAATAAATTAATAAAATAAAATAAAAAATTAAAATTTTCGAACACTAATAACGTCATATGCATTTTGAAAAAGAACGCTACTAACAATAATAGAACGCGAAGAATTTTCTCATCTATGTTAGAAATTTTTTTTTTTTTTTTTTTTGAATGAGGCTTCACATAATAACAACACCCAGTAAATGATTTAAAAAATGACCCGTTAAATAATGATTTATTCCTGTATAAATACATCTTTTGAACGAAGATAGATAGATAGATAGATAGAGATATGTTTGTGTGTGATAAAGATAAGTGGAAAGATGGATAAATCAGAAACTTACTAAGAGTTTTGTAGTGATATTTCATTCTTTATTCAAGAATTTCTGCAGACTCTTGAAAATCTTGAATAAAGAATGAAATGTTACTACTTAACTCGGTTCCTGATTTATCTATCTTTCCCCTTAGTTTTAAAATCTGCCATTTCAATATATATATATATATGAAAGTAAATAATAGAGTGTAATCTGAAAATATATTGAGAGAAATTGATAAGGTAATCCAAGTAGGAGAGATTTGTAAAGCAAAATCGACACTATAGCGTTTCGGTTCTAATGAACCATCATCAGGACTGTGAGGGATGATATTAGTGATGTTAAATCAACGATGGATGTTTAAAAGTACAAAATACAAAATCCTTGGAAAAATTTGTATAACAAGAAAAAGTTGGCCGTTTAATTAACGAACGAAAAAGCCGCCCATTTTGTTTGTTTCTTTAATAGTTTGTAATTTTTTAAGTTCATTTTTTAACAAAATTGAAAGTTTCACAAAAAAGCCTGATGTTAAAACATTATCAAAATTTTATTCATTATATATTGATATAATTTTGAAACTATCTTCCATTAATTTTTTTTTTCTGCTTACTTAATAATCTTTTAAGGTATTCACTTCCACGAGTGAGAGAAAAAATGAACTCCTGGTTGGAGTTTAAGGTGTCTTCTAATTGAGTGTACAATTTCAAGAATATTGATAAAGATTAGTCACTTTGATTTTATGAAACAAAGTAACGTGTAAAATTTAGTCTCGAAAAAATGACAATTCAATTTGCAGTATTTTTTTCTGTAATAAAACAACGTGACATTTTCCGACGAAATAGAGAGTGAATTTGGTCAAAGTCTACAGTGAAAAATATGCAGACCGTTCAGCTCTAGTTGATTTAATGAAAGAGAAATTGGTCCAATACCCATAGCGTCTTATTTATTCTTTCTTTTTTTTTTTTTTGTCCACAGTAAACGTTTTTATTTAGTCTCATTTGAATTTATTATTCATTATAATTCTTAAATGACGACATTAATCTAAATGATTTGATAAAGCAAATAGAAGCTATAATGATTCAATGGCATAATGTTTAATATTTTGTTTTAAAAGTTAAACTCTCAACAATTATAAACACAAAAACGTTTTCTACATATATATGTTATATAAAATTATTCATTTTTGCTTAAGACCTTAACAGTGTTATTTGCTTACCCAAACATATTTTTCAGGATTATATCTAAGTGCCATTTTCCTCACATTATTACATTATGAACACTCTCAAGTATCGCCAGTAGAAGTAACATTTTAGTATTGTCAATAATCATAAACACTATTTTTTCACATTATTGCATTATAAGCACCAATAAGTATTATCAAAGACCATTATGACCATAACTGTTACATTTATTATTATTATTATTGCAAAAGGTACCTAAAACCTATCATCATTTTTATTACTTGCCCATAAATACCATACCACAAAAAAGTAACGTGATGAAGATTTTAATTTTAATCATCATCATCACTCAACAAAATTCCCCACAAAACAAACATTTCATATTCAAATCAAAATAAATCTTTAGCTAATATGAAATTAGAAAAAAAAATTGCAACAATCCATTTCCCCCCTCATCCGCTCTTCCCTTCTCACAATCTCTTCCTTCATCTCACTCCGCCCATCAACAGACAGTGAAAATATGTATATACACAAACATACGTATTTATGTACGCATGAGCAACAGCAGATACACAAACATACTAACACTCAATAGCACACAAACATAGGCTCTCGCGTACAACACACAAATAACACCCCATTTTTCGAACAAAAAATTAACCATATTAATCGTTTTTTTTTAAATCTTCACAAAGTCCGACGAATGCAAAATGAATGAAACCCAGGGTCACAGACACTACCATGTTATATATATATGACGAAATCAAATTGGTCAATATATATATATATATATATATATAAACGTAGAAAAGTAAAACGGAAGAAAAATGTTTGATGTTTTTTTCCCCTCCGTTTTACTTTTTCTACGTACATTCTGTCAGATTCAACTCATTTATATATATATATATATATATATAAGGAATTAGTACACACACACACACACACACTTATATATATATATATATATATATATATATATATATATATATCTTTATTCCAAACTGACTAAACAACAAACCAAATCACACTCAAACAAAAATTATATTCTAACTTTCAAATCCTCATTGAATTATTTAAAAATTCATAATTTATAGACTGATTTTCCTGCTTCGTGATATCTTCAGAAAAGGAAAGTTTAAACGCATGCAAAGTCAAATGTTTCAATCGTAAAGTCTTAGCGTTAAAGTGTCATTGACATAGGAAGCCATTCCTTTGGCATACATATACCTTCTAGTCTTAAAATGTAAACAATCACAAAATAAACAACCTGAAAGCTAAAAACGATCAGGATTAACAAATTGTGTGTGTGTGTGTGTGTGTGTGTGTAATACACACACACACACACACACGAAACCTTTGACACTTTTTTTTTTTATTCTTTTTTCGAGTTTGTACCAAAACCGGCTGCCTATCAGATCTTTAAAAAAACCTTCAGTACTTCAATCATTCAATAATTTAGTTAATCAAGTTGCCGCTGAATGATTATGATTTCTTTATTTTATTAATTTTTCCCCCCATCGAGAAATACCTTTTCCTCGTCGTTTTTTAAACAGAATTACAAAAGTGATCATAAGAACGCCTTATTTTTGATATTTAAAAAAAAGATACAATACACCCAGTCGAGGCAATTTACTTTCTTAATTTTTAGGAAGAGAGTCACTTAATGCAGTTAAGTGTCATACTCAAGATATACATTGTAGGGTGTACACCACTGCGGGAGATGTTGATGTATTTTAGACCCAACCAACGTAACAAAATTTTTAGCATAAATTTTATGAAAATTGATTAAATTGTTTTATCCAAAGGAATTAACTCAATTTTTCGACAAGTTCAAGGTCAGGGTCAATTCGAACCAAGTTAAATAATTTCCCTATCAGACACGATACAAATCCATTCGTCTACTTTACGCATTTGAAAAATAACTAAAGGGAGGTCACTCTAAAATTGGCATCTACCAGTTATCTCCCCTTATGCATTCCGGACAACAATAAATATACACATCCACAATGGGTTTTATGACTGTAGGTGTTATCTCTTTTGTGTTACAAATAAAAAATTCATTTAAAAAAAAGAGTAAACTTCAGTTCACTTCATGGATGTTATTGAATGTACATGCTACATGTAAGCAACAATACTAAATGCATATGATGCATTATTTTCGGAGCACCCTTAAAAAATTTTATATGATCCATAATTGACAACTGCTCAAAATAATCTGCTATTTAACTGCAGATAAGAAAAAGCGGGTAATTCATTTGAATACTTTAAAGTGAGGCAGGCCGAATGTGATCTGGCTGCCATTGTTTGGGGCCTCATATCCCTTCCTGTGTAAACCTGAAGCCAAAATTGCCATTTACAAAGCTTAGCTTCAGCACAAAGCCAGAAATATGGAACACTGAGAGAGAACAGAACTGCAAGTAACAGTTGCCTAGACAAGTTCACTAACCATGAAACAATACTAGACAACCTGCAGCATAAACAAAGTTTCTACTAATAGCGGCCTTTTGACTAACTGAGGTCAAAGAATGAGAATACTAGTGAGGCAAAAGTTTTGCAATATTGTTACTTGCTAGTTTGTGGTACATATATCACGACAAACAATTCAAGCAGTGGAATTTATCCGTAGTGGTTGGTAGTATCATAATTGGTGATTATAAAAAATAAATAGAATTTATGGATAAAAAATTAAAATTTAAATTGCCACTCCTCAAAATTTTAAGACAACCTCAAATTTTTCATGGATGGATTTCACTAATTTAAAGCAATATTTCTTATCTAAGTGCTTCCAACTTTCCCCACACTGCAGTTAATGAGATTTTCTTTGATAGATGGTGCCTTTTTATGAAATACGTGTTTTTAATTTAAGATAAATACATTTTTTTAATTTAAGATAAATTTAAAATTGAATTCAGATCCAGACTGTTTGCAGGTCATGTCATTGATATTAGATGCTTTTCTGCTTTAATTCTCTTTGCTCTGTGACAATGTGGGAATATAACAAGCCATGCATCTCTGGCTGCATGATCATTGCTGTGTTTGTTGGTCCTTAGCAGGCTGAGTCAAAATGCAGGAGTAGAAAATGGTCCCACCAGAAAAAGTTGCCAACCGTTGTTGAGGGCGACCAGAAGGCTCCCTTTTCAATAGCTACAACACCAAGGTGTAGGGGAGGGTACTACTCCTTTCCCAGGATTGCTCCACTACCCTTGATACAAACCTTATATTGCTGAGTGTTAAGCAAGGAGGTATCAAGTACCATTTTTAAAATCTTTGGTATGACACAAACAGGGATTGAACCCAACTCTCCCAGATTATTGGCAAAAAGAACAAAACAAAAACAAAAATTTAAATAAATGTTTATAGAGAGCAAGAAGTTTGTGTGACATTTCGCAAAAAAAAATCCCTTAACTACAAAAATGCTCACTGCTAGATTTTCGGGTCTCTGTAACTGTTCTGGTCTTCTCGGCCTATCTGTATGTTTGTCTGACTCTGCTCTCAATTTCTGGTTCTCACCTTCATATCTTCTGTATCAGTTCTCTCAGCCCATCTCTATATCTGTGGTCCGCCAATCTGGCCTCTGGTCGTATGCCCTCTGCATCTGTCTCTTAACCCCTTCTTATAGCAGATTGACAGTTCTTCTGTCTTCTGGTTGACCCTCTGCATCTGTGTACCCTCTGTATCTGTCTCTTACCCCTACTTGTAGCAGACAGTTCTTTTGTCCTCTGGTTGACCCTCTGCATCTGTGTACCCTCTGTATCTGTCTCTTACCCCCTTCTTATAGCAGACTGGCTGTTCTTCTGTCCTCTGATTGACCCTTTGCATCTGTGTACCCTCTTATCTTTTTTAGTGGCAGACTTACTCTGTTCTTCATTCAGTATCTATAATTCTTCTACGTCTGCCTCTTACTCCTTTAAGTAGCAGACTCCTTTTTCTGATTGACTCTTCTGTATAAATGGAGAGGCAAACATTCCTATTTTCAGACTTTGGCAACCCAAGACAGGACATAAAAAAATTGGAAGACAAGACTCTTAAAAGTGTGATTATAATGTTTTTTTTAAGTCATTGATCCCCTTTTATCTGGCATTGGTATTTTATACAAGCAGAAGAATTAGTGATTCTCACACAAATATGTCTAGGCCCCAATATGGGCATACACATACCCAGGGTCAACTCAAAACCATACACATGTATACACCTGCAAATACATATATGTACTCACATAGAGCTAAACCTGTATATAGCATCACAAGATACATTATGAGTTCATTACCAAATCAATTTTCTATTGATAAAATGCAAAATTATCTAGGACTTCAAAGTACACATATGTATTGATTGTTGAACTAATGATTACCATCTCCCTTGATCCTTTAAATGACATGCCATCTTATATCAAGTATGTTTTCCTTTTTTAACCACCACATTTCTTTTATATTTTCATCAAATTTTAAACATAATGTCTTTTGACACACCCCACTGTGGATTGCCTTTATGAATGAGATTTATGATCTTTTCCATCGTTTCAATTGATAGTTCTTTTGTTGAAGCCATGTTTTCTTTCAGTTGGGTATGATCAATTGCTTGCTGAGATATACAAAAACTGTCTTTTGACTGTAGACAGATTCGCATATCTAGGCTTCTGCAGGTATTTGTTCTTGGAATGCAAATTATATTCCATATTTCTTTTCCTCTACAAAGCTTGGAAAAAAAATGTATCATTAATTTAAATATTCCATTCTAGTTCATTTAAGGAAGGTTTTATAAAGCCAGAATCTTCTTTTTAAAGAAAAAAATGCTTTCCATCTTATCTGTTATTAGTTTATTTACTGCTAAATAAAAAAAAAACCTAAATGATTATCCTCAAAGTGTGTTAATTCCATAATTTTCCACCAGCAGATGTATTACTATATTTGCCAGTTGAATTTTTCAACAATTTCTTTATGACTTTGTGGTCAGCTTTTACATTTTATACTGGACATTATTTAAAAGAAATGTTTCTTTTAACTTAAATTGTTTGCTTGTATACTTTAATTTACAGTATATAACAAAATATAAGATTTTCAAAAGCCAATATTTAAAAAAACATTAAATAAATGGCTTTAAATTCCACAAATCAAAATAAGTAAATGATTTTAAATTCTTCAAAATTGATAAATAAAAATAGAATAATTGAAAATTACCAAAAATATTTTTAAAAAACAACAAACAACACAAATGACATCAGCAGTTAATATGAAATTTAATACTGATAATATTTTTTGCTTTCTCTTTTTGGCTACTAACACAAATTCAATGTGAAATATTAACTAATCAAGGGAGGTAAGCAGATTGTTCTTTAAACCAAAAATCTTGGGCTGGGGAGGAAAAAACATGGACTGATTAACCAAGTCTGTTCATAAAAAAATAAGAAAAAAAACATTGTGGAGAAAGGCACTAATAGAACCAGAATATTATTTTTATTGGGAATGGTTACAAAAAAAAAAAATAAAAGAGTGATTTTTTTTTTTCTTTTTGGTCATGACAAAAATGTTTTTTTCTTCTTTTTAAACATTTAAAAAATAAAAATTTTCAAAAAGAGAAAGTTATTCTTATACTTCTGTTTTAATAATATCACTTAAATATTATACACAATCATTACTATATTTGCCAACCTACAAAATGCATTGACTGTCCAAGTGACAGGTGGATATGACTGTGAGTGTGAAGGCATCTTTTTAAAAAAAAAAATGGAATGGAATGAAAACTCTGAAGATGTGTGAATCAAATCAAATAATATCTGGGCATTAAATGATCTTCTGTTTGCCATAAATAGAACTGTATGACTATTCATTGAATTCAGTTCATTAGCCTCAATATGATATATAGAAAAACACACACACACATATATATATATAGGTGGACAAATATAGCAATCTTTTTAAATTGTTTCAAATAAAATTAAAAAATCTTTATTTTAATAAAAGTATATCATTGTTTTTTGGGTTTTTTTTTTTAAATATTATAAGTAAATAAATACAAGGTGTTCAAAAAATTTATTATCATTTGTTAAAATGATCTCAAATTTTAACAGTATGTGTAGAAACAATTAAAAATTCTGTTTCATGTTTTGTCTTTTTCTTTTCAGGTAAAGAAATTTTATTCACTGAACAAGAAAAGGTGTTTAAATATTAAACATAGAATTTTGAGTTGTTTCTACACATGCTATTAAAACTTGTGATCATTTGAAGGAAAACTGGTCAAGTTATTAGATTGGGAAATGATATCAATTTTTTCTTAAACACCCAGTATTACTAGATTAGAAAAAAAATAGTACAATATTAACTACATATTTTTCCTTTCAGAAGATTTCTTTTTAAATAGTCAATAACCCTGATTTGATAAAAGTCTCCATATTTTCTATGATACAGCTTCAAGAAGCAATTTTCAATGTATTCAAAATGCATTCATCTATGATTTGAAATTGAAGAAAAAGAGATTTAAATAGAAAATGAATTTTAACATTTAATAAAAGTTTTAAAAAATTGAATATATTCAGATTAACTTTTCTTGAATAAAATCCTTTTACAAGAACAAGAGATTTAACAATTTACAAGAAGCAAAAAGATGGTTCTCTCAATAAATTCCTACTCAAAAAGTGAGTAAATATTATTTAGAAGAATATTTTTAAAAAACATTAGACCAAAGAGATTGTTGATTTCTGTCAATTACGGGTAGAAAATAGTCTAGTAAAAAAAAAGACATGCGTATAAGAAATCCTCTTAAAATCTCAATGGATAAAACAAAAGGAAAAATATCAAATTCGCAGAGGCCAATGAGACTAATCTAAAAAAACACTTAAGAAATTCACCAAAATTACCTCAAACCATTATATAATGTCAATAACAAGAAAAATTAGATGCTCAAAATACTGTATATACTCATCTATAAGTCGATTTCTATAGGCCGTTCAATATTTGATTTATAGTAATTTAATTATCAAATTAATTAATGAAGACAACCATACTTCCTTAGATGTATTTAAATTTCAAACTTACAAAATTAATTCAGGTTGATGCTAAAATTTTTTTTTTTTTAAGTCTAACAAATTAGGACTTCAAATATCGACCTATTTAAGAGTATGTACAGCAATATCCAAAATAATTTTATGTAGAGGCCAAAGGAAATAAATGATTAGTGGGTGAGATTGGTAAAGACACAGTGTGAAAACTAACCCCGAGCAATAATGTCCTGATTGAAAACAAAGAGTTATTTACCTTACAAAAATTCATTATCAGCATTATTATTACCAGGGTTTGTTTTTTTTTCAGACTAATATCATCGTCTCTATTGTTTTTGTCTAAATTCTGTCTTTTCTTTATTGTATAACATATCTACTAAAATTCCAAGAAAGATTTTGGCCCAGTAGGGTATGATGTTCTTGTCCTTTGAAATCAATTTCCTTAACTTTATTTAATGATTGTTGTACTAGAAGAGAGTGTATGTTGGAAGATATTCAACATGGGTGGTACGACTCCACACACACCCCACCAGGAATGTGGAGTCCTATTTTAAAAGAGTAGGTAATTTGATTTGGAGGCACTCAGAGTGTAGCAGTTATCATTGTAGGAAGTCAACTTGGCTAAATTGAAATCTTGAACAAAGCTTTTTGCATACCACAGACTGGGAAAGGCATGAATCCAACTATTCTCCCCACCGCAGTTAGAGGTAAATAGTAGGGCAGGCTATGCATTTCACCTGGGGAAGGCATGAATCCAATAACCTTAGGAAAGGTATGAATCGAACTATTCTCCCCATTTCAGCCAGGGGTAAATAGTAGGGCAGGCTGGGCTCTTTAACCTTGGTATGGTAACCAGTCTAGGAGAAGAAAAACTCTGAATTCACATTAGTTGGAGACCCGGAGAGGGATGGTTTCCATGAGATTATTTCTGCCAAAGACATGCTACATGAGTAACACCCCACGACCCATAATACAAAGAATAAGTCTTTTAGTCAATTTGATTTTTTTTTTAAATTATTACTAACTTTATCAGTTATTTTTGTATTAAATGTTGTACTGTAGAAATATTTTACAATTTTTCAGCTGGTGGAGGAGGATGTAATCTTTCTAAAATATTTTAAAGTAGAGAGAAAGGAAGGAAAAGGTTGAAGACCTTTGCTAAATATATTAAAATAAACTACCAAACCATAAGATTGAACTCTTGAACTAAGGAATCAAACAACATATTCCACTAAATAAAAAGGTTTCTATCCCATCCTCAAAAAATGAATGTATATGCAACACACAATTCCTCAAAGGTAGGCAGGCAGACACACCAACCAAACATTGTTGAGTAAACACTAAAGACGCTAAAATAAATCTTGTCCATTATTATTATGTAGAGAATTATTCATTACAAGGATGGATACATTAGATATTACACAATTGATTAAAATAGACATATTAACTTTTTTTTAAGTTTATATCAATACTCGATTGATAAAAGTTTCCATATTTTGTAGCAATTTTCAGTCTTTTCAAAATGTATTTGGAGTTGTAATACTCATTTTTTAAAAAAATAACATGAGTATTTACTGTAATGAATGACTGTAATGAACAACCCCTGATTTTTAGCCACAAAAAGATGTTTTTATTGGCAAGGTTAGGCTTAGAAACAAGGTATACTTTGACATTTCAAAAACAAATTTCATGTAATGAATGAACTTTTGTTTTTGAGATGAAAATTTGAATTTAAAAAAGTCATTCACTATATGAATATATACAATATATCTTTCATTTTCCTGTTTAATATTCAAAAAATTTGAATTATATCTTTTTTCTATCTGTCTTCCTCAAACTAATTTCTTCTTTCCTTCATCAATCAGCATCTTTCATTCCCATCTCTGTTTATCAAAAATCAATAGTTTTGCTTAACAAAGCAAAATCATTTTTTTTTTTTTTAATTTTTTTATCCCTAAGTATCTAATTATTATTATGGTTTAATAAATTTGCAACTTCACATTCCTTCTACTAATACAAAAACACAACTGTGTCTTGTAAATTTTAATTGTTACTTACCTGCACTCAGTTTTAATGCCCAACTCAGGAAAAGATTTCTTTTTCAGAAAAATGCTATAAAACCTAACAGAGGTTACCATCTCCAAGGTTGAAAAAGAAAATAACTACAATGATATGTGTTTTTGCATGTATATATATGTAGAGTAAATAAAACAATATTGGTGTAAAAATGCTAACAAATTTGTATATTTTTAAAAAATAATTTGGCTTAAAAAAAAATTAAAAATAAAAAAAAATTACACAACCATCAAAATCACCTCATCAAAGAGACAAGATCAACACCAATTCCAATGTTGCACCAAGACAATCATTTCTTTTTTTGTTTGTTTTTGTTGTGCCAAGTAATTTTCTGCAGAGGGACTTAAGAAAAAGAGGGGGGGTAAGGAATGAGGAAAGTTTAGGCCAGTTCTTAAAGATAGCAACTTCATATCATAAGGAAGTTACTAAGAAAGTGTTGGGGAATAGGAAGAAAAAAAATCCAATTTGCTAATATCTAAAATGAATAAATCATTCCAGTTCAACAAGAATATCAGCTTCATTTACAGTCACTCCTGCTTTAAAGTAGACCTTTTTCACCTATAAAAGAAGAAAAAATATTTTAATCAATAACAGCCTGAGTAGTTTAGATTTCACACAATTAATTTTATAATCTTTTTTTAGCAGATAGGTTTGGTTCATTGGTTTAACTGCATATCAACTCCTTAAGGGTTATTTAATGTCAAAATTTGCTTCATTTGTAAATGTAATTGTAATCAAACTGTAATCAAAACATTCAATGGTCCATTGCATTTTTTTAAAACTGTATCTTTTTTATTTGTCTATATTCATTTGTTTACACAATTATATCACATCACACATTCTTATCAAATATCAATCATTTATACCCAATTATATGATTTCAAGTAACCATTTTATTTAATAATCATTTGTTTGCACACTGCAAAATGACATCAAGTAATCCCATCTAATATGAATAATCTCTAAACAGACCAATTTGACCAATAGATGGACTTTAACAGATTATCACTCAGTTTGAGTTTTGTTTAACAGCATATCAACTTCTGTGGGTTATTTAATGTCAGAAGGGTTAAATTGGTTTGTTTTTTTGTGCATGTTTTAGGTTTTAAGGTATGAATTTTGGTTAAGTTTTATTATATTTGACTAGATTTTGATGAAGAGATTGATTGCTTTTAGAAATCTTAAGATTTCCTCTGGTTTGGAGTTTTTGAAGAGGTCGTTTAAATTGTTTGTTTGGTAATGTTTTGGGTGAATATGTCTAAACCTGTCACAGTTTATGAGAATGTGTTTGACTGTGAGAGGTACTTTTGCATGTTGAACATACTGGGGGTAAGGGTTTCTCCCCTTTTAGGAGATGTGAATGGGTAATGTGGGTGTGACCAATACGAAATCTGGAGATTATCACTTTTGTATTTCTTCTATAACCTGCTGGCCATTCACCTATGGTATCTTGAATATGGTGGAGCTTGTTCTGTGTTTGATCATCCCATGATTTTTGCCATTTCTTGAGTATAAATTTGTTAATAAGTGGTTTTAGATCGGTGTATGGAATTTTTGTATTGGATATGTGTCTGGAGTGCTTTTTTTGCAACTTTGTCTGCCCTTTCGTTTCCCTGTATGCCAATGTGGCTAGGTATCCAAGTAAAAATGATGCTATTATTTTTAGAAAAAGTGTTCATTTTATCTATTAGTCTTGTGATGAGAGGAATTGATGAATATTTGCTCTGTAGAGCTTGGAAGAACTGATTTGAAGTCTGAATAGATGATAAATTTAGAGGATATGTGATTTGCTATAATGTTCATGGCTAGTTCAATAGTTATGGCCTCTGCACTATAGATTGATGATTCATTTGGGAGATGTTTTAACAGTTCTTGGTTTTGGAAGACAGCAGCACAACCAACTTTCATTCCCTGTTTGGATCAATCTGTATAGATGCAGTGGTGGTCAGGGAAGTTGTTTTGAATGTTGAGGAAGTTCTCTTGGAAGGTGATGGGTGTGTTTTGGTTTTGAAAAGTTTGGTTAGGTCTACCTTTATTATTGGTAGGTTTATGGTCCATGGTGCTGTTTTGGGGAGGATTGTATTACGTATTATTTTGGAATTGATTTTGATTTCATTTAGGAGGGTTTTAATTCTTAGATTAAAAGGTTTAATGGCCTTTTCTTTATTTTCTAAAATGTTTTCATATCTTATTTCCATGATGCAATTATAGGCAGGGTTTGGGGGGCATGAAATGAGTTTAATATAGTATTAGAGTGCAAGTTTATATCTTCTCAAGAAAGTAGGGGTTCATTGGCTGCTATGTATAAACTTTCAATTGGAGAGGTAGTGAAGGCTCCTAGGACAATACGGAGTCCTAGGTGATGGTTAGGATTTTCTGGCTGCTCCATATATGAAGCAGCCGTAATCAAGTTTTGATCATATTAGACATCTGTATAGTTTGGTTAGGGTTTTTTTTTTATCAGCACCCCAGTCTATGGTTCTCAGGAGTTGGATAGTTTGGTTGCATTTGATCCTCATTTGTTTAATGTGTAGGATGAAGGGTAGTTTTGAGTCAAGAGTAATGCCTAAGAATTTATATTGCTGGGTTATGGGTATTTCAGAGCCATTTAATGTTAGGGTGGATTGATTATGAATTTTGTGGATTTGGCAGAAATGCATGCATTTGGTTTTATTGCTAGAGATTTTAAAACCATTTTTCATGGTCCATTTTAATATCTTGTTGATGCATTGTTACATTTTTCTTTCTAAGGTCATCATGTTTTTAGAACTGTAACAAATGAGGAAGTTGTCAACATATAATGATCCATTGATTTCGCGGGAGGAGGGGATTTATTTATTTTAATCATGAATAGTATCACAGATAGAATACTACCCTGAGGCACACCTATTTTTTGTTGTTTTGGATCAGAGAGTGTATTATTTATTTGTGTTTGGAAGGTCCAGTCTTCTAGGAAATGTTTTATGAAGAGGTGGGGGTCTGCTTTGTAGGCTGATATCTCTTAGGTATGCCATATGGCCAGGTTGCATTGTAGGCTTTTTCTAGGTCAAAGAGGACTGCAACCAGATGTTCTTTTTTCATGAATGCTTCCCGTATTAAAGTCATTTGCTTGTACAGAGTTGAGATGTCAAATCATTCTATTTGACCCATAGATAGGACCCTGTCAGGTGCTACCACTCCGGGCCAGAGTGGATCTGGGAGCGATGACAATGAAGGAGTACTCTGCATTCCCCAAAGCTCCAGTATTACTGAAGCCTCACCATCAGATTGTTTAGTATCATATCCAGGACAATCATGGTGGGGGGGGTCTTATCCCTCTACATAGTTGCAGTCTGCATATTCTACAGCCTCAGCTGACAGAGCAGCACTCAACCTGAGAGTAATGACAATGAAGAGGTACTCCACACTTCCCAGAGCTCCAGAACTGGAGCCTCACCATCAGATAGAAGTAAACAAAAAACTATACCCAATATAACATTCAATAACTCGGACACCAATTTACTTGAAAAAATCTATAGAGTGTTTTGCAACTATCTGTTAGTTTATTTACTGCTAAATAAAAAAAAACAAGGTAGATATTTCCTAAGTGGGCTAAATTTCATAATTTTCCCTGGGGTAATATGAATAAATAAAAAGCAATATACTACACCTTTCCAGTTTTTCCTGCCACCAAACTGTTCTGCATTTTCATAGCTTCCAACACACACAATTCTTGGCCCTCTACAACCTGGAAAAAATAACATTAAAAATTGAAGAAAAAGAATATCCTAATATTATTAGTGACTTGGTTGATTACTTTTACTGCATGTCAATCTTTGTTTGGTTATTTTATACTAAAGTTAGTTTTAGAATTATGATCTCCAGTTATATAGGGGACAAAAATGTATCATTTTAAATAGTTACTTACAATATTAATGTTTTAAGAGCCAACATATGCATTCAGTCAACCCCTTCATCACTAGCAGGATGTAACACTAGATCAATTTTTAAGGGGAATAAGGCCAGTATTGAATTCAGAGTTTTACTTCTCCTAGACTGGTTGCTGTATCAAGGCTAAAAAGCCCAGTCTGTCTTACTATTTATTCATGGCTAGAGGGAGAAGAGATGGCTTCATATCTTTCCCAAGCACATTATCACAAAGTGAAACATAAACAGCCTCATCCAGGGTTTTGAACTTGGGTTGCTAAGTCCATATCCTAAGATAATAACCATTACACTACAAGCACCTCCAAGAACCAAAATATTAACCAAGTTCACAGTCATTTTAAACAAGTAAACACTGCATACATAGTTAAAATTTCAATGTTTTAAGAAGCAATATATTAATGAAATTCAAAATCAATTTAAAAATTATCTTAAACAGATCTATTTGACCAATAGAGGGGACCTTAACAGATACTACCACTCCAGGACAGAGTGGATCTGGGAGTAATGGCAACAAAGGAGTGACTCCATACCCTCCAGAGCTGCACCAGACACAGTTTAGCATCATACTCCGGACACTTATTGATGTGGAAGAAAATCCTATCAAATTATTCTTGAATTATATAAAATGGCCTTTACAATAGAAAGCCTTTTACTCATGCCATACAATTAATATACTTACCATATCTCCATCAGTAACAGAGATAGACTTCAGAATACCAGGCATGGGAGCCAATAACATACTGCTTTGGTCAATTTCTGGTTTGACTGGCATATACTTTTTTAAATCTGCAGCAAATTCATCCATAACTTCCATTTTAAACTAAAGAGAATAAATAAATAAATAAAAAATATAATTGCATCATTAGAGTAATATGGTGAGCAAATTAGTCAATTATAACAATCATGTTAGGAGTTTGATCCTCACTAGGTACCCTATACTTGTGGCTTTGTGCCAAATCTAAGTGATGCTTAGTTTTTATTTGCTTTTTTAAAAGCATTTTTCATGGTATAATCAAGCAAATTAGTCTTGTGGAACAATTACTACTGAATAATGTGTTCTATCCTCACTCAGTGACTAATTATTGTCCAGTATTGCCATCTTGTTGTTCTTGTCTCCTTCAGCTGGTGATTGTTCTTCTCTTCCACAATGCTCCACATTGTCCCATGCTATTTACTGGGATGAATAACCAAGACATTCTCTGTATGCACATTATTTATTCATTTTCATTAACATAACCAACTACATACAAAATTTGGGAGCACCCTTTGGACCACAGAGAGAAATAGGTCTCAAACCTTCAGCTGCTCAGGGTGAACTTAAAGTTGAAAACTAACTTCTAGGATTTTAGCTACCTGATAATTAAACTGAGTTATCACCGAGTATCTTTCCAGATATTTAACAGTTATTTGAATTTCACACTACTGCCAAATAAAAGATTTGGTTAATCAATTATTTATCACCTGTGACCTTGTGCCAAGTCTAAAGTCTTAGATTTTTTAGTTATCTTGAATAGTATAATAGCAAACTAGTCTAGCAGACCATTACAAGTGAGTTTGATTCTTACTGAGTGCCTTATACTTCTTGTATAAATAATTATTTGGGATTGTATTTGGCTATACTCAGTAAATGATAATATTTTTTACTATTTTAATACAAGGTTTAAATTGTAAATCTTGTTAACTTTACATAAAATATAAATTTGGGTAAATTTAATATCCATGATGTTAGAACTAAATAGATACATAAATAACATGAGTATAAGAATGATTCTTTTTCCATACAAAATTTTAAAATTACCAATACATCAATAAGATTAATAGAATAAGACATGAATGCATGTGTTTGAATATTACACCCAATCATGATTTCAGAAAAATAATGGACCATTCAGTTTTGGTCATGAAGAAATAAAGGAAAATAAAAGAATAAGTTACATCAGAGAGAAAAAGAAAGCAAATATTAATCTAACAATTATAATGAGACCTAATATGAATCACTTGGCTGTTTCACTGGTCAATTCCGGTTTCCAGGAGTTGGGCTCACCCAGCTACCTGGCATTTGTGCCAGGTGGCAAAAATTACAAGCATTGTACTACACTCCTGAGTCTTATGAATCTGTGACTAGCAAGGTCACTTGGCTTTGTACCAGGAGACCTTACAATGACTAGTTCACATTGCACCAGTGACCAGCAGTGCACGAGTTTTGGCTGGTGTACAATCTACCTCTCTCTACCCGCCCCACCAATATATAAAATGACCTACTGTCAAATCCTGCTTGGCGGGAGACATGGATAAATATCACAATTATGAGACATAGGTTGTATTATTCTACTTGTTTGCTTATTATTAATCTTAACTTATATTTTTATTTACCTTCTATGACAGTATATATCAAAAACAAAAATAAAGGGCAAGCTCTTGAAGAGATTCAAATATGTCCTCAGGGAAACATGGTTTTTAATACCAGATGACTTAATATCTAGGCAACCAGATCAAATGTTATTGCAGTCATCGAAATAATGTAAACATATCTACACAGTACTTTACTCTTCAATTACTTTCTTCATCTTAGCAAATTGAATTTTTCTTACTTTTTTTTGTCTTTTAAATCATAACTTCTTTACTGTATGAATTTGCCATTTTACAAAAACTCATCTGAACTTTCCACCCTTCCAGCACCTATTTTTTCTTTTTGTTTTATCTTGTTAGTCCTTATGAAAAAAATTTCTTAGCACAATATTTGAAAAATTATCTTTTTCCCAGTAAAATTGTAGATTTATAAAAGCATCATAATAATCAGAAATTTAGAAATGAAAAAAAAGCAAATATAAAAATTTGATTAAATACAAATTTTCCATAACAGTGTAACATAACATCAAATTTAATGTTATTTTCAAGTAATAGACTTGTCTAAATTTCTCAAAAGAACTCTCATTAATTTTTTTACTACTTTTTCTTTCATCTTATTTCTTTTGTTTTATTTCAAGGGTCATTCAATAAATAAGGTGAATTTGGGGGGCTGAGGAGAGACCTATTATATAAACTCCAGGGTTTGTCTTTTCGATTCAGGATCATCGGAACAAACCCATGTTTAGCTGACTTGTAAACATTTGACTAAAACATTCTTCTACATACACATCACACTTTCTTTTGTAAATTTCATATTTTGCACTCCTCAGCCAACAAAAATGTGACCTCTGTTAAAGCCTGGAACACTTTGAATTGCCTCGAAACAAATATTTTTGCAAAAATCAAAATAATTTTTTTTTATATTTATGGAAAAAATTCTGAAAAAAAAAAAAAAAAATTATTTTGCATTTTTTTGAAAAATGCAAAAGAATGTATTTATTGAATGACCGTCACATATAAAAACTGCCCATTACTTATTGACCTTTGTATATATATATATATATATATATATATATATATATATAATAGGGATTGGATAAGAGAAACACTGATTCTCTGGGAAAGAAAAAGTTCCAAGCAGAAGTCAGTAAAGAAGGTCATGCTGACAGTCTTCAGGGAGATGAAAGGACCCATCATTATTGATTTCCTTGAAAAAGATGCAACTGTAAACAATGCTTCCAATTGCCAATTCCTTTGGCAATATTCAGCTTGTTTATTGAATGACCCTCATATATTGTAGTAGTAGACTTAATGATCTTAAGTTGTCAGAATTTTTTTTAATGAAGCATTGCTTTTATTAATTTTGAACAAGGTTATCCTGTTTCTTCACATCCAATTGATATTTTATATCCTCATTATTTTTCTATGAATATAAATTCATAGAAAAATAACAGACTAAAAACTTCAATTATTGATTACAATTCCTCCAATGTAATATTTCTATTTTTCCTATCTGTTATAATTTTTCTGTAAACTAAGATATACATAAATTAAATTTCCTAAATACATTGATTGTTCTTAACGCTGAAAAATGATTGTATTCTTATAATTTCTAAATTAACTTTTGGGATAGCTATTTCTTCATTCAAAAGCCAGAAATATATTTCTGATTAAGTAATGATAGAATTTGGAATGAACACTTACCACAGTCCCAAAAAACTGTATATTCATTTCACCAGCTGAATTATGGTGTATTAGCTGAAATAAATAAAATGTTAGCAAATAGTTTTGTTATTTGAATGCAGTCAGAGATTGATATATGAATATTACATAACTGTCTTTAGTGTACAAATTTACATTAAATATGTAACCAGTAATCTGTTAGTCTCAAGAGATTGCAGATATGCATCTGAATCCAAAAAGATTTGGTTTGGCATATTTAATGGCATAGATGATATGTGATTAAATAAACCAAAGCGAATCTTTTTAATGATTTAAATGCTCTGAAGACTAAAGAGGTTAGCAAGATACATAGGAAGAGGACTAGAGCAAATGTCGAAACAGCATGGGGAAAAAAATGGAGATTAGTGATCTGATACCAACTGCAAGGGTTTTGGAAGGTAAAAGATTTTGAAAAACAACAACTCTTCTTGCATAAAATCTAGCTGGAATCAAAGTGAAAAACACATAAACAGTAAAACTTTTTTTGTATCATTTGAGAAGCTTTACATTTTTATTTTAGAAAAATAATTTGTAGAAACATTTTAAAGTCTGTTACACTTCAACTAATTTTTGAAATTTTATAGAAAAAAAATTTTTTAATCCTATTTAGGAAGATATTTTTTTTTCATATTTTATTCCTTTTGCTATAAGATAAAACAATTTCAATAAAGATTTTCCTAAGATCAACTTCTAAGTAAAAACAAATGGTTGAATAGCTTAATTTAAAACTAGATTCCTTACTATACTATTATATGATGTTATTTACTTCAACTGAGCAATGCCTGGTAGCCTCTTTAGTAAATTGAAAAAAAATAAAGTGAGTATAAGCATTTATACCTGCATGATGTGCTTCTTTCCATTTATACTGGCAACAATTTTTGGCTGGTATAAATTGAATTCATCTTGAATAGTAGCTGTATGACCATCCACAGTGACCTGTAAAAAAAAAACAAGTATCATTAGGAACTTAAATTTGAAACTTCAAACTTGAAATACCTTTATCACAGATTAACATTTACAATTTATAATCTGACAAATTTATATGATTTGATGTCAAACATAGAATTCTGGTTGCTGCAAAACTTTACCAAAAACCATCTTCAACATCAATAAATAATTTTTCTATTCTATTTAAGTTGAACTTTTTGTACAAGTTCCCATACTCCCAGGATATAATCAAACCATGTAACTAAAATTTTTCATTTTTCTTGTTCCTGGGCAGAGAGTGGTATTCCCTAATAGCTTATGTCTAAAGTAAATGGAAAAGACATTCAAATTTTGTTTTTATAACCACTAAGCATATAATGAAAACATGATGGGAGACTATATTTAGGGGCTGATAACAAATGATTTACATTACAGTTGCAAATCTTGAAAAACAGCTCCCTTCTAAATATCTGTTCATTTTTGTAGAACTTTAGTAAAGAAAATATGCAAATCTGCCAATTTTTGCATATGAAATTAAGTTAATTTCTAAATTTCATTATCCAGGACTCAAAAGCAAAGTTTAAAAGGGATAATAGCCATTTTCTATACTTTTAAAACATAAGCAAGTAAGAAATAATATATATTATCCAGGAACAAAATTTGTGTTACAAAGTGTTATCTATTACAGGTGAGCTGCATGCAACCTTTAAACTATTTATGTATGGCCCATCTAAATTTCTCAAAACGTTTGCCACCCAATCTTTGCAAATTCTGGCATGTTTAGAAAAACATATTTGTGAGTATTTTTCTTAACACTGAAAATAAATTTACATTGCCCTCAAAATATAGAAATAAACATTTACAATCTGTGTTGAAGCTTATAGGATTTGAAGTCAAAAAATCCATGGTTGATGTAGGTTACAAAAATAATTTTTAACATCAACTGATTAGTATCTAATGAAAGCCATAAGAACTTTAACATTCAGTAAAAAAATATTTTGTTTTTATTTGTAATGAACTTTCTGTACTAGTTGACATACTTGTAGACATTTTGTTGGTTAGTTGGTTGGGTTTTATGGCATATCAACCTTTGTAGGTTATTTAATGCCAAATCCATTTTATGCAAATAGTCAGCTCTATTTCAAACAATTCAGTTTAGCATAAGTACACAGTTTAATTATCACAACAGATCTAATTCAGTTTAGTATAAGTACAGATTTTGTTTACACACAGTTAAATATCAAAGCAGTTCTATATTAATTCAATTTAGTCTGGGAGACCTGGGTTCAATCCCAGGTCGCGTTATACCAAAGACTTTAAAAATAGTACTTGATACCTCCTAGCTTAACACTCAGCAATATAAGGTACATATCAAGAATAAAGTGGAGCAATCCAGGGAAAGGAGTAGCACCCTCCCCTACACCTAAGTGTAGTAGCTATTGAAAAAGGAGCCTTCTGGTCACCATCGACTACAGTCGCCAACTTTACTTTGCAGTTTCAATGTCAAAAACAGTTCCATTTCAAACAATTCCGTTTAACATAAGTACACAGTTTAATTGTCAAAAACATTTCTATTTCAAGCTATTCAGTTTAGTCAAACTGTTCTAAATTCAAACAATTCAGTTTAGCATAAGTATGCAGTTAGTTCTATTTAACCCATAGATAGGGCTCTATCAGGTGCTACTACTCTGGGCCAGAGTGGACTTGGCAGCAATGGCAATGAAGGGGTGCTCCGCATTCCCCAAAGCTCCAGCATCACTGGAACCTCACCATCAGATTGTTTAGTGTCATATCCAGGACAATCGTTGGGAGGGGGGGGGTCTTACCCCTCTGCAGAGAAGCAGTTGGTGTATTCTACAGCCCCAGTTAACTGGGCAAAGGCATTTAGTGTCACATTTACATTCATTTAAATAAAGTATCAGCTGTATGATATTTTAGCATTATAGCTGGTTAAAATTGGCAGCTTATGAGATGTATTACAATTTAGTATAATAATTGGTTAAACTGGTAGACTCGCCCAGTTGTCAGTCTTCTTTTGACTTGCTGTATGTCTTCCACAGGACATATGGCTCTTTTGTGAGTTTGAAACTCCTAACTCTCTACAGCATGTAAGTATAAAGAATGAAGTATTCTGCTGGGTGGTATAAGTTGCTAAAAGTTGAGAAAAAATAAATCTACATTTGAACATGGAAGCAATCTCAACATTGCTGTCTTCATCCAGTAAGACTTTGAAGACAGCTCTGTAAAACATCACAATTTCTTTTTAACAGAAATTGATTAAATTCAGGATGCCATAAATTCTAGAGATTTTGTTTTTTCTACATGGCAAATGGAATAAGATTGTAATGTGCTGAAATAAAATAGAGAAATTAACAAAAGAAAAAAGTCAAACAAAAACTCAGGATTATTAGTGATGTTGGTATTTAGCAAGCAGCCATTTTTCTAAATGAGGTTTATTCATTTTACAATGTCAACACCTATTAGATTATTTTATGTTGAAGTGAGTTTAACAATTATATGCTGCACATAATTGGATTGTCACAATCATTTTAAGCAAATAAACACTTCATATTTAGGAGTAATATCAATGTTTTTAGAGCAAATATAATAATGTAGTTTATTTCAAACACTATCTTAAATAAATCTATTTGACCTTAATAGGTAATACCACTCCTTATCAGAGTGGGCCTGAGAGTAATGGCAATAAAGAGCGACTCCACACTCTTTAGAGCTACAGAATTGGAGCCTCACTACCAGATACAATTTAGTGTTATACCCAGAGTATATAAATGTGGTTTAATGAAATTCAGAAAATAAATGTTTATGCATGTTTAGTTGGTTGTATTGCATGTAAGTATTTCTTGTGCTTTTTAACATTTAGGAGGACCCAAGTGGCTGGTATTTGTGCCAGTATCTAGGAGTACATATATAGCCAAGTGGTCATGAATTCCAGATGGGGAATCCTCGTTTCCATAAAATGTTGTAATCTGTTAAGTAAAAGAGTAAAAAAAAAGGTTCTAAGAATTGATACTAAAGTCAGATTTTTTTTCTACAAACAATAATATAGTTTCAAGTAACTATTGCTACTTAATTTACCAACAATTATATCTTCAAGTAAGTTTTCTTAATACAAATAATTTGCACACAATTGGTTGTAACTTTCAATTTAATAATAAAAATAATAATTTATCGACAGTTATATATCTTCACTAAACTATTCCTAATAAATAATATTCCATTCAAATCGTCTGATTGGCTGTCTAGAGATGTAGAATATGCTGACTACAACTCTGCTAAAGGGTAAGATCCCTCGCCTACAATGAGTGTAGTGCACATGACACTAAACTGCATCTGATGATGAAGCTCCAGTCCTGGAGCTTTGGACAATGTGGAGTAACCCTTCATTGCCATTACTGCCAGGTCCACTCTGATCAGGAGTGCCCTTCTGCAGAGGGGTAAGACCTCCCTAACAAGTATTCTGGTTATGACACTAAACTGCATCTGATAGTGAGGCTCCAATCCTGAAGCTTTGGACAATGTGGAGTACCCCTTTATTGCCATTACTCCCAAGTCCACTCTAACCCTGAGTTGTAGTACCTGTTAGGGTTCCATCTATGAGCCAAATAGAACTGTTCAATCATTTACTAATTATTATCATTAATTATTTGATAACACACAACTGTGTGCAGATTATTCATATTACATAGGAATACTTGATAAAGAAAATTATTATTGTTAGATAGGAATACTTGAAACCATTTAACAAATGAGCTCGAGAAACTCATTGAATAATAAAATTACCTACAAAGTATTCACTTACAAATTATATATACTACAAAAAAAGATTTTGCATTAAATAACCCACAAAGATTGATATGCCATAACACACCAGCCTACCATTCAAGTACTAATAATTTAAAAGCAATTAAATGTAAATCACAATTGTTTTGAACAGGTAAACACTTCATAAGTAAGTAAAGTTGGTGACCCAAAGGCTCCCTTTTCAATAGCTACTACACCAAGGTGTAGGGGAGGGCACTACTCCTTTCCATGGATTGTTCCATTTTATCCTTGATCCTTACCTTCTTATGCTGAGTGCTAAGCAAGACAGCATCAAGTACCATTTTTTGAGTCTTTGGTATAACTCGACCTGGGATTGAACCTCGGTCTCTCAGACCACTGGTGAACACTACTCATTAGGCCAATGGCCTGGTCAATCTATTATTCTTTAAATTCAACATTGTTTTTGGTTTGATTTTTCATTCAGAATACTCAATTTTATTTCTTTTTTTTTCTTTTTTTTTAGATTATACAGTCAGCTCCTTCTTACCTGATATTGGCCAAGATTTGGAAGATGTTTTACATGAACATTAATCTGCTGATCTTCACAGAAAATCACAAGATTCCAGTTTGAGGGTATTTCATCTCGAGATCTACAGGACAAGTAAAGAAATAGCAAAAGAGTCAGCAAAATAACCAACAAAAAAGGCGTCATTCAAACAAAAATAACAAATATTGATGAAATAAGATAAACCTGTTTTTTTTTTTTAAATAAAAAGTAAAGACTGTAAGAATCTATAAATTTTTATTTATTTATTAAGTCTATCAGTGAGAGCTTAATACAATTAAAAAACCAAGCAATTTCATATGTAAAAAGGTAAATGCAATCTGATTCAACATAAATTACAGTCACTTAATTTAATACACTATATTTATTATACTTCAATCCCATATATATATATATATATATATATATATATATATATATATATATATATATAGGAGAGTGAAAAACAAAGGTATAAGAAAGAGAAGATTTAAATTGTAAAAATGTATGTGTGTATTTACCTAATTCCGCCAACATAGGTAGAGTGGGCAACAGTTAACGTAATAAAATCAACTATGCACGCATAAATAATTTTGAACTACATTAATATATTAGCTCTTAAAACACTGATATAACAGCTAAATATGAAGTGTCTATGTGTTTAAAATGATTGTGAATATATATTTTTGCATTGTATATAACAGAAGAACATAATCATTAAAGTCAATTTTTAAGCAGAGAGTGCAGCTGGTTTGAATTTACTTTTCCTTCTCCTAGACTGGAAACCTGACCCAGGCTAAAGAACCCAGTCTGTCTTACTATTTACCTAAAGCTGGAAGAGATAGATCAATGCCTTTTCCAAGGTCATTAGCACAAAGTGGCCAGGATTTGAACTTGGGTCGACGATTCCCTTCCTAAAATGATAACCATGACACTAAACTTGCCTCCTTAACTGCTTTTAGAAATCATTTTCTTCAGTTATAGACAAAAGATGATATTTTATTATTCTTGTAATCTATTCATGCAATTATATATATATAAAACATAACATGAAATTTCCATGAGCCCAGTTTGGTTTAAATTCATAAAAATAATTTATAGCTAATTTATTCTAACATAAAGAAGGCCCCGAGATGATGCACATTCTCTCCTAACCACCCAAATACTCAATTTACTATTATTTATTGAAGAAACCTTTTGTAGAATTATTCTGTGGAAATGATAGTGGTATGAGGAACATCTTACTGTCCGCTCGCTTTACTGTTAAGTAATTTCGTTCTTCTAAAGACACCGAAAGAAATTCAAGGGGACTAATTCAAAATTACTACATAGCTTATAGAAGTTACCTTCCTTGTCTATTGCAACTAAAAAAGTTCTTTTTTTTTTTTTTTAAGGATTGAGAGTAATTCTTAATTGTTCCAAGTTCCTTGATTATATACTTATTTATACAAGATTCACTGCTTTTAATTTGAAAGATATTTTAACATTAATAATTTATTTGCTTGAAATTATTAATTACAATATGGATTTTTTAACAAATCCTGATCACCTTGAAAATTAGATTAATAATGTATTCAAACACTTCATGATTACTTCCAAAATAAAAATAATTCATTTAGTTCCTAAATAATCAAAGAACTTTAATCTATCTTAATTTTAGATGAAGTATTGTCAAATCATTATCAATTTTGCAAGCATTTTCTTTCATCTTTTAAATTTTAGTTATTTCTTTTACTACACCTCAATCAAGTTTTCATTTTACTAGTAATTCAAAACTCAGGGAAACCTAATCCTCTTAGAGGAAAGTCTGGTTAAACAAACAAGCAACTCTACCAATTGAGCCACAATGTCATTGGTTTGCAAAAGCGTAAAATCAAAGCTAATAACTTACCTCTTATTTTGTTTATTGATCTCTCTTGGTCCCATATTTATAAGTTTGATTTGAGCTTCTATAAACCAATTTATAGATTATACCAACACAATTTGTTTTACACCATTTTGGAGTAAAAGTGGATTGTTTTATTTATGTTAATGATTGCTTTATGATATGCACGGGAGGAGAAGTTTAAAAGGAACAATTATTGTATATACTTATATATAAGTCAATTTTATGTATTGGTAGACCCTCAATTTTGGTTATAAAACCATTAATTTGTGGAATTGATTTTTAAAACAAGTGTTGCTTCCAGTTCATCTAATTATGTCTGAATTTCAATCTTATAAGAGGGGAGTCCCCATGACATAATGGGTAAAGTGCTGGACTGCAGCCTTGAAGTAAGCAAGTTCAAACTCCAGTCACACTCTTACATTCACTTCTTGACTAATACCCTTGGAAAAGGTATGAACCTCCTTTTACCTCCAGCTATTGCTTAAATAGTATGACTGCTGTTCTTCTACAAAGATGGCTTTGACATTAAATAACTCGCAAAGGTTGATAGGCCATTAAACAAAGAAATCAAACCTTATAAGATTATTACCTAAAAGGAAGTTGACATTATATTTTGCCTAAAAGTTAGGTCTTCAAAATTCTACCTATATACAAGTATATATAGCATTTTCAAAGGTGGAATATTTTGCAAATGGTATTATTTCAAGACTAAACTGCTTGAGAATCTTTTTCCTAAGTTAATTATAACATATATATATATATATATATATATATATATATATATATATATATATATATATACACACATTATGTATGTGTGTGTTTCAAATCTAGACTGATGATTAAAATCGATTTTAAAGACTTAGATGGTCATCACAAACCCATATGCATAACTGTCAATTTCACAGACAGAGCTAAGTAGGTAGGGATATTTTACTTACACTGCCTGATTAACAACATCCCATGATCGAAGTTCTTTCTTTGCATGTAAGACACCAGCAATAGAAACCAATTCTGACAAGTCATTATGTGTCAGTTGTTTGCCTGAATAAAGAGAGAAAAACAGAAAATATGTAGTTGAGTGAACATGTTCATCAACTGGAATACATAAATAAACAAGATATATATATTATTATAATTTAGAATATTCAGACTATTGACCTCATCTTCATTGTTATAATCACAATGTTTCAGCCGATATCTCCTTCGACCTTCTTTAGTTGTTTCAAGTTGAACTCTGGAGTCTACACAGAATCTCTAACTGAACCTTTTTATTTGAACCATATGAGTAGACTGTTCCAATTCTGTTAACTATGATCAGGTACAAGTGTTAAGTTATAGTAAGGATTCCTTGTTGGTCTTACCTGTTGTTGGGATTGAACCTGCAACCTCCAAATGATTTCACTCAGAAGCACCTTCCAACCAAATGCCTTATCCATTTAGATAATAATCCAAGTCAATTTCTTCTAGAGAACAATGCATTTCTGTTTTTAAACTCTCAGCATAGGAAATATTTTTTTTAAGTATAGTTCATTAAGATGATAATCTAAATCAGTTTCTTCTGTAGAATAATAGATTTCTGTTTTTAAACACTCAGCAACTAAAATTTTCATTGAGAGGAAAAATACTGATTAATTCTAACAGAAAAAAAAAATTGTCTATCATCATTCTAAAGTATTTAAAAACATTTTCTGTCACTTCAAATAAATTTGGTACTAACAAGTAGTGAAGTAAAAAAAATATTTGCATTTAAAGAATCAAAATAATTCAAATGAACATAATAATAAATAAAAATAAACTGCTTACCTCGAAATCCTTCTGGATATGTATCCTGTAAATAGTTTGTAGTCAATTGTCCCCCAATGAACTTTGATTCCGTTAAAATATCCCGAAGGAGAGGAATGTTATGAGAGACACCTAAACATATCAAGAAGATTTACATACATTTACAAGAAATAGCAAAAGAAAAAAAAAGAAACAAATATAATATTTTCAATGGTTGGGTGTTGATTTGTGCAAGTTTTTTTAATGTCAAAGTTACACATTAGAATTCACAGTAACACAACAAAAAAACAACACATAGAGGATTCTATTAAAGCAATACACTTAAAATGGTCTAATCTATAGAATAAAGCAATTTCCAGTCTAATTTGCAACTAACAAAATTTTAGAACAAATTAATCACACCATTCAAACTACTGCTTTATGTAACAAATTTGCACTTCCCATGAGAAAAAGTTCAGAATAATTTTTTTGATGACTTTGACTGTGTAATTTGAAATTCAGAGCTTAAAAATTAGTTGATTGGTTTTATGGCATGTCAATTCTTGATGGGTTATTTTTTGCCAAGGTCTATTTCTTTTTTTTTTTTTTGCAAGAAATATGATTTCAAGTAACTAATGTTAATAATCCTTTGTAAATAATGAATACTTCAAGTAATTATTCTTAATACTAATAATTTTTGTACAGTTATAGGGTTTCAAGTATTCCTATCCAATCCAAATCATTTTCAAACAGATCTATTTGACCCATAAATATTACCAATCTGGTTCTGAGTGAACCTGGAAAGAACAGCAATGGCTGAGAGAATCCACAGTGTCAACAGCTCCAGAACTGGAGCCTCACCATTAGATGCAGTTGATTGTAATCCCAGGATACCCTTTGGAAGGTGGAAGAGTCTTACCCCTTTGCAGAGGATACAATCCAACAGAAACAAAAGACACTAAATAGAATTCTGTGAAAAGATTTCAGAACAATTCCAAGTAAAAAAAAAAATTTCTCTTTCACTTTTGGATCTACTAAGTCACTGAATGAAAGTGAAAAATCAAAAATAATGATTTCCATTCAAACCTACACAAATACAACCCATGACTGTATTAACACCAGAACTAGATAAAGTGACAAAAGGCATACATATGCATGGAAATAAGTTTTTATATTAATACAAGGGCAAAATATATTTAGGTATAGTAACATGCTAATAAATATTTACATGCATGTCAACAAGGAAAGAATGTGAGAATAGAGAGTTTAATTTTGTAACATGATATGGTAGGTCCAAATTATAAAGAGAATGTGAGGTTGGAGAAGGAGAGAGAGAAGAAAAAATAATAAGACAAAAAAGTAGACAGTGAGTCTATGGAAGCAGCCAGCTGACCTCTGAGTGACTCAGGCTAAAGCACTTGTTTAGGTCAGCCACTCATGGGTGAATGACTACGTTAATTAAAAACAACTAGAAAAAAAAACAGAGGTCCCAAATATTCTGTGCAGGTGTGGGACCAGTGGAAACAGATGTTCCTCCTGCAAACACCAGGTGGAAGTAAGCGGATGACTCGGATTTGAAAGTGAGTTAGCAGCTGGAGGCAAAGAGGTAAAAATGCAAGTTAAACATGAGCAACAAAAATGTAAAGAGAGACAAAAATTACAGCCCCCATTTTGGGGTGGGCTCTGAAAAGTGGTCTCACACCAGATGCAAATCTGTGAAGATGAAACCAGCAAACAAGCATGCTCAAACTACAATAAAAAACCAGGAAGAAAATTCAAGGTTTGTCTCTGCTCTCTCTCCTTCCACATGACATGTTGTTTCTTTTTGTCCAGCCAACATGGTTAGCTGGACAAAGACTCAACTTTCATACTCTTTCTTTCTTTCTCCTGGCAACTACTTAAAAGTTGTAGTAGCAAATAAGCTTTTGTATTAGCAAACTAAGACAGAGTTTCAATTGTTCGTTAACTTTTCCCACGGAGAAGTTACAACAGGATCCAACTTAACATGTAGCGATGCAGCCATTAATACGTGATGGTACAAATAGCTATGCATAGATCTGGTGGTACAACCATACATTTGGTGTGTAACTTTATGTCTTTTTGGTACCATTATGTTACAAACTACTATTTGGTACCATTATGGTACAATTTTAAGGCCTGTCAATTCATCTAGGGCTATTTTATGCCTAGAGGTTAGGGAACTGTATTCAATGCACATTTGATATTTTTATTTTTGCTTTGCACACAACCCTATTAAATATGAATAATTTGACCCATAGATGGCACCCTAACATGTACTTACCACTTTGGGTCAGAGTGAACCTGGGAGTAATGACAAGGAAGGAGTCTCAACACTCATCTGATCTCCAGAACTGAAGCTTCACTATCAGATAGAGTTTAGTGCCATACCAAGGACACCACTTTTTTGGGGGGAGGGGGTCCTCTGTAAAGGATACAATCAATGCATTCAAAGCCCCACCAATAGAGTATACAGAAATTTCTTACATGATATATTCCAAAGAACAAAAATGTGTCAACATGACACCAGCTCAACTCCAATTGGATAAGTGTTTGAGTTTCTTAGTTTAGACAAGAATGACACCTGATACTTTCAAGCAGTCGTAAAAGGCAAGTCATCACAATTAGTATCACTACAACTCCAAAGAAAGAAACTAAAGCAAAAGTGTTTTTCCTTAGGAAGATTTATATTACACCATAAGAAGTGATTGATTGATTTGAATTGCTTTTCAATCTGTCTAGGATTATTTTATGCCAAGAGATTAGGGAATCACATACATTGTACATTTATATTCAAATTTGTGTAGTTCTTTAAGAGCTTTTTGCACACAGTAATACAATATCAAATATTCTAATTAAATACTAATAATTTTGAAACAGATCTATTTGACCTATAGAAGAGATACTAACAGGTATTATCATTTTGGGTCAGACTGGACCTAACATACCAAAGTTATTTTTGAAGAAAGCACTTTAGAAATTACTTTACCTTTAATGACATAGGAATCCAATGCATCCAACATGGTCATTCTAGCAGCTTCCCTCGTCTCACCATAAGTTACCAACTATGAAATAAAAAAAATTTACTTTTAATATTTTCCTGAGTAATGCATCTTTTGTATTGGCAGAATCAGACATGAATAATGTTCTTTTATCAGTCATCATTATTTTCTTAAATAATTTTGGCTTTTCTTTTATCTTTTTGATTTTTTAATTGCTTTTTAACAGTAACAAAACAGTGCAGATCAAAAGTAATAATAAAAGATTAGCTATCAGGATTTGAACTCATATCCTTTTTTCCATAAGTCATTTCTAATTAAACAAACCAGCTAATCTAACAAGTGAGCTTCAAAAAAGCCATTGGTTTGCAAAAGCTCAAATCAGACTTATAAACCTATTTTTTTATTCTGTTTCTTGATCCCTCAAAATCATCATATTTGCTATCATTATTATCAATACCATTTTTTATTAATTTTAAAATGAAACGTTGTCATTATTTTAATTTTACTTGATTAATTTTAAACAGTTAAACACTTTATACTTTGTAGCAATGTCTGTGTTTTAAGAGCAAATGCAGTTCAAAGTAATTTTGAACATTATCTCAAACAGATTTAATTGAACAATAGATGGAACCCTAACAATTACTACTATTTCAGGTCAGAATAGACTAAGGAGTAAAGAAAAAAAGTGACTCCACAGTCCCCAAAACAAGAGTATAGATGCAGGACATACTTTTTTTGAAGGAAAGGGAGGTCTTATCCCTCTGCAAGGGATGTAGTCAGCATATTCGTAGCCCTGTCTTGACAAGGAATCTAATTCAAATTAATCAATTTTAAAAATTTAGCAAGAGACAAAATGAGAAATTAAATGTGTATATTCAATTCAATAAAAATACTTATACACAATATGACCAAAAATTTAATAAAAAACTTACCTTACAAATCATTGGATCATAGTAAATACTAATCTCACTGCCTTCCATGATACCACTGTCACAACGCACCTATAATATAAGGAAATTCCAATAAACTCATTTGTCTCAAGATGCACATATTTAGGTGCAATAATGTCTCTATTGAGACATAAGTTGCAGACACATGAAAAATTCCTGCTGTTGGCTAGAAGAAAACAAAGCAGGTGTTTATTATTGGAATTGGCAAATAATCTCTTTTAGGCTTCAATATTGTAAACAGTACATTATGCTAAATTTCAGAAATTAGGCACAGCACATATCTATGTATATCTATATGAATGTGTGTGGGCATAAGTGTAGTGTATTTGTATGTATGAACATGGATGTGTGAGTAGTAGTAGTAGTATCAAAAGGATAGCTAAACAATTTAGGGAGATAGACAGATTTTAAATAGACAAAAAAATAGAAAGGGGCAGACATTCTGAGTTCTAGGAAATGCCTAGGGTAGACATTTATCAATACTGTCACAACCACAATTACATATCAGTTTAATTCATATCACTCTACACATCTAATCGATGCGACACTATGGATGCCACCACAATACACCAAAGAGCAGCCATTTGAGGAATTCGAGGAAATGCTTGAAACAGACATTTTTTATAAGATTTTACATCATCAGGTGATGAACAAATAAATACTAAAATTTAAATGTCTTTTTTTTTTAATAAATGTGATATAAAGCAAATTTGTTTACTCAATGCTTAGCAAATGAATTCAGCTTATACAATGTTGGAGGATGGGCAAATAAATAGGTAATGAAATTTATGGAAGTGACTGAAATGGAAATGTCTTTTTCAATTTAGAAAAGAAGTAGTATATTTTATCACAGCTTGAATTTGTGGTTTCTTAAGAATCAAAGCTTTAAGATAATTATATTACATCGTTTTTTATTTGATTTAATTAAATACGGTTACACATCATATACATTAGAATAAGGAATTATTTTGTTTGATGAACAAGCTCTAATTCTTTGCCATAAAACTGTGTTTTATCAAATATTGCATGTTAATGAATGACTCCTAATTTTTGGTTATGCTAGCCTACAAAAATATTTCTTCAACATCTAATGACAAAAAAACAATATTCAAACATCTACATTTTCTTTTGTTTAAATAGAGGAATTATATTGTGAATTGAATTACCATGACCAGAAAATCTGGCAAACACACGGAAACACTGGACAGCTATTTTGACCTTATTAGGTCTCATCAGCAGTGTATACCATGATCTCCACCACTGGAGATTCAACCAGCAACCACAGATTGCAGAGTTGAAACTCTACAACTGAGTCATCAGTCCACATCACACATGAGTGATGGCCAATTAACCTGAATGTGTCTTGCAAGTTACATCCGTACTCTTTACAGAGAACACGGTCACCTCCAGAGCCACATCTTCCCAAGAGGATTAGAAATACGCATCTGCATAATTATTTTTCTGGTCATAGTAATTCAATTCACAATATTCAAACTTATTTATACTTTCAAAACTACTTAAATACAAATCAAAATCAATACAATACCATAAATAAACAAAAGCTTTACATAACTTTGTTTACTATCTATAATATATGTACATATCATAGGCACAAGTGTTAACTTAATTATCTTCACTAAAAGCCTTCACTTAGATATAGGCTATGTGAGGAACACATTGGATCAAGTTACTACAAGGTTAGGCATAGAAACAAGTTAAGATGCAATGTTTCAAAAACATCTTGCTTAATGAACAACCCCTTTTTTTTAAGGTAAAAAATTGGTCTTAAAAACTCATTCATTACATAATTGGTAAGTAAATTATAGAATTATTGTTTGGATTAAATTTTTTTGCATTGATTAATAAATTTTTTGTTTTTTATGTTAAAAATTTCATCAAATGACTCACCTGTGGTATGTTAAGAGGTTCATTATATTTGGACAGACGACCAATTGAAGGCATACCAAAATTCTTGTAAGGATCCTAAAAAATTAAGAGTTAAAAATAATTCTCAATATAATAATTACGAACATATATTTATTTGTTTTCAGTCACACTTTTCTATATCACCACATGAAAATAAAAGAAAAACAATTTTATATTCTAAAGTAAAAATGCTCAATTTAAAGAATAAAAATATTAAAAAAGTCTTGAAAATAAATAATAAATTCATCTGGGGTGAATAGAACACTATTCTCCAAGCTTAACGCAATGCAAATTGAAAAACAATCTATCATATACCCAAGGCAGCACCTACTTATATCATCATCATTACCTGATGTCTGAGGAGCTCCTTGGAAAAAAAAGGGGGGGGGATTGAGGACGGCCAGAGCTAAACTATTTTTGGCCTGCCTAAACATACATGGAAAGAGACACTCATGTCATAATGATAATCATATTAGGAAATGAACTTACTGACCAGAGTTCAAATTCTGGAAGAGGCTGTTTGGATTTCAGCTTGTGCTAATGCTCTTGAGAAAGGCATGAATCAATCCCTTTTTCCTAGAGATATTTTAATGTATAATCTTAGTATAGATTAGTAATTTGAAAATTTATTGTCATATAACCCTTAAACAATTTTCCAAAAGCTGCAGAATTTATAGCTGTATATTTTCAACCTCAACCATCTTAATTTTAATATGTTATAAATGAAGAAAAAATTCAAAAAAAATTTTTTTTTTTAAATAAACATTTATTCATATAAAAACATAAAACATTTGTTATAAATTTGTCACTTATTAAAAATGATTATAAGCAGATAAATACTAGATTTTATCTATGAACCAAAATTTTTCCCTTCTTTTCCTTACAGAGATAAACATGATTCATTTAATTTTGGAAAAAAGAAAATATCTTCAAATAGTGACTACATTTTTTAAGGAGATATTTTTAATCAAATTTTTATTTGTTATAAAAAAAGTATATATAATTAAAAGTAGATGAATATAAGATTTTACCTTTGGGTTGGATTTATTTTTTAACTCTTTCCCTTGCAGAGATAAATATGATTCATGCAATTTTGCAAAAAAGTTTTTTTTTAAATAACAATAGATATTTTGAAAATATTCTTTTATTAAATTTAATGAAAAAGTACTTTACCTCATGAAACTCCATGATTTTTACCAAGGAACTCACACTTTGGGAAATACTAGTATAAATGCTCTCAATTTAGCAAGTATCTAGTGACATTCTTTACTGACTACCTAAATCTTATAAGATTTTATTGAGAGTCCAGTCCAAATTTAACTTAACAGCTGATATTTCTCCAATAATTAAACAATTAGAGACATAAGTTATTGCCTCTTGTCATGTTTTTGTAAACCAAGTTCTCACACTTAACTGATTATCAACAACTTCTAAATGCAAAAAAAAAAAATTCCCTCACTTACCTCTGCATAGACTCTACATTCAAAACTCCAGCCATTCACAGGGATATCTGACTGTTTATGTAATAACTGATGACCTAAAAACAATTTATAGATAATTAGAGAAAGAACAAAAATTTCAATAAATAAAATAGAAATTCAGAATGTTCCAATACAATCTTTAAAACCAAATTTTATTAACCCACTGTATCCAAACAAAAATTTTGAAGACAAAAAATGGGTTTGATTGAGTTTATTTGTTTAATGGCATATCAATTACTAATGAGTTATTTAATGCCAAAATTTGATTCATTTGTAAATATTTGATTATAATCATAACTATATTTTCAATGTTCTATCGCATTTTTTGTAACAGATCTATTTGATTCAAAGATGGAGCCCTAACAGGTACTACCACTCTGGGTCAGAGTGGACCTGGGAGTAATGGCAATGAAGGATTACTCAACACTACCCAGATCTCCAAAACTGTAACATCACCAGATTCAGTTTAATGCCCTAGCCAGAACACCTCTTTTTTTTTGGAGGGAGAGTAAGGAGAAGATCTTACCAGATGATACAGTCCATATATTCTAAGCCCACCAACAGAGCAGCCAAAAATAGCAGATTCACTTTAAATTCCTATACCGATTCTTGGAAGCCTCTTTCTTCTAACACTCATTAAAGAATCTTCAGAAAATATATTTTTTAAGCAAAAAGTTTTCCAAACCAGTAATAACACCCATTATAAAAGAATTTAGAATGAATCAGCTATTTTTGGCTTTATTAAAAATTCTTTATCACTGAATTTTTCAATTACTATATCAAGTAGATATTATATATATATATATATATCAAGTATATACTAAGTTGACCAAATCAGTCACTGTAATGAGACATCCACTTGTTATAGTCAAGCTTCGTTTTTTACCATTCAACAAAGTAGTCATTTACTAACCTAAACATGGCACAAGGCCAGGAGTATGGAGCAACATTGCTTAAGAATATCCTTTAGCTAATTTTCATCTCTTTCTATCCACCAAATGCCTGTATATATTTGCCAAGCCCTCCACACAAGCAGGATGTGACAAAAGGTTAATTTTTAAGCAAAGTTTAACAGGTTGGAATTTAGAGTTTTCTTTCTCTTAGACCATACAAAGGTTTAGAACTCAGCCTGCCCCAACCCCTAGCTAGAGGGAGAATAGTTGAATGCATACCATTCCCAAGAGTATTAGTGTTAAGGGAAAAGCAAAGTCTTGTCCAGGATTTGAACTTGGGTCATTGCGTCCATTTTCTATAACAATAACCATTACACCACAAGTGCCTCCCACCAAACATCTAAACTCCTTACAAAATCTGGTAATTACTTTCTCAGCCACCTTATCCTCAAGAATCAATGAGTCTTGTGTCTCCCTTTTATACCTGCAAGTGCATCTGGAGTTGATTGGTTTAGATTTTCTATTCCTAGAGGATATCAATTAGCTGATCTTTATATCTCTTTCTTACCCCTGTGTGTGTGTGTGTGTGATCTCTTAACTCTCCATACAAGATATGGTGGAGGCTAATCACTGGCACCCTCATACCATGGTCAATCTAACAGAGTATTTCAGTGCTGGTAATCGCTTTGGGGGCAGTGAATGTAGAAGGTCTCCAACTTCAGGATTTGTATTCTGTATAGAGTTCAAATCTTACTGCAGCAGAGGAGAATGGACAGAATTTTCAGTTTAGTATATTGTCCCATTTATTCAAACAATTTTATGATTTTATGAGCCTTAAGACCAAATTCAAAATATATAGCCTGTTATAGTCCTTTCCTAAGCTTAGCACAAAGCAAGACCTACAAAGTTACAAGGAACCTAATAAGGATTGAACTTTTTATTAACAATGGTCAGCTCACCTAACTCCATAACCATTGAAATATGTAAGGTGCTCTAGTTTAGAATAAATGTTTTCAACAGTTTCAAATATTTTTTAAAATAATTCTGTACATAAAATCTTATGAAAAATAACTACACAGGAAGCACAAATAAAAACCATAACAAAAAGTATGTGTGTGTGTGTGTGAACTTTGATTGATGCAAGAAGAAATGTTATGGCAAACTTATAACTATAATAGTTATACATTGATAAAAAAAAAAGTTTATGGCTAACTTTTGACAGACATACTCTAGCCTTCTTTAGGAGTAATATACACCTTGATACAATAGAGGGTGGGAACTAATAAAAAATTTTAAAGAATATAACATTATTCCATTAACACAAGAAAAAGATAAGCCTGGACTTACTTATTTCTAGCTCTCTAGTAATTGGGTTATTTTTAGCCTTGCCCTTGCATAAATGCATCGGCCCTCTCATTAAATTAATGTTATAGGAAATGTAGTCACAATTAACGAATTTAAGAGATTTCAATAAAACCAAAAAAAAACACTGCCTTAACAGTTGTCCAGTTTATGGAAAATACTAGGGTGAGTCAAAAGTTTTGCAATATTTTGGTAATGTGAGTCTGCTCTTGATGCTTTTGCTGAGGTTATGAAGGTGATGAACCACATGGGGTTGTGAGATGCTGAACTCACCTGTTACTTCAGTGCTTCGAAATACACACTTCTAGACTTACCTGACCTTGTCAGATTGTCTATATTCTCACAACCTGAGTGAAATTTCTATTTTTTTGTTTTTTGTTTAATAGCATATAATCCTTCATGGGTTATTTAATGCCTAAAACATCCTTGTAAAAGAACAGTAGTTATACTATTCAACTCATAGCTGATGGGGGGAATAAGAGGGTTTATTCATTTCTCAAAAGTATAAGTTGAAAAATGAATATAATAGTCTGACTAGAGTTTGAATTAACTTACTTTAAAGCACTTTAGCCACAGGGACCTCCACCTGAGCAAAATTTCTTGAATCATCAGGTTACTTTACTGTGATTAATTGTGAAGCAATTGACAATGTGCCAGCATACCAACTACCACAACATTACAACCACAACAGATACCTACCACAGTTTGAACTGCTTCAGTCACATGATATATTTACTGCAAACAAGCATGTAGCAAAATACTGCACAAATTTTGATTCACCTTAGTATTTTGAATTTTACCTTTTGCTACTCTGATCATCTGATGCACAATATCAATTCCTGTAATGCATTCTGTAATTGGGTGTTCCACTTGCAATCGGGTGTTCATCTCCAAAAAATAAAAATTCTTCTGAGAATCCACTAAAAATTCAACTGTGCCTGCAAAAGAATTTTTTTTCCAAATATTTCATTCTCTTTAGAAACTGATAATTGATCTTATTTTTATTTGCATATATAAAAAATTAAATGAAATTTCCAAACTCATTAATATAAACAATATTTTTATGGACTTCTTCAGACAAAAGTGTCAAATATATTCACTAAATTATCATAGATTTATTACATAGTTTTGGATGGTTTTCTTTAGGAGGTTGGTCAGTTTATTTTTTTTAATGGCATATCAACTCCTTATGAGTTATTTAATGCTAAAATTTGATTCATTTCTAAATGTTTGATTACAATTCTAACCATATTTTTCATGTTCATTTCACTTCTTTATATTTGTCTATAATCATTTGTTTGCACAGTCATATGATATCAAATTTTTTCATATAATCATTTACACAGTTATATGGTTTCAAATATTCCTATCTAATACTAATAATTTATACAGTTATTATTATTAGTTAGGAATAGTTACTTGAAACCATATGGTTTCAAGTAACTCTTCTTATTTAATAATAATTTGTTTCTACAGTTGCAGGTATTCAAGTATTCCTATTTAATGCAAATAATTTTCATACAATTATAATCAATCAATATATAGTTCCAAGTAACTAATAGTAATCATTTGTAAATTATTATAGTTTCAAGTAACTATTCTTAATACAAATAATTTGTATACAGTTATATGGTTTCAAATATTCCAATCTAATAATTTTCAAACATTTCTATTTGATTCACAGATGGAGCCCTAGTAGATACTCACACTCCAGTTCAGATTGTTCCTAGTAGTAATGGCAATAAAAAGGGTAACTCCACACTCCTCAGAACTGGAGTCTCTTGACCAGATGCAGTTTAGTGTCAGATCCAGGACACAGAATGCTGAGAAAATGTGCAAATATGATTTTACCTAATATGTAGTAGTTTGGGGTATTCTATACAATAACTCAATTTCAAAATTTGCCAATATCAACTAATTATTGTTTTATGAAAAGTTTGGACCTTATTTTCATCTTTAATCCAATAAGTCAGAAGCCAAATCAATTTTCAATAGCAGTGAAACAAAAAAAATTTTAAGTATGAAATGCAAAACAAACCAGCAGATGTGTAATCAACAGCTTTGGCTAATCTCACGGCCTGTTCCCCCATTGCTTTACGCATGTCTTCATCCAGAAATGTACTACAATGAAAAAAAATAGATAAACAAACACAAAAAATTTACAATAATCTCCCACATCAAAAACTTTCAAATAATCTAACATAAAAACCATGTGATTTATATATATATATCTTCGTCACACAATCTGGTCTCACAACAAACAAGAAATTTATGATAACAGAAGGCATTTTAGACATTGAAATATCCATGATTTTTTTCATGGCTATGAGGCACACTTAACATAATGGTTATTGCCGTAGGAAATGGAATTGGGGATCAAAATTAAAATCATGGACAAATCTGTTTGTGTTTCACTTGAGAAAAGCAGGAATTTATGTTCTTCCTCCAGCTAAGAATAAATAGTAGAATAGACTAGGTTCTTTAGCCTTAATTAGGAAACCAATCTAGAGGAAGGAAAAGTGAACTCAAACCAGCTTACACAGCTTAAAAATTGACTGTGTTCTATCCTGCTTATGATGTAAGAGTTGGTATATATTTACCCAACCCTCTACACAAACAGGATGGGATAAACTGTCATTTTTAAGCAGAGTTCAATAGGTGTAAATTCAAAGCTTTCCTTCTCCAAGATCAGTTGCTATACCAAGCTGAAGCTGATATTTATAAAAAAAATATATCCTATTTGTAGTGCCATATGGAGTTTGGCAAATTGTTAGGATCAGCACTCAGCTGAGTAACGAGCTAAGTAAGATCTCAAACAATTTGCCAAACTCCATATAGCACAATGAGTGGATATATTTGTATATAAATATAAGCTTCAGTCTAATACTAGCAAAGGGTCGGTATTGAGTTACAGCCTGTTTTATTTCTGTCAGCCAACTGGACACTAGTTGGAACCCCAAGGCCAGTGTTATTGTTATTATTCTACACTTATTCTCTTTCCATGTTTTCATAACTTCTGCTTGAGTTATCTGAAAGGATTTCAGTTAACTGATGCTCCTACATTCTCACTAATATGACCGTTGCCAATATCTCGAAGGCCATAGATAGGTAGAAGTGACAATATACATATAAATAATCATATAATTTTTGACAGGAATAATGCTAATTAACAAACTGCAAAGATATTGTACAATAGGAAACAACAGTTGTCTATCTTTAATTTTTTTCAATTGTGGAATTCACAGACAAAAATATTAGACTACTTAGTTACCCCTGCTTGAAAGAATAACTGCTATTATAAAAGAGAGCATTTACTCTTTCAGGCATGGATTTCAATCATTTGGATGGATTTCCTTTCCATTATTTTAACTAAAAGTATTTTTGTTTAAGTAATGTTTCCTTTCAGTTAGGTAGGCCCAATCATTTGTTGAGGTCTGCAAAAACTGTCTTAACCATAGATCGATTTGCATATCTAGGCTCCTGAAGGTATTTGTTGTAGAAATGCAAATTACAAGATCATTTCATAATTTTGTCCTCAATATTTGGTTATTCTATGTTTTCCTTAGCATGGCTTGGAAAAAATTATACTATTAATCAAAATAATTTAATCTAGTTTGTTTAAAGAATGTTTTAGGAAGCCAGAATGTTCAGCTATTAAAGAAAAAATGTTTTTACATCTTATTTGTTATTAGTTTATTTACTGCTCAGTTTATTTACGGACCATTGGGGAACACGCTACTCAATTAGGCCAATGAGGTCAAGTCAAACCAAAGACTCAAAAAATGGTTCTTAATACCACCTTGCTAAGCACTCAGCATTATAAGGTGAGGATCAAGGGTAAAGTGGAGCAATCCTGGGAATGGAGTAGCGCCCTCTCCTACACCTCAGTGTAGTAGCTATTGAAAAGGGAGCCTTCGGGTCACCCTCGACTAAGGTCTCTAACTTTACTTACATATTTATTTACTGCTAAATAAAAAACAAAGGTGAACGTCCTCTAGAGAGCTGAACCAATAATTTTTGCTAGGGTTAGTATTACAATCTATGTTTATTTATGGGTCAACCAAAACATTTCAGAGGAGTCCCTGTAGCATTATGGCCAATGTGCCAAACTGCAATATCATAATGAATGAGTTCAAACTAAAATTACATTATTACATTTACTTTTGAACTGATAACCACAAAAAGGTAAACTCTCTTATCTTCTCCCAACTATGGGTTAGATAATAATGCCACTATTCTTCTACAAAGAGCTTTTGGTGGTGTAATGGTTAGCAAGCTAGACTAGCAAACCTACATGAGTGAGTTCAAGTCTCATTGGGTGCCCCTTTTATATGGCCTTGTGCCACATCTAAGCAAAAAGCTTAGCAAATTACCACTATTCTTCTACAAGGATGAATTAGCATTGAATAACCCATGAAGATTGATATGCCATTAAACAAAAGATAAAGAAACTAAGACACTTCATAAAACATCTGAGATAAAATAACTTTAAAAACACATACATAAGAAGAGGGAAATGTGTAGGCCAGTCTTTTTGTACAAGGATGCTTTTCAGATTCATGAATTTAAATCTCAGCCTGAGTGGATGTACCTGTCCATTTTTATGGGAACTATCTCTCCCTCTGTCTTTCTGAGCTGAGGTATCCAAATTATACAGGCATATGTGGGTGACATAATGAAATCAGCAACCCAAGTTCTAATTTGTATTCACTTTACACTAATGCCCTTGGAAAAGGCATGAACACATCTCTTCTTTACTGCTAGCAATGAATAAAAGAGTACAGCAGACTGGGCTTTTTGGGGTGGGTAACCAGTTTAGAAAGAGGACAATTTTAAATTTAAACTCTGCCAACATGTTATATGTCCGCATAAGTAAGGTCCATTATTCCCCTGCCCACATCTCCAAAACTGGAGCCTCACCATCACATGCAATTTAGTATCATACTCAGGACACCCCTTTTTGGCCTCAGGAGAGAATGAAAGTTCTAATTAGCATTTCAGTTATTTCCATAAAGTCAAGAATTTGGATGATTAAAAAATAACATTCAGTGAAGGTAAAGACCTTTAAAAAATTATCAATCAGTTGTAAGTTGGTGTGAAAATTATTTTATCCTTCCCTAAATATAAGACCAATGTAATCCTCAAAAAAAGAAAAAAAATTGCTGAGATGTGTCATTTTTGCTGGGATAGGGTTAATATTCATACATATTACATAAATAGTCTATGCCCTATCATTTGAAAATCAAAATATCAGTTTAAAAACTAAAACAGGAAATATCATTTAGTACTGGAAGTTTCATATAAACATTGGTTTGCCCACTAAAATGTCTTATACTTGAAGGCTACTTCACAGAGCAAAATAATCCAATTAATTTACTCTCATAGTGTGTGTGTGTGTGTGTGTGTGTGTGTGTGTGTGTGTGTAAACACCCCCCACACACACACACACACGAGTCATTCAAAAAGTTCTAAGCCTCACTAATTCATATTTTTTTAAGTTTTATTAGAAATGGTAGTATATTGCGACAACAAAAATATTTAGTTATGCTCTTCTTTGTGAGTAAGGTTTACAGCTTTCTGGGCAACCCTCATGTATGTGTGTGGTGTATATAAGTCAAAATTCTGACTATTTTCAGATATTTGCAAATGTATTACAATAAGAAGCATTGTATACCTATACTGAGAATGTTTTGAGAGAAAAGCAGAAAAATGCAGCAAATTAAAGAGTCACAGAGTTGGGTGACTTTTTTTTTACCGTTTTAATATTGTTATATACATAAAATTATGCAATCATATGCTCTACTTAACAATGTAGATACAATTTTAGTAATAAATTCATTTACATTCTGATGCCTATATATATATATATATATATATATATATATATATATATATATATATATACATATACATACACACACACACACACACACACAATGATAATTAATGCAAAAAAAAAAATAAAAATATATATACAAATAAAAAACAAATGAAAAGTTCATAAAAACATACAAAAAAAAAAAAAAAGCGAGAGTGGATTTTTTTTACCTTGGTGCTTCTTCTATTACTTTTTGGTTTCTTCTTTGGATGGAACACTCACGTTCATTCAGGTAAATACCATTACCATGTTTATCACATAATACCTATTATAAGAAATAAAATAAAATAAACCAATTTTGGTCAAAATTGTCATCTTATTATTTACAAAGTTTAACACTGAAGGTAGAAGATACCTAACATTTTAGATAGGATTTTTTAATAACATATTGAAGCTTTTTTACTGATGCATGCACTACAGTCAGGTATACCAATTGAATTTCATAACAATTAGATAAAGATTTAAGAATAAGATTAATTGATTGATTTTAGCAGTGTGCCAAACCCATCTAGAATAATGTTTCTGATGTGGTGAACCAGCAGGATATTTTTCCTATGTGCCATCAACCAGTGCTATATTTGATTTGCGATCAAGTTCCAAGTATTTCTATTCATTGTATTGTATAACAGCATATGAAAAGAATAATATTAAACAATACAGAAAAATTTCAGGCATTTTCATTTTTACATTAGATATTATATATATTATGATAATGTGAAACTGGAAACTTGCCACTTACTAGCAGTGAATGACTTGCATACCAGCACCGGTATGTATACCACCACTATGAATAGTGCCGATTTAGGGTCATTTTATGCCGATAGAATTGCATTCATATTCACTATTTTAATGTAAGTTTTTTCTTTGTTCTATCAAATATGAATAAGATTTAATTGACCCTCAGATGAAACCCTAACAGTTACTATCACTTCAGAGTGGACTAGGGAGTAATAGCAATAAAGAGGTACTCCACAATCACCAGAATTCTAGAACTGGAGCCTCATAATCAGAAGCAGTTTAGTGTCATACCACAGACACCACTTTTTGAGGGGTTCTTAACCCTCTGTATGGGTATAGTCAGCAAATTCTAAACCCCACCAACAAGGTAAACTTGAGAATAAGTAATGTTATAAGAAAACTGAAAATATCTAAACTTTAAAAATCATTTGCATCACTTTGATTATTGATTCCTTTGGCTTCACAACAACAAAAAAAAACCTACAGGACTAAATTTCTATGTTTCATTTTTTAAATAAATTGCAATTTTACATTTTGTTGTAAAACATGCTAAAACGGTAAGTGAGGCCTTATCAGTAGCCAATAAATTTCAATGTAGCCCTCAAACATGAAAAGTTTTTTAATCCCAGGAAATTTCCAATAAAAGAAATGTTTAAATCTTTCAAATTTTATCACTGCCCAAGATTTTATTCTTATTTTTATTTAATAAAGAAATTACCTGAACTTCAATATGGCGTGGATTACTGATGAATTTCTCAATAAGCATTCGGTCATCACCAAAACTGGCAGCAGCTTCTTGGGTAGACAGTCGGAAGGCATCTCTGGAATAGAGGAAAAAAGGGTTACAAAATATATACAAGGCATTTAAAAAATTACATTTTTAAAAGATGATAAAACTAAGTGGAAAAGTGAATAAACCAAACTCTGACAATGGATACAATAATATTTCGTTCTTTATTTGAAAGAGAACTTCATCAGAATGAATATGAGTTTTTCTAAAGTTTAGCAATTGAGGAAATAAATAAAATAATGAAAATATAAAAGGAGAGAAAGGTCTAAGGAAAGAAAAAGAAAAGGAAGGTGGTATCCTAGTGGTGTAATGGTTAAAGTGATGGATGCAGATACATAGCAAGCTAGTTGGAGCTCCAGTTGTGCTATTACATTCACTTTTGGACAAGTAGCCTTATCATCCCAGCTTTGGGTTAAATAGCATCACTGCTGTTCTTCTAGAAGTATAGCTTTGGCATTAAATAACCCAAGAAGGTTGATATGCTATTAAACAAAAAAAAACAGAAAAGGAAAGAAAGGGAGCTAAATAGATACAGGTTAGAGTAATAGTGATAGGAGTTTTTGGTTTTGGCTGTATCTAAAAGGCTGGGCAAGCAAGCATATCAAGTTTCTGCAGAGATGGATTAATTTCAGAGAAAAAGGGAGAAATATGAGGAGGGGGAGAGTAGAATGTATACAAGAGTATTTTTCTTTTTTTTAAAAAGTTCACATTTTCATGGAAGTTTCTTTTTGTTATTATGATTTTAAAAACTCAACCTGTGCTCCTTCCCTGTCAACATATATTAACATTTTTTTTTAATCACCTGTACAAGATTCCAAGAATGTGTTAACAGGGATGATGAACATATGGAGATTGAAATTATATCATAAAGGTACAACTTCAATGAAACAGGCGACATTTTCACACTAAACGGTAGCTCTCTGAAACTAGTTAACAAGTTCACCTACTTAGGAAGCAGTGTCTCATCAACCGAGACAGACATCGACACACGACTAGCAAAGGCATGGACAATAGGCTATCGGTCATGTAAAAGTCAGACCTGACCAATAAATGAAATGCAGTTTCTTCCAAGCAGCAGTCATGTCAATACTGCTGTATGGATGCACTACATGGACGCTAATGAAATGGATGGAGAAAAAGCTTGACGGCAACAACACAAGAATGCTGGGAGCAATATTGAACAAGTCCTGGAGGCAACACCCAACAAAGCAGCAGCTATACGGCCACCTACCACCCATCACGAAAACTATCAAAGTTAGACAAACTAGACATGCAGGACACTGCTGGAGAAGTAGGGACAAGTTCATAAGTGATGTACTCCTATGGACCCCTTCACATGGCCGAGCAAAGTCAGGGTGACCAGCTCGCACCTACATACAGCAGCTTTGTGAGGATACGGGGTGTAGCCCTGAGGACCTGCCAGAAGCGATGAACGATGGGGAGGGGTGGCAAGAGAGGGTTAGGGTTATCCGTGCTGATGGCACAACAAGATAATGATAAGAGTGATAACATTTATTAATTTATATCACCTAGTAAATAATATATAAGTATTATTTTTACTAACCGTACTTTGCCATATTACATACAACTCATAAGATAGTTATTATTAACTCTCACAGCATTGATTGAATTATAAAAGTATGTATTTACCTAACCTCTGAGTCACAGGCAAGATGCAACACACAATTCAATTTTTAAGCAGAGTACAGATGATTTGAATTCATAGTTTTTCTTCAGCTAGACCAGTGACTGAAGAGTCCTGTGTGCCTTACTTTTTTACCCATAGGTGGGAGGGAGAGAAGAGATGGATTCATGCCTTTTCCAAGGGCATTAGCACAAAGCAGAATGCAAACAGTCTCATCCAGGATTTGAATTCAGGCCATGGAGTCTATTTCCTATGACAACCACTAAACCACATACACAGCCACTATAGTAATAACAACACAGATTTTAATTTAGTGTACAGAATACTCCTTTCATCAAAATGTCTCATATGTTCCTGTACTATCAATTATATACTTACCAAACCTGTCTATCACAGACAGAATTAAATAGAGGGTCAATTTTTAATTATAACTTCAACTGTCCTTAATACAAATAATTTGAACACAATTATAGGAATTCAAGTAGTCCCATCTAATATTAATAATTTGAATACAATTTCATGTTAAGTAATAATTTCTACTTAATAATAATGATAATAATGATAATGTTTGTATGTACAGCTTCAAATAACAATCATTTCTAAACAATTATAGCTTCAAGAAATCATTCCTCATACAAATAATTTGTACACAGTTATATTGTTTCAAGTTTTCATAATACTAATCATTTTCAAAAAAAACTATTTGACCTATAGAAAGGACTTTAACAAGTACTATTTTAGGTTACAGCCTAGTTGACTGGGGCCATAGAATATACTCCTACATCTTTGCAGAGGTAGGGGTAAGACACCCCCCCCCAAACAAATGTCCTGGATATGACATTAAAGCATCTGAGGACGAGGCTCCAGCCTCTAAGATTGAGGGAATGTAGAGTACCCCATTGTTGCAACTGCTCCCAGGTCCATGTTGACCCAGAGTGGTAAATCTGATAGGGTCCTATCTATGGATCAAATAGAACAAACTATGTGTGCAAACAAATGACAGATGTTAAATTGTGACTGTTGTATAACAATACTTGAAACTACTTAACTGTGTTCAAAAAACAGCTCAGGCTAGTTTAAGAATGTTATCTACAAAATCTGTTACAAATCATATATTTAATATATATGTAAAAAGAGGATTTGGCATAAAATGGCCTACATAGGTGGACATGCCATAAAACCCAACCACTTGAGGTTAGAGTGAACTTAGGAGTAATAGAACTCCACACTCCCCAGATTTTCAGTACTTGAGCCTCAACATCAGATAGTTTAGTGTTATATCCAGAACATCCCATTTTTAGGGAGGGAGTCCTTACCCTCTGTAGGGGATACAGTCAGTAAATTCAAACCCCCGCTGATAGGGTGGTTTATTTCTTTGCCTTTGCTTTCTTTCTTTAGACTACAAAGTAGATGCCTCCTCCAATCCTGTAGCCCACTGTAAACATTTGTGTATCACATACACATGGATACACTTAATAGTAGTATAAATAAAGCACTTTTTACTCATGACATTATTCCACTTAAGTAATTGCATATCCAGAGGCATAATTACTACTTCTGTGCATGAGAAAGAGAGAGACACACACATATATCTACACACTTACTCATTTGAGCTGATTGATTTCACATTATACTAACAGTTCTGATATAAAATAAAAAGGTCAAGTTCACAGTTGGGGATTTGCAATAATCTTGTTATTGGGTTATATGCACCTTCCACCATAACAGGTCAACTTAATGTGTATATGTGTGGGATATATATATATATATATATATATATACACAAACACTGTAAATGCCCAGTGCCCTTGAGGGCATAGGTTCACAGCCACACCACATCAGTGATGATGCTATGGTTTAAGTAGCGAGTAAGTTTTTTTATGAGGTGGAGTTGCTAGCCCCACATACCATGGTTTTGAATTTATTTTTTCCTTCCCCTATACCAGTTGCCTTACCAAGGTTAAAGAGACAAATCTCTGCTACTGTTTACACAAGAAAGAAAAGAGAAATTCATGTATCTACCCAACCCTCTTCACTATGAGTAGGATGTGACACAAAATCAATTTTTTTATCAGAGTGTAGCTGGTTTGAATTCAAAGTTTTCTTTTAAGTGGTATTTAACAGGTTTGAATTCTAAGTTTTCCTTCTCCTAGACTAGTTGCCTCACCAAGGCTAAAGAACCTAGTCTGTCCTACTACTTACCCATAGATGGAGGGAGAATAATTGGATTCATACCTTTCCCAAGGGTATTAGTGCTATGTGAAATGCAATCAGTCTCGTCCAGGATTTGAACTTGTATCGCCATGTCCATTTCCTACGACGATAACCATTACACCACGGGCACCTCCATAAATGAAGTACCCCTTTATTGCCATTAGTCCCACATCCACACAGACCTGAAGTAATAGTAACTGCTATCGTCCTATCTAATAATCAAATAAATCTCTTCAGAAATTATGAGTACTGGATAGGAATACATAAAACCATATAATTCTGCAAATTATTTGGATCAAATAGATATATTTGATACCATATATTTGATATCATAAAACTGTGTGCAAACAAATGATTATTATAGACAAATAAAAAAAATGATTGCAATGAAATGTTGAAATTATAAATGGTTATGATTATAATCAAACATAAATGAATCAAATTTCAATATTAAATAAACCAGAAGGGGTTCATAAATCATTTAATAAACTAAACAAAGGATAAGGAGTTGATATGCCCCTAAATAAATAAATGAATTGCATTTCAGAATCAATAAGCAGGAGGAGTTTAAGGCTATTTAATCTCTCTACACTAAAAGCAAAAAACATTTAGTGAAAAAAATGTCACCTGATACCTTCATTTGGACTTAATTCTGAACACTATGATTTAAGGTACCTAGTCATTACTATACAACTATCATACAATTAGATTTAATCCTTTTTAAAACTGAATGCAAAGCCCATTCACTCCTCTACTCCTAAGATTGATGTTATTAATAAGCATACAAATAATAAAGGAAGGAAAAGAGAAAGGTTGTTCTTTCAAATTTTTTTTACAAATTGTCACCTACTCCACCAAGCAGGTAATAAGAAGAGTCTCACCCTTGTCTATGATGTAGGCTCCTTCAATTAAGGTTGAGAAAGACTCCCATTATTACAACACCCTCAGTGTAACTAAAACAATTTGCCATGATAAGGGAAAGAGTTTTAATAAAAAGAGCATTAATAGTTATTTCAAGTGATAAAAATTATCTTTTGAATTTCCTTTCTGATTTCTGTGTTATGTTAGATGGCATTATTTTAAGAGTTAGTTAATTTTAGTTTTTTTTAAGATAATGTACCGAAATCTTCTTGTGCTGCTGCTGCAAATTTATTAATGACTTGCAAGAATTATTTTTTAAAAATTGCCATTAGAATATACACATGATTAAATAGTGCTGAAACAAGATTAAATGTTGAAGGAGACCATCCTATTTTGAAAATCAACCCTGCATTTATTTTACTTGGTATCTAATAGCAAATGCATGGCTAGTTTGGTTAATTGATTGTTTTATGGCATTTCAACCCTTATAGGTTATGTAATGCCAAATTCCATATATACATAGATATCAAATATATATGATTTGTAAATGAATAGTTTGTAGGTAACAAATTTTACACAAGCCAGAGCTTATTTGATACCAAATGGTTAAAATGGTTATAAGTATTGCTACCTAACATTCATAGTTTTATGTGCACACAATGAAATTATTCCAAGACTTGCAATGTAATACTAATAACTCAATTTAATATCAGTCATTTGTTTGTACACAGTTAAATGGTTTCAAGTATAAAAAATGATTAAATATTTCATAGATGGGACAACCACTCCAGGTCAGAATGGACCTGACAGTAATGGCTATGAAGGAGTACTCCATATTACCCAAAGCTCCAGGACTGGACCCTCACCATCAGACAGTCTAGTGTCATATCCAGAGCACTTGTTGTTGGGGTACTACTCCTCTGCAGAGGTGCAGTCGGCATATTCTAACCCCAGCTGACTGGGGTGCCATCATGGCTAGGATATATATATGTAAATACCTAGTGGGTCAGAAGAAATCTACCTAGGTTTCATGTTTCTGGATCATCAAGATAAAACTGACAGAAAAGGGTAGGCAAACTACACTTTATTGATTTTTTAAAAATCCACCCAAACCAAACAAAATTTGCATATATATACTACATTTTATTGATTAAAACCACTCTGGAAAAAAATGAATAAATAAAATAAAATAAATAAATAAATAAATACATAATCCAACGGAGGGGGGGGAAGACTTACCTACCAAGCAAACAATTCTTTCTGTGTTTACAAATATTAAGTAATTCTTTCAGGCTATTATAAGAAATAATACTTGATTTATCTTCCATACACAATTGGCAAAATTTATCACCCACTTTATAAATTTACGACATAATTTCCCATTTCCGTATAGAGTCTATGCTTAACTTTGTCTTGATCTTTCAAAAGAATTTTGATAAATTGGTAATATGTCTCATGAGTGAAACTACATTTATGATTATAAAATCTTTTTTAAAAACATCTTGAGTAGATTCAATATACACTTTCTTATTGTTCTTGGTAGCATTATGGTCGCAATATACTTCTACTTTATATACGACACTTTTGTATTGACATTTACCCCTAAGGCAGCAATCAGTTTTATTAATGCAATTGCATTTAGGGGGCTCCCTACATTGTTTATTCATAAGGTTTTTAGTGTTACTCTTATTAATCAAATTAGCAACATTTGGCAAACAACTATAGCTTAATTTAACGTCCTTGTTAAATACTTTGTATTAACTACTTATGGGGAAAAATTCTTCCATGATATCTTAAAAAATTCTTTACCTATGTTATTGGCCATACACGTTAAAAGGTAGGTTAAACCAGAGAATCCTCCTCTTATGATTATGTCTCCTATTCATTTATGGTTTTATATCCACTATTTTTTTTACTGCTATTTCATAGACATGTTTGTTTTCAGTGAAAATATCAATGTTAGAAGAATTAGTAGACAGTCAAGTCATAATTCAATTGGGGATATGTTTAAAAACTGTTTAGGGTAACCGGACCCACTATTAATGTAACATGAGAGGTGATAATTTTTTCTAAATGGGGATATTGTATAAGTTAAGTATAATATCCAAAAATTTGGTAATTTTTAAATTAGTTTGAATATCTAACTTAAACCCCAACTTTTTCCAAATCATTTCACCATTTCTGGGAGTACAATTATCTACTATGATCAATACATCATCCTGATAAAGGCCATGATTACTAATGTTATTTGCTTACCCAGCATGACTAGCTTGATTTTTCAGGACACATGATAATGTTGTAAAATCTATACCATGTTTAATTTGTACAGTAATAAACATGTTAGACTATTATGTTACAATTCTTTTGGATGTAAAATACAATCTTGAAAAATAATTAATTAGACATACAGATAATCAATAACTGATTAACAAATGAAATAATTCTCAAGATGACAAATAATAATTAAAAACATCTGTTTCTTAATAAAAAAAATAAATAAATCCTAAGTTTTTCAAAACTGCTTTTGCATGATTTTTATTTTTCAACTAATATGTGAACCTTCTTTTTCAACCACCCAAACATTTTCTTGGACAAGAGATTTTATTCCTGTTATATTCTAAACTTAAAACACTAAGATTTTGAGATATGTACAGTATCACTCAGATATATCCTTAATAATTCTTTATAAAATATTAATTTTTTTAACAAGTTTTTGAATCTAGTGAAATATAATACTATAAAAATGGATATTATTAGGTATTATTTATTACTAAACTTTACATCATGGAACTCAAAACTGTAACCAAAAATAAAATTGTATAAATATATATAAGAAATATACTTATTTTTGAACTGCTAGATATTCATACTTTTTAATTACAGAGTTTTTATGCTGTAGAGTTTGGTAATAAGTAATATTTGATAATATCAATTTTGATTGAATTATGTTCCACTAGAAATACCAGGCGATTGGCCTAATGAGTAGAGTATTCACCAATGGTCCGGAAGACCGGGGTTCAATCCCAGGTCGAATTATACCAAAGACTCAAAAAAATAGTACTTGATGCCACCTTGCTTAATACTCAGCATTATAAGGTAAGGATTGGGGGTAAAGTGGAGCAATCCAGGGAATGGAGTAACACCCTTCCCTACACCTTGGTGTAGTAGCTATTGAAAAGGGAGCTTTCAGGTCACCCTCAACTGAGGTCGCCAACTTCACTTTTTTTACTTAGAAATAGTTTAATCTCTGATATCTTTGGTTTAGAAGAAAATTAACTCTTTATGAAAAAATTGTTAGGGTGTACTTTTTAATAGGTTATCCTGTATTTCCGATGACATCAACATTGGAAAAGCTATATCTTCGAACATACACCAAACTATAAAACAGAAAAGTTGTCAATGAAAACAGTTATAAATATAAAATTTAATTCTTTCTCAAAAATAAATACATAATAAGAAAAAAAAAACAAATACATAGATGATTTTATTCCTAATAGTTTTTCTTGTAACATATTTAATTAGATTTCCAGATACAGATACTATGCTGATCCTACACCAATCCCAGGGAGGGCACACAGTATCCTAGCAATTTTACACACAAGTTAAAAAAAATTAAATCTTTAAAAAAAAAAAAAAAAAAAAAAAAACAACCTACCAAGAATAAAAATCTCACACCCTGGTATTTCTGTCTAGGATCAATGCGAAATACTTGTAGGAATGAAAATTCAATGATTATCTTAAAAACTATAAAAGATGCTAATGAAAACAGTTATTTCAAAAAGTACAAAATTCAATTCAATATTTTCCCTTCCTACACCCAACAAAAAAAATAAATAAATAAAATAAAATAAAAACATATACAGGTAATTTTTTTCTCGTAATATATTTAATTCGATTTTGACAGGTACCAATATGAACTTAGGCAAAAGTACCAGGTATATTTATTTGACTCCACACAAAGTCAAAATGTGACACAGGTCAGTTTAATGTGAGGTGCCACACAGGAACTGAACCTTTCATGGAGTAGTGCAAAAAATTACTTAGATTCTGTCAGCATTCCCTTTCAAAAGCACTTCAGGCACTGGATAATAAACCTAACCCTTACATATTTTAGGTGAGAGGTCAGGGGTTACCTGAGGGGAAAGGTCCCCTGGAACTAAGCTGTTATTAATTGCTATCCACCAGGTGAATAGACAGGAATACAAGAGAAGGAAACTTTGAATCTAGAGTGCACAGATCCTTTATACTAATCTTAGCAGATGCAACAAAAAGAGAAAGAAAAAGAAAATGTCACACTGCTTATCATATACGTGGTGCATATGATAAGTTTTCAGACTTTTTTTGTACAGGCATTTAAAATTGTTGTAGATTCTTGAAAATTCAGTATGTTATTGCTATACATCTTATGAGATGACTGACCAATTTTTATGATTTCAGGTTCAAATGAACTGCTACAGCAGGAATTGGAATACACCCTACTAAATCCTGATTGTCTGGTGAATTTCAAAAATGCAATCTGCCACCTTAGAAGAACGATATGCAATAAAATTCTGTTTTAAAGTTGGAAAAAATGCCACAGAAATGTATGGAATGCTTCAGACTGCTTTTTGAACATCTTGCATGAATTGAGCATCAGTTTTTCAGTGGCATAAGAGATTCAAGGAAGGCAGGGAGTCTGTGAGGGATGATGACAGGTGTGAGTGGAGTATGGAAGTCAATACAGCAGAGTTGATTGGCCAAAGGGTTAAGGTTAGGGTTAGGGTTACTATGTTGAGGTTTTAAGGGAGATTCCGTCGGAAGAGGTCAGCACTCTTCAAATTGGGTCAGTGGCATTTCCACCAGGACAATACACCAGTCTACAACTCCATCCTTGTCACAGACTATTTGACCAAGATGGGCATCAAGACAGTTCCTCATCCTCCCTATAGTCCAGACCTTGCTCCCTGTGACTTTTGGTTATTCCCAAAGCTCAGAGGCTGTCGTTATAAGACAATTGAGGAGATGAAAGAGGCTGTGACGAAGGTCATTGGCATGCACACACAAGACGACATCCATGTGGCCTTCCAGAAGTTGTTGGAATGATACAAGTGCATTGCAGCCAGAGGAGATTACTTTGAAGGGGACTAGAGTTTCATGTGTGTACTATCAATAAAAGTGCCCATACGAAAAAAGTCTGGAAACTTATTTAATGATCCTCATAGATAGATCTTTATATTTGCAACAGATATTTTAAATTATAATTGAGTTACAAATTGTTTTAAAAATATCTTTGAAATTGTTTTAAAGATTTTTAATAGATTTTAAATTATAACTGAGTTACAAATGTTAAAATCACAAGTCTTAACCACTTAAGAGCAACAGATGAGATATTACACAAGACTTTACTAGATCCTGAGTATTCCTATTCTAGCAGTAAGTAGGATAATGGTTTAAAATAATTTGTGAAACAAATGATTGCCCTGGAGCAGCTGACAATATGATAAGACACTAAGATATCCTGGTCCAAAATCATTAATATTTTTAATACATTATAATGTAATTCACCTCATAAAGTAAATAAACACAGCAAGTCAAGTTCAAATAAGGTTATTTATATTTCACTTTGTGCAAAGGCTTTTGAAAAAGACAGGAATTCATCTATTCTCTCCCCTGCCAGTTATAGGTAGAGAAGACTGGGCTCTCGTCATGGTAAGGCAACCAGTTTTGAGGAAGGAAAACTCAATGTTATGGCCTTAACTACACTTACTGGCTGTAGTCTTCATGTACCATTTCTCTAATTGCCTTGAATGAATGCAAGAAATTTTTTTTTTTAAATGGAAGTGTTATGAAATAGCCGAGGGATTTCGGTTCATGCCTTTGAGTTTAGTTAGGCTGAGAACCTTTCGGCTCAACACATGGGTTGGTTGGGTGTAAGATTGAAGCAGGTGTTAACGCGGGTGCGCACGAGCGGATGGAGGTGTCACTCAGATGTCATAACAGTCGGAGACGATACTGGGTGACAAGGTGCGGGTGACGTCACGCACCGGAAGCACGCAGAAATTTGTGTGAGAATTTGAAGAAAATAAGAGTTGGGTTTTAGACGCAAAACGAGAAGGATCAATTTTGGAGCTCGCAGGCGCGAGGCGAACTTGCGCCCTATGGGGGGGCCGCTCGAGTTGGGGGCCAAATGAATAAGACAGCATAGAAGATTGTGTCTCTCCTCCTTATGTCAAAACCTTTAACTCAAAGTTAATAAAAAGGTTTCGTACCTGAACAAGAAGTAGTTACGTGTTTTTGAGATTCCTATGTTCTTTATATGATCTATCGTTATGAACATTACATGTCTATTTCGCACATGGCCATATTCGTGTATATGGCTACGCAACAGAAGAAGCTGATGAGTATCAACAAGACAGAAACACTTTAAATACTTTGATGATGATGATGATGATAAACACTGAAAGACCAACCAAAGAAGCAAAAATAGAATATTTAACTAACAGATACTCAAAGGAGTCTATTGTTAATATACAATTCAAACCCCCAACCAACATGTCAGCATGGTAGGAGAAATATCATAGAGCAGACTAAGCTCTATAGCTATGGTAGTAAACCAGTCTAAAAAAAAAAAAAAGAACAACTCTGGATTTAAAACTCAGCACTGAAGTCTCTAAGGCAGTCCATCATCAACTTTGTTCTGGTAATTCTTGCAGTGACACAGATGCTAAGCTGTATTGGTCTTTGTTTTTCCTTTAGACAAAATTGATATCATGGAGAAAAGAGACCTGCTGTAAGGGCAACTACTGGTTTTTAACATAATCTAGCATGGATCTATGGTCTCACAAGAATAGATATCAATATAGTACAATACAATATTGATATATTTTTATTTATCCAGATTTGGTCTGCTTTATTTGTTTAATGGTACATCAATTCCTTAGAAGTTATTTAATGTTGAAAATTGATTCATTGGTAAATGTTTTACTGTAATAACTATATTTTCAATATCCTAAAGCATTTTTTGTAACAAATCTATTCAAGCCATAAATGGGTCATTCTGATCAATGGCAATGAAGGGTTAATTCCACACTGCCCAGAGTTCGAGAACTCTGAAGCTTCATCATCAAATTTATTGTAAGAAATAAGTAAATTTCTTTCTCTTACACTTGAAATAATTCAGCTTGGAAGTTATAATGTAGTATTTACAATCAAAGAAAATAAAATATTCATTACTCTGAAAGAAAGTGCAGTTTTATCTTATTGCTTTTCCTTCATCTTACCTTGTTGAATCTTGTTACAGTTATGTCTCTAAATTACTATCAAAAGCTTGTAAAAGACTCAACATTGCACAAAGAGATGACCTCTGATTATCATTGACAACATTGCAGAATATTGCAAAACTAGCAGAGCAGCATCAACCAGAATGTTCATATTGAATAGTCTTTTTTTTTAATGCTCTTGTATATCATGGTTTGGTTTGTTTGCTTAATGGCATATCAAACTTTGAGGGTTATTTGATGCTAAAGCCAACTTTGGAGAAGAATAGTAATGGTATTATTTAACTCATAGTTGGAGGGAGGGGGGTAAGAGGGGTTCATAACCTTCCAGAAGGTATTAGTCAAAAAGTGAAAGTAATAGCACAACTGAAGTTAGAACTCACTTGCTATGATGCCACATTAGAGGGACTAGAGAACATTCATTTTCTATAGAGTTTTGTTAGTCATTAAAGTTTATGTGCAATAAATGAGTTAAATTTCAACAATACACAAAATATTTTAACTATTTTTAATACAATTCCTAATAATATTTAATTATAAAAATACAAAAGGATTTTTTAAACACTGAATGACTATGGAGGTCTATCAGAATAAAACAGGAATCAAAATAGGTCTGAAAAAAAGGTTGAGAACCACTGATCTATTTACTCAGGGACTCAAGATGATTTTTTTTGTTTTATTAATAGCAAAGTATTTCAAAGTGAAAGAAAGAAATGAATACGAACCTTGTTTCTTTGTCATTGTTTGCAATTCTCATTCCTTTTCCACCTCCTCCTGCTGAGGCTTTGATCATCACGGGATAACCTGCAACAAAAACAGGATAAACAATATTCAGAATAAACAAAAGTCAAATAATGTTCCTACTCAAATAGAACCCAACGGCTATAACAAGTCCTTGCCTGAAGTTTATTTTACAGACAAGTCTTATTGCAATTCATTTTTTATAATTATTTGTGTATAGCATGCATCCCTAAATTTGGATTATGAAATTGAGGAAGAAAGAATAAAAATAAAAATGTATCTTATATATAAGATATACTGACTTTTTAGGATTTACATTTCCTTTTTTTAAGTAGATTGTGTTGTGAATCGAATTACCATGACCAAAAAATCTGGCATAAAAAAGAAAAATATATCCTTGCTCTTGAGGTCATAATAATTACGTGGATGCGTATTTCTAATCCTCTTGGGAAGACGTGGCCCTGAAGGTGACCGTGTCTTCTGTAAAGAGTATGGATGTAACTTGCAAGACACATTCAGGTTAATTGGCTGCACTATTACAATGACTAGTTGATTTGGCATCACTTGTGTGCAATGTGGGTTGGTGGCTCAGTTGTAGAGTTTCGACTCTGCATTCTGTGGTCACTGGTTCAATATCCAATGAGGGAGATTACGGTATACACTGCTGATGAGACCTAATAAGGTCAAAACAGCTGTCCAGTGTTTCCATATGTCATGCATAAGTGTTCACCGGATTTTCTGGTCATGGTAATTCAATTCACAATTTTTAGAATTTGTCACAACAAAATTTAACCTTTGTTCAAATTTTAATCCATTTCATATAGGTTCCAATTAAAAATTAATACAATTTACTTATGTTTCAAAACAACATTTATGCAGTATTTAGAGCAAATATACTGACACGTTTACACAAAAATACAACCTTAGGGTAAAAATAAGCTCATACTATGAGAAACAATATTATAAACAAACACAGTCCTGTGACTATTTCTTTGTAGCAGCATAAAATAGTAGTGTTTGTTACATATTAGGTAACTGGGATCATAGATATAATTTACATTTAGTCATACCACCCTGAATAAGGTGATACACAAAAAAATTAATGTTTAGTTCTTGTGGAACTAAATATGTGTGATCATACATATCCCTAACTTTTAGGCTTAAAAATGTGGAAGCACATTATATGAATAATCATGCTATTTTCCCAATCTAGGATGTTCTTATCTCACAATGTTTGTATCCTCCTTCTGTGAAATTGCTAGTGTCAACTGTCCATTGTAAAGTTTCTTACAAAGAAAAGAATATTTCCCATTAGTGATTAGTCATGTCATTTCAGTTTGTTCTGCTTTTATTTAGTGAACCAAACATGCAAAATAGGGGATGGTTAACATAAAGGATTCTAAGAAATAACTTACCATCTAATTTGATAACAACAACAGCCAAACATAAAGCCTAAAAACTGGACAAACCAACAAAACCTACAATGCTCATCATCATAGTAAATAGAACTGGCAAATCAAGTTCAAATTCTGGGTGAGGCTGTTATTTCTTTTTGTACTAACGCTCTTAAGAAAGGCATGAATCTGATTCTTATCCCACCAGGTATGGGTAAATAGGAAAACAAACTGGGTTCTTTAGCCTTGGTTAGGCAAATAGCCTAGAAGGAGGAAAACTGAATTCAAACCAGCTTTACTCTGCTTAAAAATTGCCCTTGTGTCACATCCTGACCCCGATGGAGAGTTTGGATAAACGAACTATACTCGCTTTCACATATATCAAACAAATGTTGGAACATATTAAAAAAAACTACAACTTTCATAGAATATCAGAATGATATACCCCACATTACAGAACCATATCACTAAAATGAAATTGCCAGAAGAACACAAAGCTATCCAAAAATTGAACTCACTGCATCTCTACAACAGACAAAAGGAAAAACCCTAAAAATAAGGATCAAGAAACACAAAAAAATATATGAAGACACTTTCAAATCCAACATAGTTGACCATACTTAAAGATAAAAAGGTGATTTGGTTTGTTTGTTAAATGGCATATCAACCTTCATGGGTTATTTAATACTAATGCCATCCTTATAGAAGAACAGTAGTGGAGCTTTTTAACCCATAACTGGGGAGAGAAGAGGGTTCATACCTTTCCCAAAGGTATTTATCAGAAAATTAATCTAATAGCACAATTGGAGGTCAAACTTGATTACTATGATGTTGCAGTCCAGTATGTTAGTCACAGTGCTACAGGGACTCCCCACTAACAAGGTAAACACAGACCCTCATGGAATGAAGTTTTCACAACAGGCAGCAAGTTCGGCTAGCAAACCTACATGAGTGAGTTCAAGTCTCATTGGGTGCCCCTTTCATATGGCCTTGTGCCACATCTAAGCAAAAAGTTTAGTAAATTTCCATAAAATGTTAAGTTAACCTTTTCAGCAAAGCCAGAATAGAATTAAACAGCATCTAGGAACCTCTAATAAAAATAAATAAGAAAAAAAAAGTTTTTTTAAAGAATGGCAGGGACATGACTAATCAGTAACTGGAAAAAAATCTCATACTTTAAGTTCATAATAGGCAGATGATTCCATGGTAAATACACCAGAAGGTTAATGAGTACACAGCTAAAACATGAACAAAGAACAATAGAGGAAAATAGTTCACTTACAAAATAATTAACTGTAACAGGTTTTTATATTTTTTAAGATTGTAAAGTTTTTAAACACTTTTTTGTGATATGTTTTAAAGTTAAATATTACTTCTATCTTATAATAGTTATATTTAGCAGATGATAATTATATATATAAAATTTTAAAACTCATTTTCAGATATTTTTGGTAGAATGTTTTAAATACTACTTTTGTCCTATTACACTTGTAATATTTAATTTATGAAATTATATATATTAAAATGTTTAATGTAATATCTTTTTAAACTCATTATTTAAAAATTTATAAACTTTTATAGACTGATTCTCCTACTTAAAGATATCCTCAAAATTTAAAAAATCACTTCCAAATTTGAAAATATTTTTAAATACCTTAAATTTGAAATTTTTTTATGCTTTTGATTGGTTTCAAAATATTTAAACAGGTTTTAATTTATAACTGACTTTATGAGTGTTCAAATCAAAGTGTCACGTGATAGCTCACGGAGACGAGAAGGTAAGACTGATACTATCCTCCCGTATTGAATGAGAGTATCAAGCAGTCAAAAAGTGACCGTTAGGAGAGAATGTGGGTCACGGAGAATATAGACCAGATGTTCACACTTAGTGAACTCAGGTCGCCAGACATCGGAAGGGGAAAGAGAGAGAAGCCAAATGATTGGCGGGGACCCCAAACGGAAGTGGGGGTTCTCTTCCCCTCAGCGGAAGTAAAGGAGTAAAAAGGTAGTTTTTGAGCAAGGCCCGTGGCAGACGGAGCATAGCCATTTTACTCCGGGCTAAAGACAAAAGATTAGCTGAGACACGAAGGACCCCAAGTCCTTCAAGCCAGTATTAAAAACAGTACAAAGTCTATTAGCCCGTGAAAGAAGAAAAATTCTCCAGTGGAACCCCGTCGAAAATAAGATAAGTAACTTTGGGACATTTTTTCTTTACACCCAAATTTTGTTTACCACTCTCTCTCTCTCAATTTGAAGAAGGATAAAAGCCAAGAAAAGACATTTATATTCATGGACTATCCAATTATATGTTTTGAAACTCCGTAGTAAAGAACCTATGTATTTTCATTTTTACCATGTGGTCTATGTTGTTATTTCATGCTTTCCTTTCAGCTTCTATTCGCCTTATATTATCTTGCTTAGAACTGTCCTATTAATTCCTAAAGTATCACACGGGAAACCGGAGTTGCCGACTACAACAATATTAATATTATTACGACTAAGACCTATAGGCTCGTATTCTTCTATTATCTAAGGGAAAGAAGTTTAGCGGCCTGGTGGGTGTGTGATAGTGTGAAATTTGGAACCCCTTTGCCAGCGGTGGTCAGTCTGGCCCTAAATTATTCCCTCATGTAATATGCCAGTTCTTATCTGCCTGAGAGAAGAACTCTGAACAGGACTTATTCTGTAGGGGATCAAGTGCCAACCTGCCCCGTCTTCACACGTGCAAAAATAAAGTCCCGTTCTGGGATTTTAGTCAATTTGCCGTCACAGACCTTTTATGGGGGCTCGTCCGGGATATTTTAATCTTTTATTCCCGACCTCAGACCTAAAATGGGGGCTCGTTTCCGGAATGATTTATTATTATAAATAATATTTATTGCTTGTAGTCGTGTGACAATTCCTGCCGTCTAAATCTACCCTGGGAGACCGTGAAAGGAAAAAAGGAATATTGTCGAAACAGTCAAAAATTACCTGTTGATATAACTGTTCGGAAAAAAGTAAAGAAAAATGGACAAAATAGGAAACTTTTTAAAAGAACCCTCCATGGAAAAGTTGGAGAGGCTGAGAAAAAGCGAGATAATAAAAATTGGCGAGAAGCTTGAGTTAAATGTTCAAAATTCTATGAGAAAGCACGAACTCGTGAGAAAAATCGTCGAACACATGGTCGACGAACATGTGTTCGAGGAAGCAGTATTAGAAGAGCTACCAACGGAAATGATAAGAATGACTCCAGAACAAATTGAACTGGAGAAAATTAAAATACAAGCACAAATGGAACTACAGAGAAATAAAATGGAACTGGAGAAAGTAAAAATTCAGCAAGAAACAAGGCTGCGAGAAGTCGACTTGGCAATAAGAGGACGCAAAGAAAGCCATGACAGTTTCGAAGTAACGAAGCAAGCGAGGCTAGTCCCAAAATTTGAAGAAGCCAACGTGGATGGATACTTCGCACATTTTGAGCGAACTGCGCTAAATCTTGGATGGCCGAAAGAATGCTGGTCGATGCTACTCCAAACTGTGCTGACAGGAAAAGCACAGAGAGCATATGCAACTCTGCCGACAGAAAATTGCACCGACTATGATTTGGTGAAAGCAGCGGTTCTTAAAAGCTTCGAGTTGGTTCCAGAAGCTTATAAACAGAAATTCAGAACACAGAGAAAAACTGAAAACCAGTCTTATGTGGAATTTCTGAGAGAAAAAGAAAATGCACTGGATAAGTGGTGTGACTCTAAGAGGATAGACGGAGACGCTGAGAAACTCCGGCAGCTAATATTAGCTGAAGAATTCTTAAACTGTGTGCCAGAAGAAGTCAGGGTTCACCTAAGTGGAAGGAAAACCGACGTGACTTATGAAATGGCTGCACTAGCAGACGAATACATCCTCACACACCGAAAGACAAAGGAAAAACCGTACACGGGAAATAGAGTGAAGCTTAAAGCTGAGTTAAGCCCTGAAGGAAGACCTAAGGAAGAAAATAGAAGGACCTTCCAAAGTAGCAGCAGAACAGTGGTCTGCTACAAATGCGGAAAGGCTGGTCACATAGCCATAAGGTGTCAGCTTGGAAAAGGTCCTGAAAGAAACCAGACCCAGCCGAGAAAACCTCAAGGAGCTGTAACAACACCTAGAGGGAACCAGTCCTATCGACCCTGGACGAAAAAAGGGATGATAAGAGGCCCACATGGAGGGCCAGTGAAAGTCTCAATTTTACGAGATACCGGAGCATCTCAGTCGTTACTTCTACGAAATAAATTACCTAAAGGGGTAATAGAAGCAACACGTGAGACTGTGATGATAGAGGGTATCGGCGGAAAGAGGGTAAAAATACCGCTATGTAAAATAACCCTAAAGTCCCAGTGGAAAAATGGACCAATTAAAGTTGGTGTGGTAGATAAACTACCTATGAAAGGAATTTCCCTCATACTGGGAAATGAAGTAAAAACTAAAAAGTGTCACCCGAAAAAGATGGCAAAAATAAGCGCCATAAATGAAGAAAGAAAGATGGCGAGGATGAACTCCAAACATGGAAAGAAGTTGGCGAAAATGAGCGCCAAAAATGAAGAAGACAAGATGGCGTCTGAGCCACGTGGGCGGCACAAACGACATAGTCGCTCGCAGAGTGAGAAAGTGGAAAGGAAAGAAGTGAACCTTCCACACCTCAGTAAACAGAAAGAGAAAAGGACCAGTCGTCAGAGAAAGGATGAAGGTCCAACGAATATTAGGAATAAATTCCCTAATACTTATCGAGAGGATAAGAGAAAAATAAGAGGACCCTCACACAGGGCTAAGAAAGAATTTAAGAAGGGCGACGAAGTCCTGCTACTCTCCGCAAATAAGGGACCACACTGTGATGGACGATATGTAGGTCCCTACGTAATATCACAGAGAATAGACAAGAGGACATATCGAATTGATACCAACGAAGGAAAGAAGAAGACACAAGTGTGTCACACAAACAAATTTAAGAGATATGTCCGTCAAGAAGGCCCACCTCGAAAAATTAAGAACTCGGAAATACCGAATAAATTCGAGGAGAAATTAAGCCAGTTGTCTATTTCAGAGAGAGAGGACTTAGAGAAATTAATAAAAAAATACCCAGATATATTTCTCTAACACCCTACGAAAATGTAGTAGCAGAATATTCCCTCATAGTTGTTGAGAGAAAGAGAGAGAGAGAGAGAGAGAGAGAGAAAGAAAGAGAAGAGAAATTGTTTTCCCTTATAGTGAAAATTAGGAAGGACGAAAAAAAAAAAGGAAAAGGAAAGAATTCGTCAAAGCGTGAAGAAGAAAGGGGATGAAAGAAAAGTAAAGTGAGAAAAAAAAAAAGTGAAAGAAAAGGAGAAAGAACAGTGAAATGAATTGCCTTTTTTTTTTCTATGGTATTTCTATTCATCCCCTTCCTTCTCTTAAGGAGGGAGGTGTCACGTGATAGCTCACGAAGACGAGAAGGTAAGACTGATACTATCCTCCCGTATTGAATGAGAGTATCAAGCAGTCAAAAAGTGACCGTTAGGAGAGAATGTGGGTCACGGAGAATATAGACCAGATGTTCACACTTAGTGAACTCAGGTCGCCGGACATCAGAAGGGGAAAGAGAGAGAAGCCAAATGATTGGCGGGGACCCCAAACGGAAGTGGGGGTTCCCTTCCCCTCAGCGGAAGTAAAGGAGTAAAAAGGTAGTTTTTGAGCAAGGCCCGTGGCAGACGGAGCATAGCCATTTTACTCCGGGCTAAAGACAAAAGATTAGCTGAGACACGAAGGACCCCAAGTCCTTCAAGCCAGTATTAAAAACAGTACAAAGTCTATTAGCCCGTGAAAGAAGAAAAATTCTCCAGTGGAACCCCGTCGAAAATAAGATAAGTAACTTTGGGATATTTTTTCTTTACACCCAAATTTTGTTTACCACTCTCTCTCTCTCAATTTGAAGAAGGATAAAAGCCAAGAAAAGACATTTATATTCATGGACTATCCAATTATATGTTTTGAAACTCCGTAGTAAAGAACCTATGTATTTTCATTTTTACCATGTGGTCTATGTTGTTATTTCATGCTTTCCTTTCAGCTTCTATTCGCCTTATATTATCTTGCTTAGAACTGTCCTATTAATTCCTAAAGTATCACACGGGAAACCGGAGTTGCCGACTACAACAATATTAATATTATTACGACTAAGACCTATAGGCTCGTATTCTTCTATTATCTAAGGGAAAGAAGTTTAGCGGCCTGGTGGGTGTGTGATAGTGTGAAATTTGGAACCCCTTTGCCAGCGGTGGTCAGTCTGGCCCTAAATTATTCCCTCATGTAATATGCCAGTTCTTATCTGCCTGAGAGAAGAACTCTGAACAGGACTTATTCTGTAGGAGATCAAGTGCCAACCTGCCCCGTCTTCACACGTGCGAAAATAAAGTCCCGTTTTGGGATTTTAGTCAATTTGCCGTCACAAAAGGTTTTGATCACTTGAAAGTGACTAAAAAGTTATCACACAAGAATTTAAGAAACCCCGAGTTTTTCAATTCTGTCAGTGAATAAGATAACAATTCAAAATAATTAGTGGACAGTAATGATAGTAGGGAAACCAATGATTGTCTAAGAGCAGCTGACAAAATATTTCCACAATATGATGATATACAAAAACATCCAGGTCCCAAATAGTTAATATTTGTAATATGTTATCATTTACTTCAAACAACCCATGAATTTGTTGAGTTTCTGTCATAACAGCAATTGATCAAGATATTGATGATTTTATTTAGGAAGAAAAACAGGATTCTAAATAGTATTCCACAGTTATGGCCATTATTGTTATTCTCTACACAGTGCAAACTACTATACACATCTTGGTTGCTATACTGACAATGTTTCAGCCACTCTACTCTCTAACCTTCTTCAGGTACTTTTTGTCATACTCTGTAACCTTCCAGAAAGTGGGAATTGGTTAATAAAACTCCCATAACTAATTAGTATCCTACTACTTTCTGCCAGATCTTAGGCCATCATCAGGGGGTGTGTATATTGCAAAAGTCTTGTGACCTTTGCATGCACATTACTACTTTGTAAATGTCTATTATTTATATTGGTGTGTTGTTGTAGCGTTTTATTTTCAAATTTGTTTCTATAAGTAGCAGCAGTAGCTAAAAATATTTAAGTACCTTAGTACTGGATTTGAAATTGATTCTCTTGAGTTGAGGTTGTTTCATTCTGATATGAAGCGCCTCGAGAATCTGTAACTTTTCTTTGATATTTTGTTGTTCTAATATTGTTGTGTTTTTGGTAAGAATTTTCCAAACCTTAGTTTTTGGGTAGGAATGTTGTTTTAGATGTTGTGCTATTTAATTGGTATCAGATAGATGCATAATGAGTGCAAAAAGTAGCATACCAACTAGTTATGGGAGTTTCATTAACCAATTCCTGTTGGATACCATAAAATCAATGTGGCAACTCAAAAGGACATATACAAAAATGAGTAGACAAAAGATGTATATATTGTTTAATGAAATATGTATTAATGAAGAAATGCTGCCCAAATACACACACACACACATATATATATATATATATATATATATATATATATATATATATATGGTGGCTTCAGCTTGATTTTGAGCACAACTTTATATGGTTTATGTTAAAAATAACACATTATATATATATATATATATATATATATATATATATATATATATATATACACACACTGACCTATTGGATTAGTGGGTAGAGTGTTCACCAATGGCCTGGGAGACCTGGGTTCAATCCCAGATCAAGTCATACCAAAGATGCAAAAAATGGCACTTGATACCAACTTGCTTAACACTCAGCATTATAAAGGGTAAGTGGAGCAATCCTGGGAAAAGAGTAGCACCCTCCCCAACACCTTGGTGTAGTAGTTATTGAAAAAGGAGCCTAAAGGTAGCCTTCAACTACAGTCCCCAACTTATATATTAGTGAAATGAAAAATTCATTATAAAAATACTTTTCTTAAATTAGAAAGTGCTCAAATATTGGCCAGTAGAGCAGGATAAAACCTGAAATGTTTTCTCACCTCCTCATATCAGTTTCATGATTACAAGTCTCATAGATTTGGAAGATATTTTCCCAAAAGCATAAAACTTTTAGATATGAGACTGACATGAAGTAAGAAAATTATCCAGTTTAAGTTATATATATATATATATATCCCATACACAGATAGGGAGAGATATTTTTAACCATAAAATGGAATAACAATGAAAACAGGATGAAAAACCACAACCAAGTTTCACATAGCTGATCCTAAGTTGTGTCAAGATCAACAAAATATACCATGAGAATTTTAATAACATATTATTCAAGTGCTAGATATTATATCTTTTTTTATCAAAATGTTACATGATAGCATTGCACAAATATCTTACTAAAAACAGCACAAAATGATAATAGCTGCAGAGGATAGTCAAATGATGATAATTAATAGAGGTTAGATCATCAACAATTATATGTATGTCATGGTCTATATATAGAAATAATGCTAATAATTTAAAGATAATGTTGAAGAAAAACAATGTACTTACATCTAAGACTGTTGGAAAAGAAAAATTTGAAAATGTTTGCTTGGGGGGGTGCAAGGGGGGGATATTTCAAGTAAACCATTTTTCTTTGTCAAACCAAGAGGAAAGGTTCCCTCAAAATATTGTAAAAACATTTATTTTTGAATGTTTCAATTCCAATTGCCTTAAATGTAAGTAGATTATAGATCTTCCCCTCTCATTCAAAATCCCTACTACAAAATATAACAACTTTTGCACAGTACAATATATATATATATATATATATATATATATATATATATACACTTCTATTCCAAAGGTCTTTGATGTAAGTACATTACGTATTTTTCAAATTTTCTGTTATTAGTTTGGTTTGGTTTCTTTGTTTAATGGCATATCAACCTTTGTAGGTTATTTAATGCCAAGTCCATTCTTCTAGAAGAACAGTGGTGGTACTATTTAACCCATAGCTGGGAGGATAAAGGGGTTCATACCTTTCCGAAGGGCATTTGTCCGAAAGTGAACATAATAGCACTACCAAAGTTCGAACTCACTTATTACAATCCCACAGTCTATCACTTTAACCATTACACCACGAGGACACCCCCCTTAGTGTTATTAGCATAATTTCTTTATATAGGCCATGTCATTTTAAACAAATGATAATAAGAAGCATACATGGAGCCCACACTTCAAAAAATGATTAGATATTCCCTTAAAAAGATAAAGAAAAGATAATGATAAAATCAAGTAATCACACTACTTACCAATTTGGTTGGCAAGCTCAACACAATGGTCAGCATCACGAACTTCTCCATCAAAACCTGGAATGAGATTCACTTTGGCTTTATCAGCAATACGTTTGCTTTCTATTTTATCTCCCATAGCATGAATGGAGCCACTGTGAGGACCAATAAACTCTACACCCATTTCAGCCTATAAATAGAATTATAAAGGTTAAAAGTATACAAAATCTATACATGGGAATATTTGGTACTGCCTAATCAGGCAGTTTTCTTTTCCCTATCAGTATGACAAGGTGGTATTAGCTTTACACTGAGAATAGTAAAAGAAATATCAACATACACAACACAGTGTAATGACCTTGAGATGGAATAATTGTTTTTGAGTCCAATTCCTACAGGGTGTTCCATACTTTAGGCCTTATGCTAAACTAAGGAAAAAATGGTTTTCTTTTTCACATATATTCAAGGAAGCAATCAGATGAACAAATGTGTGGCAACTCGACCAGTGATTGCTGGGTTGACCACTGAGCCTGAGGGGTGGGACCTCCCTACTCACCATAGTCACAAGAAGAACAGAGTCAGAAGCTGGCTTTTGAACAGAGTGGGAGAGTAAACTGGTCAAGTCTTTATCTGCCCTCCATATCAGGATAGAGAGATCAGCACCCAAGCCTTATATTGCAAAGTGTCATATGCACACACCCCCAACTACAACCAGAAAAGAAATTGTCATCAATAAAAATGGCCATAAGTGTGTATTCATATTCTGAAATTCATTTTAATATCTTTTTTTTTTTAGAGCTCACTTGTGGCTTGTACAGTTTTGACCAAACATTGGGAAATAGATCTTTTCAAAAAGATCACATCATGGGGGAAGAGACATAAGCTTGCCAGAGACAGTGGTTAGGCTAGGATGCTAACTGCCACACAATAGCAAAAATCAATTCATCTCAAACTTACGAATGAGTTTTATTCTTTTCTGACATTTGGATTCAGTTTACTTTCTTTAGATAAACATTTAATTCTTAGAATTGACAATTGATACTGACGATGCTTTGACTGAAAAGAACAACTCTTCTTTTTCCTTTTAATAGATTGTGTAAATCCAAATTATGAAAAAAAATCTTATGTATACTGACCTTATAACCCTTTTGACAGATCTTGCACATGGACTTCTTATCTTGTAACCAAGTCATATATTCACCCAATCTTATAAAATTAAAACAATTCCTCTGAAAACAACCGACTGAAAATTAAGCTTACCAGTTTAGCAGCAAAAACTGTATTCTCTGACAAGAAACCATAACCAGGATGGACCTAGAAAGTACAAAAAAAAAAAATAAATGAAATAATTTTATAGGGATTTGATATAGGAGTAAAAAGGATGAAGATTTTGTTAGCAGCACATGTTTTTTTTTGGGGGGGGGATAAGAGTTGCTGTAGGTGTATATAGCATCATAATGTGGATATAAAACCCATTACAATATAATACTAATAATGTTCATAGAAAATTAGACAAAAATAATGCATTTATAATATTAAACTAAAATAATGAGTATACATTATTACACAATAATAACAATAGTAATGAGTACATATTATTATGCAATAATAAAGTGCATACAATATTATTACCCAGTATTAAAGATAATGTGGATGTATCAATATGAGAACTCAAGAGAGAGGAAATGATCAATCACATAAGTGAATGCAACAAAATAGCACAAAAAGAATACAAAACTAGACATGGTGGGTGGGGAAGGTGATCCACTAGAAATTCTGCAAGAAATTGAAATTTACCAAAGTACCAAATGATATATGTACATTGATACCAAAGTACCAAATGATATATGCACATTGATACCAAAGTACCAAATGATATATGCACATTGATATATGCACATTCCAGCTGAATGATAAGCACAAAATTCTCTGGGATTTAGAGATACAAATCAATCACCTAATCCCAGCCAGAAGCCCAAATCTAGAAATAGTTAACAAAAAAAAAAAAAAAAAAAAGAGAATCTCTGGCAAAGTCCAAGTACTTGTCTCTCTTTTTGCTTTACTTGATTTTCACTCTGAGGTCTGCTGGGATATTCAATAGATTCTAAAAAAGCTATGAAACATGAAGATGATAATTCCAATTGTAATTGGTGCCCTTGGAATGATGCCCAAAGGCTTGGTAAGAGAGCTAGAAAAGTTTAAAATCAGAGAATGAACTACAGCATTGTTGAGGTCAGCCAGAATACTGAGAAGAGTCCTGGAAACTTGAGGAGACTTGCTCTCTCTCAGACTTCAGTAAAAGACCATCAGCAAACACGGGTATGAAAATATTGCAAGGACTAATATAATAATAATGTGCATATATTATTACACTAAAATAATAATGTGCATATAGTACACAATAACAATAATCACAATAATATACATATAACACTATAATAATAATGATATTTCAATATAATAATATTAAAAATAACATTAAACATCCTTTCTTTTGTAACAACAATTGTTATAGAAAATTTCTAATCTATAATCAAGCTTAGCTATTTAGACAAAAATCTATAAAATGACCAAATAATCATTTACTAAGCACTTGGCTTACTATAGCATAAAGTCATAAGTATGGGACACCCAGTGAGAACAACTAACTAACAATGGTCTTTGAGCCTAGTGTGCTAATCATTATACCAGATGAAGTACCCAATAAAATGACCAAGTTGACCTTAATAAAATGGTGGGGAGAGCAATAATTTTCATTTATAGGGCCATGTTGGAAGTTTTCAAAAATCTTGCAGGCTGCACTAGGCTTATATAGCTAAAATTCATAAAAAAAATTATTGGTATTAGTAGCTATTTTTTTCATCAATTTTAATTTTACGTACACATAAATGTTAAAGGTAATGCAGCTTAATAAACACTAGAAAATAATTTCCATAATAATAAGACCCACAATATATATATATATATCTCAAACAGAAGCAAAGTTTGAATGGATTAAATGTGAAATTGTAACTATAGATCAACTTTTATAACAACAATTAGAAAAATAACTAATATTTTTCTAATTGTTGTTATAAAAGTTGATCCCATCACCCAATTAAGACATATAGATGTGTTCAAATGAAAGCATTGAAATTCTCATTTAAAATTATTCAATTTAAAAATAAGATAATTTTTTTTTTAAATAGAATTATAAGTAATTTTTTTTTTAAATAATAAAAATATCAATCTGAATTTCAAACAGCACATAAAAAAATGAATCAAGCAAACCTCGAGACAAGTCCAGACTTGAGTATTACAACACACCAAAGTCCAAAACACTTTGTATAATCATACTTGCTATTTAATTTATTGACAATATATAAACTGGAACAATAGAAATGAAAACACTATTCATTTTTTTTATTCTGTGAAGGACGACGATGAAGGTATATCTTTGAATTTCAAAAGCTTCAATAGCTAGTCATACAGACCCAACCTGATGGCTACAGTTTTCCCTCTCATACATTAATACAATTAATACTTATATCCATGAAGCCATACAGATGTAAGCACTAGTTAAAGTCTAACTAGTTATTTTTATAGTTGTGAGTTCAAATCCCAAGGTCAAATAGAGCATGAACAGTCACATGCATTTTTTCAGTGGAAGAGATAAGTGATACCACTAAGAAGAATTAATTGATATGGGAAATCCCCTAGGATGCACAGTGAAATGAGAACAATCTAGCCCCCATGAATTAAATAAAAAGTTCAATTCAAAATCCTCAGATCCCTGACTACAACTGACATCAAAGAAAAGAGTACAATAACTAAAACATTGTGACTGTAATAAAAACCAAAATAAAGACTAGTCTCAAGTAAAGTTTTGAATACAAATGTTTGAGTAACAATAAAATGACACGGTTGGATATATACATACCTTAAGTGAGATCTGATTGATTGATTTTAACAGTATGTCAATTCATCAAGGGTTGTTTCAGATTTACAGGTTAGGGGATCCCATTCACTGTATATTCATAGTGTAGTTGCTTAAAAGGTTTTTATTGGGAGGGGAGTATTACACATGATCCCACTGAATACAAATAATTTTTTAAAGGATCTTTCTGACCCATGAATGGGACCCTAACAGGTACTACTACTACAAGTTACAACGAACCTTGGAGAAATGGCAATAAAAGAGTATTCCAGTCTCCCTAGAGCTCCAAAACTGTAGCCTCATTGTCAGATGAAGTTTATTCTCATACCCAGGATACCCCTTGTTTTTTTGGCGGGGGAGGGGGTCTTACCCCTCTGCAGGAGATATATTCAGAGTATTCTAAACCCCAAGACAACTGCAGAGAGGCAGAGCATATATGTATTTATCCAACCTATATGACACAGTCAATTTTTAAACTGAGTACAGTTGGTTTGAATCCAGAGTTTTCCTTCTCTTTGACTTGTTTTATCAAAACTGGGGGAGATAACAGATAAATATATGCCTTTCCCAAAGGCACTAGCACAAAGCAAAACATAAACAGCCTTGTCTAGGATTCGAACTCTGCTAGACAATCTCATTTCCTTCAGTGACAACCATTACACTAATTGCATCTCCATATAATGTTAAAGGCAATGCAGCTAAATAAACACTAGAAAATGATTTCAACATTAAGACCCATCATATTACCAAACAAAAGCAAAGTTTAAATATTTCATTGATTAAATCTATATGTATGTATGTAGGTGCAAGTGTGTATGTGTAGGCATGCGAGTATATCTGTATGAGTATATATAAGTATAGGTATAGCATATGTGTCTGTATGTGTATACAAGTGTTTAATAATAATAGATGAGTAGATAAAGAAGTTAGAGAGGTCAGCAAATTTTTAAATAAATGAGAAAGTGAAAGCTTTCTTGGTGAGAATGAAAGGATTTTTTTTAAGACCAATAATAAAGTCTTCAGTGTAAGTATGGTTATAGGTCAGCAAATAAGAATCAAATTTTTTATTACTTCAGTTCAAGATAGGAAAAGCATTTTCCTTTGCTGGAAGTCAAGACCCCATATATTCAGCTTGCAGTTCAAGGAAAATCACTGGCAAGCAAGCCACGACTCAACAAAGTGAGGCAGAGACCTGAACAGCACCCAAATCTTTATCCGCCATCCTTATTCATATAGTTAGGATCTGCTAGACTTAGGCTAAATAGCTAAGTATCACACATGCAGGCAACAGGATTGTCTTGAAGAGAAAATGTCAATAAAGATAACCATACAATTGTATTCTTGAATCTATGTCGTTTCTATTTCCTCTGTAGACCTGACTTATGGCTTCAACAGTTTCAGCAAAGTCAGCAGTGAACTATAGAACTGACCAGCACTGAAATCTTCATCTGCAGTCCATATCACTATGGTTAGGGTCTGCTCAATGAAGGCTAAAACGCTGTGTCACACACACTACTCACACAATGGTTTTGAAGATGAATAGTTAAAGATGGCCGTGTGATTGTGTTCTTAGAAACATTTTTTTCCCCTATATGGACCTGACAATGGCAGCCAACTTTTTTTCTTTTTTTTTCATAAACAGAACATAGAGAGAAGTCAGAAAGCAAATGAGACTGGAGTGGGTTGTTGAGTGGTACTGCTACACTAAACTTGAAGGCATACAAAACAAAACATATTTTAATCTATTAGTAAATATTTTATAAGGCTACAAGAAAATGTCTAATACAACATCTGAATATCCAGTTTTGATAAATTAGCTGACAAAAGTTATGAAAATTTTCATAGAGATTATTATGGGAACAGAATAAAGTTCATCACTTGTACAATACTGATAAAAAATTTTCATTGTCTTTTTTTCCACTATAGAATCTTTTATGTTGTATATTACACCCATCATTATTCTCATATACAAGAAAAATTCAAACCAAATTCCAAAATCTTCAAATATTTACAACACAAATCAGTAAATTTTGAATGAAATAACTCCATTAACAGACAATGGTTGGTTGTTTTTATGGCATGTTAACCTTTGTTGGGTTATTTAATACTAAAGTCAGGCTTTGTTTTATTAACAGCTACATCAATGCATGTTATTATCATGAACCTTTCCAGAAATCATTGAGACATTTAGGAGAGGGGTTAGATAGCAGATGTGATGTACACTTGAGAAAGGCCAGGATTCACACACAAAAGCATACTGAGTGAAATAGGGCAACTGATTTTAATGGCATTTCAACCTATTTGGGGTTATATTATGCCTAGAGTTCAGGTAATTGTATACATTATACAGTTAAGTTTTTGACATACAGTAATTATATCAAGTATTCCAATCAAATACAAATAATTTGCAAGCAAATCTATTTGACAACCACTACAAGTCAGAGTGGACCTAGGAGTGATGGCAATGAAGGGGTACTCCACACTCCCCAAAACTAAAGAACTGCACCAGATGCAATTTAGTGTCATACCCAGAACACTACACACTACTTTTTTTGGGAGGGGGGATTATAGTCGATATATTCTAAGCCCTGCCAATTGGCATATTGAAATAAGAAAAAGGAAAGTAGTTTAATTCATGGAATAAAACTAAAAAGATAATACTTAACACTTGTTTTTCATGGATTTGTCTTTATTCAAGAATCATAATACATAGTTCAAAGGTTGAAAATCAGTACAGATATCTCAGATTTTCAAACACCTCCAACATAAATTCTTCTATCGGCACTTGTCATATGAATTCAATTTTACCGGACCATAAATCAAATCATTAAACAAAACTAATCAGCATACAATAGCAAAAGGTTGGTAGGTTTTTATGGTATAGCAACCCTTGTTGGGTTACTTAATACTAAAGTCAATTCTTGCAATAACATGCAGTTGATATAACTGTTAAAAAAACAAAACAAAGCCTCGCTTTGGTATTAAATAAGCCAACAAAGGTTGATATTTTATATAGTTTCAAATCTTCCAATCTAATACTAATAATTTTCAAACAGATGTATTTGACCCATAGATAGGACTTTAACAGGTATGACCACTCCAATGTCTAAAGCCCATAGATTCACTTTATATATATATTTCTAAATTTCTTGGGCTTTTTTAAACAATATATATATATATATATATAATTTTACAACTTAGTAAGTGTTGAGCATTTATTATTTATACTGGTATGTTGTTGCAGCGCTTAATTTTCAAATTTGGTTCTATAAGTACCAGTAGCAGCTAAAAGATATTTAAGTACATAAGTACTGAATTCAAAATTGATTCTAGTGAGTTTAGGTGGTTTCTTTCTGATATGGAGCACTTCAAGAAACTGCAATTTTTTATTGTTATTTTATAGTTCTAATATTGTTGTGTTTTCAGTAAAAATTTTCCGAAACTCAGTTTTTAGGCAGGAATGTTTTTTTTTTAGATGTTATGCTATTGAAGTAGTATCAGAGAGATGTCATCTCCATAGGGTAGTTGAGGTTAGACCAATGTATATATTGTTATTTTCAGAGATAAAATATCCTAAAGGACACTTAAATTGATATATGTTTGTTTTTTGCAAATAGTAATGTACATGCAAAGGTCACATTGCTTTTGCAATATACACACCCCTGATGATGGCCCAAGATCAGTCAGAAAGTACTAGGGAACCAATTAATTATGAGAGGTTTATCAACCAATTCCCACCGAATACCATAAAATCAATACAGTAACTCAAAAGGATAGATACAAAAATGTGTAGACAAAGGATATATATATATATATATATATATATATATATATACACACACATACATACTAGTTACTATATGTTTTTAGTACCTGTTAGAGTCCCATCTATGGGTCAAATAGATCTGTTTGAAAATTGTTTTTTTGGTCTGGTTTGGTTTTATGGCATATCAACTATTGTAGGTTATTTAATACCAAATCCATTTTTATACATATAAACAGTTTTATTTCAACTAATTCAGTTTAACATAAGTACACAGTTTAAATGTCAAAATAGTTCTATTTTAAACAATTCAGTTTAGCATAAGTACACTTTTTAGTTCTATTTGATCCATAGATAGGACCGTATCAGATCTTACCACTCCGAGCCAGAGTGGACCTGGGAGTGATGGCAATAAAGGAATACTCTGCATTCCCCAAAGCTCAGCAGAGATACATTCGGTATATTCTCTAGCCCCAGCCGACTGGGCCCAAAATTGTTTGTATTCCATAGGAACACTTAAAACCGTATGACTGTGTGCAAACAAATTATCATTATGATTATTAAATAGGAATAGTCACTAGAAACCATATAATTGTGTACAAATTAGAAAAGCATTCTTGAAACCTTATAACTGAGAAAAAACAACTGATTGTCATTAAATAAACCCTAAAAGATAAAAAAAATTCTCTTATGTTAGATCAACAGTAATTAAAAGTAGCAAAGGGTGTTTTTGTTTCTGAAACTTGCCCCAGTGTTGTAATGACATCTCAAAATAACAAAAGGTCTGTTTCAAAATGAGAGCATTTTTCAAAACTGATGAAAAACTCAAAGGAATTGAATAATTGAACCTTACAGCTTGAGCACCAGTGTTTTTGATAGCTTTCAAGATGGCTTCCATATCCAAATAACTCTGATTGGTAGGAGCTGGACCAATACACACAGCTTCATCCGCTAGCCGAACATGTAACTGCAACATAGAAAACAGCTTTTATTAAATTTTCCCAAGTCATGGCAAAAATTGAAAATGGCAAAATCAGATATTTAAATACTTTCTTTTAAGAAAATAATTCAATATGTAAAATGTAAATATGTTTCATCAGCCTAGAGGAGCATAGGGCTTTAGCTACACCATCTCTGTGATAGTGCTGCAGATTCATAGCAAAGTACTTAGATAGGTGACTACTTAGTAACTGCAGGTACTGTAAGCAACCTGAAGCCTGTGTGCCAGACAAAAAGATTAGTATATAAGAGGTTAAGCAACAACAAGCTTGTTCACTACTGAGATAGGTGACCTCTAGTAACTGCAGATACTGTAATGTAAAATAAGTTTGGAGGCTGTTCACAGACTCAACCTACACTCAAACTTAGAATGAATGGAACAAGTTGACTTTCTTGAAAAACAGAGCAATTCCTTTTATTAACATTCTGTTTTGAGTGCCAAGTGGGCCACTTCTGGTAAGCAGAACTAGTGCTGTAGCATGAACCAATGCACTGTGTACTACATAGAACAAAAATTAGGAGATATTGAAATGTACATATGCAAACAAATAAAAAGAAAAAAAAAGAAAATAATTGATTATTGTTAGCTAACAGCATAATACACAAATATATTGTACTTTAAGTTGGTTTGTAACAACTAAAAGTAAGTATAATCAATGGGTTATATACAGAAAAAGTAAAGAACTTCTAACAAAAAACTATTACTTACAGCCATGGAATCAATGTCACTGTGCACAGCAACTGTTTTGATGCCTAAACGTCGGCAGGTGTTTATAACCCGAACTGCAATTTCCCCTCGGTTAGCTATCAAGATTTTATCAAATTTCTGAAAAGTAAAATAAACACATACATTGAATGCTAAAATCGAAATATGTAAGCAAAAATATAAATTTTACAAATGTTCATATGCAAATTTGAGAAGGTGGAGTGTTTTTTTTTTAATTGTTTTTAAATATCTGAGCAGTTGAGTATCCAAGGTTTTTAAGATGAAATTTTACATTTTTTTAAATTTTGACAAGTATAAAAAATAAAATACTAGTCAAAATTAATAATAATGACTAACAATACTTCATCTAAAAAATAAAAATATGCAATTAACAATAGTAGTGAGTAAAAACAATGGTAGTAAAGATGATAGATTGATTTTTAACAGTATGTCAATCCATCTATAGATTGGTTGGTTATTTTATGGTATATCAACCATTCGGGGTTATTTAATACCAAATCAAGTTTATATGATTTGTAAACAAATAGTTTGTAGGTAATATTATAAAACAAGCTAGAATTTATTTGTTTGCACACAGTTAAATAGTTTCAAGTTTGCTTTTTAACAGAATTATCCAATTTAATAATAATTATAATCCCTAGTAAAAGATTGAACAGCTCTATTTGACCCATAGATAGAATCCAGGTCAGAGTAGACCTGGAAGTAAGGGCAATGTAAGATAACACCACATTCCCCAAAGCTCTAGGATTGGAACCTTACCATTAAATAGTTTAGAGTCATATCCAAAATACTCTATGGGAGTGGTCTTATTTCTCTGTAGAGATGTAGTTAATGTATTCTACAACCCCAACCAATTGGACTGTAGGGAATTGCATTCATTGTATATTTATATATACATTTTTGTGTACTTGTTTCTTAAAGTTTATTTCCCACCCCCACAAGTTCCTATCAAATATGAATAGTTTCTCAACAGATATATTTGATTCATTAATGGGACCTTAACAGGTACTACCACTCCAAGTCAGAGTGGACCTGAGAGTAAGAGCAATGAATGGGGAGAGGGACTTAACACTACACAACTGGAGCCTCACCATCAGATGTAACAATGTCATATCCAGAACACTCACTTTGGGAGAGATTGTACCACTCCTCAAGGGATACAGTCAGCATATTCTAAGCCCAGCCAACAGAATTATTAATACATAATGTTATTGGTTTGATTTGACATTCTGCAAAGCCAGTGGCTTTCATAGCTTAGTTGATAAAGCAGCTGATATGTTCAACCAGGTTTGTGACAAAAGAGGACATGAGTTCAAGTCTCACCAAGTGCTTAGCTTTTATTATGCATACAATTCACACTGTTCATCCTTATTTTATTGAGTTACAATAAAATAAATAAAATAAAACTAAAAATTAAAAGATCAAGGAAAATACAAGTTAAAATTCTTGATAACTTTCATGTACAGCATATTTTGATCAGACTATTAGAAAATGATTTTTACCAATGACTATTTAAAGATATTGGGGGAAAATTGCTTCATAATTATATAGATGAAAGAAATTACTCATCAAAATTAACAAAAATGATTATTAATGGTTCATTTAAAAAAGAAAAAGAAAAAAGATGTTAAATTTTATCTGATATAAAGTTTCTTTTCATTTGTCTTTTTGTTTTGTTTTGTTAATTTTATTTTCATTCATACCTTAATAGAAGGAAAAAGATTAATTCTGTACAACATAAACAAAATTTTTAATTATTTAAAATTTTTTTCATCAATACATAATCAAAATTTTTCTGTCACACGATAATGTCTAGCTCTAAGAAACCCATTCCCCAGGCTGAACCTCCTCATTGCAGTAAGAAAGATAGGATCAGATGTATTCTTTGGTGCATGTGGTGTGCAAAAATTCAGTTTGTTGCATGAACTAAACGTCCGTAAGTAAAGCCTTACATTACACTTGACCTTGTGTCAAATTTCCCTCGCTGGTAAGCATTACAGTTTAAAATTATATCCCCTTACTTTTAAATTGCAGTTACCTCCCTTGCTATTTACTTGAGCGAACACTGAATGGCCATCGCTGAAGCTAAAACTGTTAGTAAAACTCTTTTTGTACTTAAATTGAAATCGATTTATTAGACGTTTGCAAAAGTTTCCATCGTCGTTTTGTTTTATTTTTTAACACAAAATTATTTTCTACTATCTATTCAGGTTTAAGTTAAAATAAATTAAAAGACACTAAGAACTTCAGTACACAACTAATCTATTTGTAGTAAAAATTGCTACTGGCACAATTTAGACCATTTCTTTTTACTCCTTTCGTTTAGTTACTAGAAATAAAAAATGAAGAAAATTTTTCTACCGTTGCAGTATGTATTTATGTTTACCCAACCTCTCCGCCACAGGCGGGATAAGAAACAAAATTAAGAGGTATTTGAATTCAGTTTTTCTCTTCCTCCTCCTCCTCCTAGACAGGATGACCAACCAAGGCTTAAGATCCCAGTCTATCTTACTATCTACTCATAATTGAAGGGAGAACAGATGGATTCATACCAAATACAAAGTGGTTTATTGAGTTCATTTCCTTTGACAATACACATAAACATGCACTATCCAATGCATTAACTTGTTGGGTTGGTTGCTAGTGATTCATGGCATATCAACCCTTGTGAGTTATTTAATGGTAAATCCTGTATATATACATATATATAACATAATTAGAAGAAAACTCAAACCTGGTTAAATTTTCATTATAAATTTATTTTAGCAAAGAATATCGTTATACTCGTCATCTCATCAGATGACTTCATATGGTTGAAAAACAGCAAATATGGATAACAGTATATATATATATATATATATATATATATATATATATATATATATATATATATATATATAAAGTTAAGTTTTCAGCTGAAAGTAAAGGGGGTTAAAACAAAGTAATAGAAAAATTAACCAGAAAGAGAGTGTTCCTGTAAATTAACCCATCCTAATTTTAACATATGCAAGATTTTTTTGTAGCCGGTGGAATTTTTTGAATAATGTAATCTTGTAAACTAAACTATTATCTCTATATATTTTTCTGTTTACTCCTTTTAAATCCCTCAGTTAATGGGGTCATTATCATCATCCTAAAAAAAAAATCTTTTTTTTTTAACTTTCTTTTTTGCCTTTAATTAACCCAAAAAATGGTTGGATGCTGACTGGATATTATATATATATATATATATATATATATATATATATATATATATATATGATTTATAAGCATAAAGTTTGCAGTTACAACTATTTTGAATGAACTAGAGCTCATTCATTTGCATACAATTAAATGGTTTCAAATATTATCATCCAACACTAATAATCATATTCAATATTAATTATTTATTTGCACACAGTTAAATGATTTTGAGTATTGCTATTTATTGTTTGCACACAGTTAAATGATTTCAAATATTGCTTATGGCATATCAAGCCTTGTGGGTTATTTAATGCCTAATCCTATATATATATATGTGTGTGTGTGAGAGAGAGAGCCTTGTAAGTGAATAGTTTGTAGGTAACATTATTTTAAAATAAGCCAGAGCTCATTTGTTTACACACAGTTAAATAGTTTCAAGCATTACTGTTTAACACTAATAATTCTATTTAATATCAATCATTTGTTTGCACACAGTTAAAAGGTTTTAAGTATAGTAAGTGATTGAATAGTCCTATTTGACCCATACATGGGATCTTAACAGGCAATACCACTCCAGGTCAGAGTAAACTTGAGAGTAATGGCAATGAAGGGGTACTCTACATTCCCCAAAGCTCCAAGACTGGAGCCTCACTATTAAATGGTTAAGTGTCATATCTAGAACACTTGTTGGGAGGATCTTATCCCTCTCCAGATATGCAGTCAGCATATTCTACAGCCCCAACCAATTGATTAACTTATTGTACCAGCAATACAAGATATTAATGCTTCAGAACAGATGGATTCATGCCTTTCCTAAGGTCATTAGTGCAAAGTGAAATGTAAACAGCCTTGTCAAGGGCTTGAACTCAGGTCACTGATTCCATTTCTTACAAAAATAGATATTATGTTAAACTCACCACCTTTTGCAGTAAGGTATTAATATAGAAAGAAGGAATAGCAGTTTTTTTCTTTTTTCTTGTTGTTTAAATATCTGAAGCAATTAGTATTTTCATTTTTTGAAAGAAAAAATAACCAATTAAGATTATAATTTATTTTGTTATTAATGTGATACATGTTGCAGATGTGCTGAACCACAAAAGTAATTATTTCCAAAGTTTTGTCTAGTTGTAGCACAAAACCCAAAGAATGGGGCACCCACTGAGACTCAAATTCACTCATAATCGTTTGCTAGTCTAGTTCACAAACTATCACACTACAGGAGATGCTCATGAATCACAAAATGTTCAGTTTATACATTTTTAACAGCATATGAACTCGTGTTGTTTAATACTGAAATTGGATTCATTTGCAAAGATTTGACTAATCATAACAATATTTTTAATGATCCTTTGCATTTTCTTTATTTACACTCCTATTTGTTAAGAATCATTTGTTTACACACTGTTATATGATATCCACAATGCATCTAATCTGGAGAAGTCCCAGTGGTTTAATGGCTAATATGCTGGACTGTGACATCTTAGTAAGCAAGTTCAAACTCGCCTACTGTGACATCTTAGTAAACGAGTTTGAGCTTGTGTAGTCACACTATTACATTTATTTATGAATTAATACTCGAAGGAAAAGTATAAACTCCTTTATTCCTTCACCTATGGGTTTAAATAATACCACTACTGTTCTATAAGTATGGCTTTGGCATTAGATCACCCACAAAGGTTGATTAAACAATGAAACCAAAACAAACCTAATACAAATAATTTGCACATAGTTAAATGATATGAAGTATACCAATCTAACATTGACAGTACTATTTAGGAATAATCATTTCATGTATTCTGAACAAATACTAATAATTTTCAAACAGATCTACTTGACCTACAAATTAGAACCTAACAGGTACTACCACTTTGGGTCAAAGTGGACCTGGAAGTAATGACAATGAAAGGTTACTCCACATTCCCCAAAGCTCCAGGACTGGAACCTTACCATTAAATAGTTTAGAGTCATATCCAGAATACTCATTGGGAGTGATCTTATTTCTCTGTAGAGATACAGTTAATGTATTCTACAACCCCAACCAATTGGACTGTAGGGAATTGCATTCATTGTATATTTATATATACATTTTTGTGTACTTGTTTCTTAAAGTTTATTTCCCACCCCCACAAGTTCCTATCAAATATGAATAGTTTCTCAACAGATATATTTGATTCATTAAGGGGACCTTAACAGGTACTACCACTCCAAGTCAGAGTGGACCTGAGAGTAAGAGCAATGAATGGGGAGAGGGACTTAACACTACACAACTGGAGCCTCACCATCAGATGTAACAATGTCATATCCAGAACACTCACTTTGGGAGAGATTGTACCACTCCTCAAGGGATACAGTCAGCATATTCTAAGCCCAGCCAACAGAATTATTAATACATAATGTTATTGGTTTGATTTGACATTCTGCAAAGCCAGTGGCTTTCATAGCTTAGTTGATAAAGCAGCTGATATGTTCAACCAGGTTTGTGACAAAAGAGGACATGAGTTCAAGTCTCACCAAGTGCTTAGCTTTTATTATGCTTCCAATTCACACTGTTCATCCTTATTTTATTGAGTTACAATAAAATAAATAAAATAAAACTAAAAATTAAAAGATCAAGGAAAATACAAGTTAAAATTCTTAATAACTTTCATGTACAGCATATTTTAATCAGACTATAAGAGAATAATATATAGATTAGACCCTAACAGGTACTACCACTTCGGGTCAGGGTGAACCTGGAAGTAATGACAATGAAGTGTGGTACTCCACATTCCCCAGAACTCCAGAAATGGAACCTCATTACCAAATTACCAGCTTAGTGTCAATGCCCAATAAAAACCTTTTTGAAGGAGAGTTTTAGCCCAATGCAACAGATGCAGTCAGCCTATACTAAGCTCTACTAAAATGGTTAGCGTTTATTGGGACAACATTAAATCACAACAGTATTTCTATCAAATACTAATAATTTATACACAATTATATGATATCAAGTATTTCTATCTAAAACCAATAATTTACAAGGAATTATATGGTTTTCAAGTAACTAATAATAATCCTTAGTAAACAATTATAGCTTCAAGTAACTATTCTTAATACAAACAATTTGCATACAGTTAAATGGTTTCAAAAATTCCCATCTAACATAAATAATTCTATTTGATAATAATCATTTGTTTGCATACCATAATATAGATTCATATATTTCTACCTAATGCAAATAATTTTTACCAAGAGATGCTAACTTAACAGTTCCTATTATTCTGGGTCAGAACAGACCTGAGAGTATTGGTAATGAAGAGATGACTATATTTCCCAGAGCTCCAGAAGTGGAGCCTCACCACCAGATGCAGTTTGGTGTCATAGCCAGGGCACATTAATCACTAAAGTAGCTTTAGCAAGTTTGTTTTTTTTGTTTAGTTTTAAATTTTATTCAGTGATCTGTAGTCAACTTCAAGTCAATTTTATTCTATGAAGGCCAATAATTTGATAATGTAACTACACTCCTTACTGGCACTTAACTAAATGATCACACAAATTCAATGATAAGTCGAGTTTGTCACTCATAAAACAAATGTAGAAAAAAAAAAACACCAATATTTTTTACCCTAAATAAAAGAAAAAATTTTCATTTGTTATTTTCTGTAATTTTGAGAAGTGTTATTATCATTTAAAAATTGTTCAATCTTTTTAGCTAAATCTTTATTCTTGCATATTTTTTCCTACCATTTTCAATAGAGAAATTTATACAGAAAAAAATTAATATTAGATAAATTTTTTAAATTTGAGATTAAAAATGGAAATTTAAAAAAAGAACTTCTCTAACCCACTAATTTTCTTCCTGATTATACAACTTGAAAGAGATGAAAAAGAAAAAAATCAACAGAAACACAATGATAACTATGAAAAAAGTGGTGGAGGTTAAATAAATAAAAGAAAAAGAAAGAAAAAAGAAATCAGTTACCATAACAAACTCTTAGAAGAAAGAGTTTTAGTTGTTACAGAACTTATCAGTCAAGCTTTGTTTAATTTTGGCACAAGGCCACAACTATTAGGTGCTTAGGGTCATACTCATGACTCAGGTATAACAATCAAGACATGGTTGCTAACCCTTAACCCACAACAATGTGCCTCAGCCAAAAAAATGTTTAGATTATATAAACATTTATACCTCTCTTGGTGTGAACTAAATCATAGCCAAATTTTAGAATTTTTTTTCTTTCAAGTATTATAATGTGCTACTTAAATTCTATTTTATTTTCTTAATTGACTCAAGCTTAGAGAAAGTATAATAGAACAAAAATTATTTTAACAGCATGTCAACCCATCTGGGGTTATTTTATGTCTAGAAGTTAGAGAATCACATTCATTCTATATTCCTTTTTTGCAAAGGGTCCAATCAAATACAAATGATTTTTAAACAGTTCTATTTGATCTCAGTACCTCTACTGGTTGGCAGTGACTTATACTTTAGAGCTCTATTAAAGCTCTGTATATTTCTTCTGGGTCAGTGGAGTATTGCTTACCTAGAAATGTTAGGCCAGTGAACAAGACTCTTTTACTTACACCTTTAATATTGCTACAACTGTGCCTGCCAAGATATTTCAGCCAACATTGATAGCAAAATGTAGTTATGGCCGAATGTAATTTGAAAACTCCTCCAGAATTTAAAGAAAACAAAACAGAATATAAAAGTTGGAAGAAGGACCTAGAACTCTGGGTCCTTGATATGGACTTGCCTAAGACCAAATGGGCCATTGTGGAACACAGTTATCTGCTCATAAGATGAGCTTACAAAATGGAATTGAATAGCTGCTCAGGAAGCTGGGTTGGGTATTTTTATAGGACAATAATGAGAGCACTGTTTTAACATTTATTTATCCTTCAAGAATCTAAATGTGAACTGAACAAAAGTATTGATGAATACTTCAGTGCCTCAAATAGCAAGTTGTATAAATTCAGAAAGATGGAAATTGAGTTCCTATGCATGCAGATTGTTAAAAAGTTGCAATTTAAATGAGCTTCATTTCCAACTGGCATTATCAACACCACCAGAAATGACATTGACTAACATGAAACACACTAAAAAATTATTTACTGAAAGAGGTAGAGTGTTGTCAATCTTTCATGGAAATGGTGTACTGAACCCTATAAAGGATGAGATAGCTATTGAAAGTGAAGTATTTTACAGCAGACATAGAGGCAGCCACTGCAGAGCACATAGAAATTACTGAAATCATCATGGAAATAAAGAGAGGTAATTGCAATCCCAAAGGTTTAGATGGTAAAATTAATCAATGTTTTATTTGTGGTTCTCAAAAACATTAGGCTTATAACTGCCCTTATGCTGATAAAACACATTAGTTTGGACTATAGATATAACTTACTTTTGGTCATCCTGCCTCAAATATGGTGAAGCATGTTGTCAAAAAAAGTTAATTATATAGTTTTAGTGTCTACTACATACAACCCTTATTTTTGAGCTGAAAAATCAGGAATAATAATGCATCCTATACAGAAATAATTACAGTATATGTTCCAATACTTGTATTCTACAGTGCTTTTATAACCTAACTCTCCTTAAACTTTAATGCTGACACAGAAAAAAAAAGAACAAAAGTATATATGGGTAATCTATATCTTTGACATTTATTTAATTCCAGCAAAACAAGGAGCATGAAAATTTTATTCATGAACATGTGACACTGAAACCCAAATTATATGAAATTTATAACTTCAAACTGACATAATTCAAAACCACACAGTGAGAGTCCAGCAGCACATTATATAACTTGTTGGGTTACCTGCCCTTACTTGCAGGAGTTCCACAACATGACACTCACTTGTTGCCATAGTATTTAAAGGAAAAGGCATAACTATTTCTCTGCTGAATTTGATATACTTTAAAAAGAATTTACATTTCAACCCATCTGTAGGAGTCCCACCTTAAAAGCTTTTGTGCATGTGCATACATGTCTATCCCACATATAAACTATGGACAGCACCAAATTGATGATATGAACTGTTTGATTTTGTTTTAAATACACATCTTCATTTTTGTATACACACACACACATTTCCTTTATCGAACTTTCTTTCCTGTTTGGTTTTCATATTAATACAAATTGTTAAGTTACAAGAATTGTCTTTGCATTAAATGATGTTACATAATTATCTAAATGAGTCACATTAATCATTTTTCATTTAAATTATTTCAAAAGTTTATTGAAAGAAAAATATTTGTAAAAAATAAAATAAGACATTAAAAAAAATCAAAAACTTGAAATTTTCAGTCCCATTAATTTTTTTCTTTAAATAACTGTGTAATGGAATAAGTTAAAAAAAAACAACTTCAAATGATACACATGGGAAGATAATGATTAAAATTTTAGATAAATGAATAGAAATAAATGATGAATGATTTTTTTCTTTTAAAATAACTTCCTGTTCAATGGAATAAGTTTTTAAAGTGAAAAACTTTTTAAATGATACACTTCTGAAGATGATTTTAAAATGAAACATTTTGAAGATTATTCTTTAAAAAACAAAAATTTTAAGTTCTTTTCAACTAGTGCATTTCTACTTTAACTTCAGTAAGAGCAATTTAATGAGAAATTTATTGAGAGATTAAAAATTCATTTTTCTCTCTATTTTTTCCATAAGTTATGAATTGTTATTGTTTTTCAAGTTAATATACTTTTTAAAACAAAGTCTCTTTGAAAACAGACAACTGATTTTCTATGATTAAAACTTTGTACTGAACTTTGCTTTTTCAAAATAAGTTTACAAACTTAAGTCACTTTGCATAATTCAATTTTTCAGAGTTTCAGAATACCCACCCTATCCTCTAAAACTCACTGCCCAGTCAGCAGGGTTTAGAATACTCTGATTGTATCCCCTACAGAGGAGTAAGAATCCCACCCCACCCACCCCCGAAAAATGGATTGTTCTGGGTATGGCACTAAAATGAACCTGATAGTGAGGCTCCAATGCTGGAGCTCTGGGGAGTGTAGAGTACTCCTTTATTATTATTAATCCCCGGTTCACTCTAACTTTGAGTGGTAGTACCGATAGGTCAAATAGATCTATTGGAAAATCATTTGTATTAAGAATAGTTACTTGAAGTTATAATTACTATAAGTTACTTGAAATCAGATAGATACTTGCATACTTAGATACTTGCAATCATTCAACTGTGTACAAATTATTTGTATTAGATAAAAATACTTGATATCATAACTGTGTGCAAGAAAAATCTTAAGAAATAACTCTACAAAAAATATAAACATAAAATGTATGCAATTCCCAAACTTTAAAGCATAAAACAATCCCAATGGGTTGACATTCCACTAAAATCAATTAATCATTGAAAATTCTCTCTAGAATCTGTGTAGTATCTTTACCCAAGAAAATATGATTAAAAATATTGCAAAAAATAATCATATAATATGAATCAAAAAGTTGGTCAAACATAGCTTAACTTTTGACACAAGGACAGTATACATAGGGAGGTTGGTTAGTTTTATAACATGTCAACCATTATAATTTAATGCCAAAAATCAAGGGGATTGCACACAATTTATGTCATTTCAATTAACTAATAACAATAACTAGCAGAACCTGTGGAAAATCCACAGTGCAAAAAAAAAAAAAAAATCAAGAGGGGCTATTTAAGTAAGAATGATTTGCAATCTTATTAGATATTAATCCTATTGTTGCCTTTGCAATAAATAATATAAAAAATATAAATTAACAACCTATATAATACTTAATACACATATCATTTTGTTAAAACTTAAATCAAAATTACCACCCCTTTTTTCTTTTTTTTACGTACACATGGGAAGCAGCGTGATGTACGTAAAGGTATTTGAATAAACCCATAGATGACCAAACTCAATACCTAAACAGGTCTTGGATGTGAGTTTGACGACTTTACGCTCAGGATCGTTAGTTCGATCGGGGAACTACTGCTATTCCTCTATAAGAGTGGCTTCTATAGAAGAGAATAAAACAGCCATCGAAAGATAACCATGACCCATACTCAAACCACATACACAAAAAGGGGCGCGTCCCGCTGAGGTTGGAGCCCTGGCCTCAGTGTTCGAAAAATCAGCTACAGAGCTCAAACGACAAAAACTACTAAAATGCAAGCAAACACTACAAATAGCGACATTTAACGTAAGAACCTTAAATAGAATAGGACAACTACCAGAGCTAATCGCATCGGCTGTAGAACATAAGATTGACATAATATGCATACAAGAACACAGATGCATGCACACCGAAGATATCAAATATCACGAAACTGGCAATGGATGGTCGCTCGTCACTGTATCGGCATGGAAAAACTCTGTCAACGCCGCAGTAGGAGGGGTAGGATTGCTTATAGGACCTAGAGCATTAAAAACGCTAAATAGCATTGAGAAAATACAACCTAGAATAATGGCAGCTACTTTTAACGGCAACCCCAGAGCAACAATCATCTCCTGCTACAGCCCTACTAGTGTTAGTGAAGAAACTGAACTAGTCACCTTCTACAATGAGTTATCCTCATTAGTGCGTAGCGTCCCGAAACACATGTTAGTCATTGGCGGAGACATGAATGCCCAAATCGGGAAAAACAGAAACAACAAATACAGCCTCCACAACACGTCAAATAGGAATGGGCAACATCTAACAGATTTCATGATAGAAAATAGATTAGCATGCCTCAATACAAACTACCAAAAAAGGGAGGGCAAACTATGGACATACACGTACACGAACAATACTAAAGCTCAGATAGACTACGCCCTTATAAACAAGAAATGGAAAAATAGTGCAATGAATTGCGAGGCATACTCCTCTTTCGAGGGTGTGTCCACCGATCACCGAATAGTCATGGCGAAAATACGGCTAAGCCTACGAAAAAAACGCCAAACGAACAGCAACCACCAAACACTATGACTGGGCCCTTTTGAACAACAGAGATATAAGAGATAAATACGTATTAGAATTAAGAAACAGATTCGAAACACTACAAGAGAAGACGGAAAAAAGTACACCAAATGACGAATATGAAAATTTCGTCAATGCGCACCTCGAGGCAGCAGCAAAATGCATTCCAACAAAACTCAAAACTAAATATAGAGTGCCATGGGAAATTTTAGCGGTGAGAGAAAAACGTGCACTAGTGAAAACAGCCTCCAAAAACTATCGAAAAACCCAACAAACACAAATGCCTTAAAACTAAAAACAGCACAATATCAATTAGCAGGCATATATATAAAGGAACAGACAGAATACATTCAAAATCAGATAGATAAGTTTAGAGACTCGGTGGAAGATAGACAATCTAGGATAGCCTGGCAAACAATAAACGAAGTGAGTAGAAGAAAGAACACAGCCAAAGCAAAACTGAAAGCAGCAAACCAACAAGAAAGAATAAAACTGTAGAAACAGCACTTCGAAAACCTACTAGGAAACCCACCGAAAATAACACATGAACCAATCACCAGAATAATTAGTAAACAATTTGACATTAAACTAGGACTGTTCACATAAGAAGAACTCGACTCAGTTCTCAGAAAAATTAAAAATAGGAAAGCTGCAGGGCTGGACGAGATTCCCCCAGAAGTATGGAAGACCAGACAATTCGACAACATACTGCTCTGACACTGCAACGCAGTATACAATCAAAATCCGATAGATAGATGGATGAAGGGATGCATACTCCCCTTCCCTAAAAAGGGGGACCTTGGATTAGCCAAAAACTACCGAGGCATAACACTTATGTCCATAGCAGCCAAAATCTACAATGCCCTACTACGAAACCGCATAGAACCCAAAATCGACAACATACTGAGGAAAAATCAAAATGGCTTCCAAAGAAATAGATCCACGACCTCACAAATATTAACCATTCGTAGAATCCTTGAAGGTGTATGGGCAAAAAACCTACATGCGACATTAATATTTGTCGACTTTACCAAGGCCTTCGATTCCATTCACAGAGGAAAGATGGAACAAATCCTACTAGCGTACGGCATACCTAAAGAAACCGTTTTAGCAATAACGATTCTCTATAGAAACACCAAAGTAAAAGTACAATCACTAGATGGAGACACAGAATACTTCAACATTGTAGCAGGAGTACTACAAGGGGACACGCTGACTCCGTATCTCTTTATCATTTGTCTAGACTACGTACTTAGAACATCGATTGACAAAATCAGAGAGAATGGCTTCGAGCTGACAAAGAAAAGAAGCAGAAGGTACCCTGCAAAAACAATTACCGATGCCGACTACGCCGATGACATAGCGACACTGGCAAATACACCCGACCAAGCCGAAACACTACTGCATAGTTTGAAACGAGCAGCCGCAGGCATAGGCCTCTATGTTAATGCACACAAAACGGAATATATGTGCTATAATCAAACGAGGGACATCTCCACTCTAGAAGGAACCCCTCTTAAACTAGTAGACAAATTCACTTACCTAGGAAGCAGCGTCGAATCAACCGAAAAGGACATCGAAACGAGGTTAACGAAAGCATGGACAGCTATCAATAGGCTATCGATTATATGGAAATCAGACCTAACCGATAAAATGAAACACAGTTTCTTCCAGGCAGCGGTCACATCGATACTGCTATATGGATGCACTACATGGACTCTAACAAAACGGCTAGAGAAGAAGCTAGACGGCAATTACACAAGAATGCTGCGTGCAATCTTGAACAAGTCCTGGCGGCAACACTCCACAAGACACCAACTGTACGGCCACCTACCTCCTATCATGAAAACTATTCAAGTTAGACGAACCAGACATGCAGGACACTGCTGGAGAAGCAGGGACGAACTCATAAGAGATGTACTCTTATGGACCCCCACACATGGCCGTGGAAAAGCTGGACGACCAGCACGAACGTACATTCAGCCGCTATGTGAGGATATGGGATGTTGTCCTGAAGACCTGCCTAGGGCGATGAACGATAGGGAGGAGTGGCGAGAGAGGGTCAGGGATATCCGTGCTACCAGCGCGACATGATGATGATGATATCAAAACTACAAGTTCAATATATAGTTGCATATCCTATTTTGTGGATAATGGTACCACTGGTACCAAAGAATCTTTGGAGCTTATTTTTTCCTTTTCAGCAATTAACAGAATGTTGTTAGAGCTTATCAAACCTCAGAGCTCATCAGATCTTTAGCATGATAATTTATGTATAACACAGGGCAATTCAATCAGAGTTGAACCCAGTATTTGATCTGAAGCAACATTCATGTAGAAGAATATCCCAATTGATTGATGGGGAGAATGGAAGGCGGAAGAATATCCCTCTCGGCTTTAGGGAGGATATGTGGATGAGACTAATGTGTGTACGAATGGACAAAACACAAGCAGAATTACAATATAGATCCTTTGTAAACAAGTAACTATTCTTAATACAAATAATTTACACACAGTTATTATTTGTTTTGTTTTTTTTATTGGTTTAATGGCAGGCATATCAAACCCTAATGGGTTATTTGATGCAAAAATTTGATTCATTTGTAAATGTGCGATTACAATGAAAACTATAAAATCAACATACCATTGGAATCCTTTTTTTTTTTAAATCATACATTTCTTTTTTATTATTCTATAATAATCATTTGTTAACATAAATTTTTTATTTGTCTATAATCATTTGTTAAGATACATTAAGTATCATGTCTTTCTATTAAATGCAAATAATTTGCATGATTGTTGGTTGGTTGGGTTTTATGGCATATCAATCTTTGTAGGTTTTTAAAACAAATAATCAGTTCTATTTCAAACAATTGAGTTTAGCATGAGTACACGGTTTAATTGTCAAAAACATTTTTATTTCAAGCTATTCAGTTTAGTCAAACAGTTCTCATTAAAACAATTCAGTTGAGTATAAGCATAGTTTTTGTCCACACACAGTTATATGTCAAAACTGCTCTATGTCAAACAATTCAGTTTAGTATAAGTATGCAATTTAAATATCAAAACAGTTCTATTTCAAGTAGTTCAGTTTAGCATAAATATGCATATTAATTCTATTTGACTCATAGATAGGACCCTTATCAGGTACTACCACTCTGGCCCACAGTGGACTGGAGAGCAATAGCAATGAAAGGGTGCTTCGCATTCCCCAAAGCTCCATCATTACTGGAACCTCACCATCAGGTCATTTAGTGTCATATCCAGGACACTTTGGGGGGGGTCTTACCTCTCTGCTGAGATGCAGTCAGTGTATTCTGCAGCCCCAGCCAACTGGGCCAAAGACTATATTTTGGCCCTCCCCACCCAAAAGAACTGATAACAGACCACTCCTTGTGAGGATTGGTTCTGTTGCATCAAGAATAAGAGATATTAATTATTTATACAAACAATTATATAGAATATTTTAGAAATTAAATTAGAATTTGGGAAAAAAAACAAAAAAAACTAAAACTTTCATCCTCACCAAACCAATATAAACACTAAAAATATTGAATGTGAGTGGATACCACAGTACATTTTCCATGCAAAAAGATACAATAAATATAATTCAAAAAGCTGATCAGTTAATACTGATCAAAAATGTCAATTATAATGATAATTGTTTATTCCACCTCTTAGTAAAGGAGTGCATACATATACATTTGGTCCCTTTACAAGAAAGCTTCTAAATGAGAGCTGGCACAAACCCTTTATAAGTATTTTATTGTATTTTTTTTTATCAATTTCAATTTGACAATTTTGTGTGGGTTTGGTTTCTTTATTTAATGGCATGTCAACTTTCATGGGTTATTTAATGGCAAAGTCATCCTTGTAGAAGAACAGTAGTGGTACTCTCTAACTTATAGCTTATAACTTATAAAGGGGGTTCATACCTTTCCTAAGTGTATTAGTCCAAAAGTGAACACAATATTGTGACTGGAATCCAAACGTGCTTACAACAAACTCACAGTAGTCACTATCCCATGAGGACTACCCACCAATTTTGTGTAAGTCTCTAACATAAAATCCCAATAAAATCTATTTAAATTACAGGTTGTAATGGGGGGAAAAAAGAGGGAGCCAAATGAGGTGTTTCAATGCACACACACCCAAGATACTTTGAATGTGGAAAAAATTGCAACCTTAAAAAAATAAATTAAGAAATTTTTTCTTTCTTAAATATCTTTTCCCTTTGACTATGAATACAAAAATAAATACATTCTCTTTCTCACCTTAAAAAAAAAAGTTAAAACTTTTATTTACTCTAATTATCACACATTTAGTAACACAAGAAAAGCATATATACACCATGAGTGTCAAACATCACATTTCTTCCAACCCCACATCTCAATTTTATTTCTTCTTTTTCTTTTTCTTTTTTTGTTGAATATTCTCTTGAGTATAGTATATACAATAGAGGTTATACAATAGTTTATCATCAAATATTAACCATTACAGATTAAAGAAACTGTTTAAAGATTAGAAACATAGTTTTACAGTAAAAGGTGAAATATTCAAAATGGACCTGTGAATCTTTCTCAAAGTTGGAGTTGTTTTTACATGAAAAGAACATGACACACATTCCAGTTAATCCTGTTTATTCTTGTCAGTAATAGTGTACTACTTTCACTAAAGGTAATTCTAGTTCTACAAGTATTTTATCTAATTTTTTTTTTAACTTACCTAATTCCATTATGCCAGAGCAAAGAAAAGTTGATGTTAGATATAAAAAAGTATGTGTATAGAGAGGGGGAATGAACAGATCTTTTTGTCAAATTGAATTTACCTTGCTTTACCCTATAAGGAATAATTATCCTTACACTAAGAATGAGATTTTTTAGAAATAATTGTCCTTATCAGCCCACAAGATCTAGTTTATGCTCCAATCTGGCCTACAATACCTAACAAGTTAGACACCCACAATATATAGGTAGTAAGCAGATGCTAAAATTCCCAAAGTAAATTTAGCATAGATAAACCAAATATAATAACCCGAGCAGATCATTTGATACTTATTGTCATTGACTAAGCAGAGTTTAGATTTCACACAAGGCTACAAGTGTATAGCACCTAGTGAGGATCAAATTCACTACTACTTGATCTTCAAGACTAGCTAGCTGATCATTTCACCAAATCAGATTGTTTGGTCTTACAGCATGACAACATTTTGGGGGTTATTTAATAGTCTTTTTTCAAGCAATTATAGCTTCATGCAATTACAACTACAACTAATAATAATTTGTTTTTACACAGTTATATGATTTTAAGTATTCCAATGTAATACAAATAATTTTCAAAACAGCTATTTGACACTTAAAAGGTACCCTAACAGGTACTACCACTCTTGGTCAGAGTGGACCTGGAAGTAATGGCAATGAAGAGTTGACTCCACACTTCTCAGAGCTACAAAACTAGAGCCTCACCACCATATGCAATTTAGTGTCATAACCAGGATACTGCCCCCCACACACACATTGATTTTTTTTGTAGGAGATGCAATTGGTGTATTCTTAGCCCTGCCATCCTGACAAGACGTTCTGTTTAATAGCTTCTGTCTTCCAGTATAAAATGTATTCAGAACATTAAAAAGAATGCCTTGAGCATACAAAGAGTCTATTACAATTCCACCTGACCCCAAAAATGGATAACAGCCCACTCTTAGTGTGTGTTAAGTCCCAATGCAAGAAAATGGAGTTATTCACAAAGTTAAGAATGAATGAAAACAACTACTGATCTTAAAAGGTGGCATTTGATTAATTTGAAGTTAAGTTCCTAATTGTTTCCCCAAAACTGAAAAAGTTTCAGCAATCAAATTTTACATTCAGTCGATCATTCACACTTGTTTAGATGCAAATAATTGACCTCCATTGTTTCTAGGTCTTTGAGCCAGTATGATTTCCAAGGATGACAATGCAATGATTGAAAATCAGGAAAAAAAGGATAGTAACTGGTTAGGTTTTGGTTAAGTTTCTTTATTTAATGACATATCAACTTTAGTGGGTTATTTAATGCCAAAGTCATCCTTATAGAAGAAAAGTAGTAGCTAGAGGGATAAGGGGGTTTATATCTTTCCTAAGGGTATTAGTCTGAAAGTGAATGTAATTGGTAAATAGTCAGGAAAGAACAAAAAACATTACTAAGAGAATAGGACAATTTGAGGTACAAGATAAATGTATTATTGATATTTTTTTATTGTAGAAGTAAATGATTATTCTATAGAAGTAAAATTTTTCTTGTGATTTATAAAAACATATCTTTTTTATGATTTACAAAACTTATATATATATATATATATATATATATATATATATATATATATATATGTGTGTGTGTGTGTGTGTTTTCTAAAACACACACGTTTTTTCGCACTTTACCAAATACGTGCATATAGATTTTGTGATTTACAAAAAAATGAAAAATAATATATATATATATATATATATATATAAAATACACACACATGATTGTACTTTAGAAAAATTAGACAAGTTTTTTTGTACTTTACAAAACACATGTATATGTGTGTGTGTGTGCTTTACAAAACAGAAATGAATGAAAATCATTCTACTAACACTTTTGAGTTTAACCCCATTACACTGGTGTTACTTTTATTTCCCCTCTCCACACACACCATAGCACCAATTTACCAGTACAAAGATCACAATTAAACAACTGAGGATAGATGTAGGCTCAGGGTGCAAAGGGTTAAAGGTGGGGTTTTACTAATTTAGCCTTAAAAATTTGTAATTGTCACACAAAATTGAGAAAAATTTAGCAATCGATTTGGAAGGGAACTAAGATTATATGACAATAAAACCAATTTGATAGAGTGCTTTATGACATTTCATTCTATGATCTTCATCAAATAAAAATTTTGAAAAAAAATTTAATTCTAGGAAAAATGTTAGGGAACATTACAACTGTCTATTAGGTTGTCAAGATAATGTAATTAGAAATGTTATAAAATTTTTAAAAATGGAAAAAATTCAATTTAAAATTGCGCAGTAGACTTTAATTATGTAGACCTTTTGCTGTAATGTATAACTAGAGTAACTTTGTTTAAAAGTAGACACTAATAATCTAAACATTTCACTTTGACTATAGTTGAATTTCTAAAGTCATACTGTGTTTTGTGCAATTAGTCTGATTTCCTACAACGTTCCATTAGCTGGTTCATATTTATGAGGGCTGAAGAATGGGTTGGTCAAAGCATTGTGTTATTAACAGCAAGAATGCCAAAAAGAAGTTTAACTGTTGAGAGAATTTCCTGTATATAGATTAATCTGCACAAAGTTATCAGCAAGAAAGAAATATATATGATTCATTCAAATAATTATAAACAGAGAAAAGAAAAAAAGATATGCACTAAAATGTTAACTTCATATTTCAAAGTTAATTTTATTGGCTACTCAAACAGTAGAATTACATCACTAGCCCATTTACATCTAAGTTGGATGTCCAAATCAGAATTGCATATGGTGGTGAGGCTCCATTTCTGAAGCATTGGGTAATATAGAGTCACCCCTTGGTAGTCTGGTCCTCACTAACCCAGAGTGGTAGTACTTGTTAGGGTTCCAATAAAAGAGTGTCCTGGAAGTGACACCAAACTTCATCTAATGGTGAGACTCCAGTTCTGGAGAGTTTTGAGTACCTATTCATTGCAATTACTCTAGGTCCACTGTGATCTGGATTGGTTGTACCTGTTTGAGTTCCATCTGTAGTTCAAATAGATCTGTTTGAAAATTATTAATATTAGATAGGAAGACATGAAATCATATAACTATGTGCAAACAAATCCTTATTAATGTTTGATAGGAATACTTGAAACCATCTAACTGTATGCAAATTATTTGTATTAAGAAAAGTTATTTAAATCTACAATTGTGCACTAAGGATTATTATTACTAGTTACTTTAAACCATATAATTGCTTGGAAATTCATATATATATATATATATATATATATATATATATATATATACACACACACACACACACACACACAGTACATTCTAAGCTGAGTAGAATTTAAAGAGATAGATGAAGAAACAGAAAATGTCACACAATTCATTATATAAATAGAGTAGTTTAATTTGATTTGGTTTCTTTGTTTAATGGCATATCAATCTTTGTGGGTTATTTAATGCCAAAGCCATCCTTATAGAAAAACAGCAGTGATACTATTTAACCTATAGCTGGAGGAGATAGAATCGGGCGTGGGAGAAAAAATTGCCCTGCTTGCAAAATTTAACAGATTATAACTGAGAACAAGTAACGATTAACAATGGAGGATGAAGTGGAATTTGAAATCATTAAGCCAGGTGATAATTACAGGTAATTCAATTGTAAGATTGCTTGCCATGCTTGGTTTTGTTTTTAAGTACATTAATCCAGCTGCTTATTGGGTATAAAAAAAAAAAATGGAAAAAGAAAAAACCTCACAATCCAGTTTAAATGAAAACAGTAAAACATCACTAAATGCACAAAGGGATAATTTAGAAAGTAGCGGGAAAAATAGCCAATAATGAGAAATTTATCCACTTGATCAGAATTACTCGAGTTGATTGACATTTTGCATGCTTTTATTCATTCAATAACATTTTATATCCATCTCTAACGTACTTCACTTAGGTAATGGCTGCTTTGTTTATTCATTATTTTGAGATATTAGCTCAATTGAATAGGTTGGGTGGTTCATTTTATGGCATGACAACCCATCTCAGGTTATTTAATACCAAAGTATTTTTTTAAACAATTATATGATCAATTAATTTTAATGGCATGTCAACCTATCTTGGGTTATTTTATACCTAGAAGCATTATAAGTTAAGCTTAGTAAATGACAACACAATCACTACAATATTGCTGTATGAAATGTAAATTGATTAGATGCTCTTGCAAACCTGTCAGAATTTTTTTTTGTATTGATTGATTGATTTTAACATGTCAACCCATCTAGGATTATTTTATGCCTGGAGTTTAGGGAATTGCATTCATTGTACATTCCCATTTTTGTGAAGCCGTTTCTCAAGGGTTTTTGCCTTCAGTTATACATTATAAAGAACTCCAATCTAATACAAATAATTTGTACATAGTTGTATGGTTTCAAGTAATCCTATCTAATACTAATAATTATATAGTTTCAAGTAATTCATCCTATTTAACATAAGTTATTTGTTTGCATACAGTTACATGGTTTCAAAGGACTAATGATAATCCTCAGTAAACAATTATTGCTTCAAGTAACTATTCTTAATACAAATAATTTATAGTTATATGGAATCATGTATTCCAACTGAATAGGAATAATTTTTTTAAACAGATCTATTTGAACTACAGATGGAACCCAAACAGGTACAACCAATCCAGATCACAGTGGACCTAGAGTAATTGCAATGAATAGGTACTCAAAACTCTCCAGAACTGGAGCCTCACCATCAGATGAAGTTTGGTGTCATTCCCAGGACACTCCTTTATTATGGCAGAGGTCTTTCCTCTCTCTAAGAGAATACAGTTGGCATATACTGTTGGCAAGATTTAAACAATTACATAGTTTCAAGTAACTAAAGATAACACTAGTCAACAAAAAAAAAAAAAAGATTTTGAAATGTTGTCAAGGCACCAAATTTGAAGGTGCTGAATCTGTAAAATGACCAAACTTTTTCTTGGTTAGCAACCATTTTTGCTGTGCAGAAATGTTTCATTTTTGGGAAAAAAAAGCATTTTTTTCATTTGTTTTCTGTCTATATGATATTGACCAATGGCAATATTTTTCAAAGTAAAATCATAGAAATCTCTAAATTCATATTTAAACCAAGAAATATTGTTCTGCTTATTGAGAAATACTATTTTTGCTATAACAATAAGTCTTTAAAATAACACAATTGAATATACTAAGACCAACAAATATTTTCATCAAATCATTTCATAAACTAACAGCAGAAATAAAACCTTTGTGAACATAAGAACTATGGGAAAAATTTTCTCTTTCTTGATTGTCATGTTCAATGTTACTAACTCCCTTTTGATACTCCAACAGCAGTCAGCCATCATTCATTCTCCTTGCTCATCACTCACATTGCCACAATTATACAGAAATTTATCTAGATGGCTATGTTAAAAATGAACCTTAATACTCATATCATTGCTTATGTCCTGTCAACTTCCAACAGCTTTTGGCAATTCCCAAAGAAGCTTTTCTCCACACCAACAAACAATGTCCAAGCATGTGATTCCAAGTCATTCATTGAATTAACAAATTAATCATCCTTAATGAATTTCCTGATGTTATTGTGAAACCATTTTCATGATGTTCATCATATACAATGGAATAGGTGCATTCAATTGGGATGCCTTTAGTTGGAGTTTCTTTCCAACTGTAAAAACAAAAGCTTTCAATATGTAATGAAGGGACAAAAGTGATGGGATAAATTTATGAATATCAAGCAAGATTTTTAAGTTTCATTTTTTATGTCACTTTAATTATCAGGTTTACTAAAGTGTATTACTGATGAAGTTTATCAGTTAATTTGAATTTTGACAATAAATTGGGCAAATTTAAAATTTTTTGGACTCAAAAACACTTTTTTCTTATAAAAATAGTTTATTTCAGATGGCTGACATAAATTGCTTATCCTAACTGAAATTGATCGGTTCTACAACTTTTATCAACTAAATTTTTTAATCAGCCAAGGTCATAAATTGATTTTCCAAAAATGAGCAATTACAGTACAGCAAAAACAGTAGCTAACCATAAAAAATTAAGGTCATTTTTGGAATCAGCACCATCAAAATAGCTAAATAAACGTGTTTTGTTTCTTAGCACCAAAAATCATGTTGACCAGTGAAATCATTTGTAAACAAGAATACTAATAATTTGTACACAGTTATATGGTTCCAAGTAACTTTCTATTTAATGATAATTAATCATTTGCACACTGGTTCCACATATCTAATACTAACAGTTTTCAAACATATCTATTTAACCCTTAGATGGGACCCTAACAAATACAACCATCCCAGGTCAAAGTGTACCAGGTTGGTTTGGTTGCTTGGGTTTTATAGCATATCAACCTTTGTAGGTTATTTAATGCCAAATCCATCTTTATACAAATAGTTCTATTTCAAACAATTTAGTTTAGCATGAGTACACAGTTTAATTATCAAAAGCATTTCTATTTCAAGCTATTCAGTTTAGTCAAACAATTCAGTTTTATATAAGTATAAATTTTCTCCACACCCAGTAAAATGTCAAAACAGTTCAGACAATTCAGTTTAGTATGAGTACATTTTCAATGTTAAAAGCAGTTCTATTTAGTATAAGTACACAGTCTAATTATCAAAAATATTTCAAGTTATTCAGTTTAGTTAAACAGTTCTAATTCAAACAATTCAGTTTAGCATAAGCATAAATTTTGTTTACAGACAGTTAAATGTCAAAACAGTTCTATATTAAACTATGCAGTTTAGCTCTATTCAACCCATAGATAGGGCCCTATCAGATACTACCATTCTGGGCTAGAGTGAACCTGGGAGCAATGGCAATGAAGGGGTGCTCTGCATTCCTCAAAGCCCCAGCATCACTAGAACCTCACCATCAGATTGTTTAGTGTCATACCTAGGACACTCATTTCAGGAGTGGGGGGCACTTCATTGCCATTGCTCCCAGGTCCACTAAACTGAATTGTTTAATATCTGATCCCTCTGCAGAGGTGCAGTTGGTGTATTCTACAGCCCCAGCCAACTGGGCAATACACAGAGTTAATGTCAAAATAGTTTTATTTCAGATGATTCAGTTTAGCATAAATACACAGTTTAGAAGTCAAAACAGTTCTATTTTGTGCAATTCAGTTTAGCATAAGAACACAGTTTAAATGTCAAAACAGTTCTATCTTAAACAATCCAATTTAGCACAAATACGCAGTTTAAATGCCAGACACAATAAACTCAAACCACAGTTTAGTTCTATTTAACCCATAGATAGGACCCTTATCAGGTGCTACCACTCTGGGCCAGAGTGGACCTGAGAGCAATGGCAATGAAGGGGTACTCCATATTCCCCAAAGCTCCAGCATTACTGGAACCTCACCATCAGATAGTTTAGAGTCATAACCAGGACACTCATTGGGGGTTGGTCTCACCCCTCTGCAGAGGTGCAGTCAGTGTATTCTACAGCCCCAGTCGACTGGGCAAAAAGTTTACCTGAATGTAATGACAATGAACATATACTCCACACTACTCAGGGCTCCACTAGATGCAGTTTATCGTCATTCCCAGAACACAAACTATATTGATTTGTAATCAAATATTGGCATAGCCACAACAATAAAATCTTTGATATTACTTAATGAAATAATAATCATATAGCTTCTGATTTGTTCTCAGCTATAAAACAATATATAATCTCATTAGCTGAAATAATAACTAGATATTACTTGAGGAAATAATAGTATTAGCTCTATCAATTTATATATTAATTTTATTTAATGAAATTAAATATAGAATTGAATGAAACAATAACAATTTATACAATGAATTTATAACTTTAATGAGGATTCAATAAGATAATTTAATACCTCATTTAACTTAATAATCTGATATTACTTCATGAAATGATAAGCTCAAATGTTTCATTTTTTTATTTAATAAGTAAAGTAAAGCTGGCAACCATAGTCAAGGGTGACTTGAAGGCTCCCTTTTCATTAGTTGTAGGTGGGGCACTACTCCTTTCCCTGGGTTCCTCCACTTTACCCTTGATCCATACCTTATAAGCTGTGTTAAGCAAGGAGGCATCAAGTACCATGTTTTGAGTCTTTGGTATGACTCAGCCTGGGATTGAACTCCAGTCTCCCAGGCTATTGGCAAACACTCTACCCACTAGGCCAATGGGCTGGTATATATATATATATATATATATATATATATATATATATATATATATACACACTCTTGGTCTAATGATCACAGAGGCGAGAAACTAATAGTCACCAAGTTTCACCAATGATGTCTATGCTATCCAAACTTAAATCTACATATTCTCAATCACCAACATTGAGCACTATTTATAAATATAGCAAACAGAATCCTTCACATCATCCTTAATAGAAGCATCAATATCATCATGAACAACAATGGGAACTCAATGAGGTCAAGGATGATTTTTAAAAAATCTATAAAAGTCTGACATTCTTTTATGAAATAATAATGATATCTCTTGATTTGTTCTTAGATATTGGCATATCTTCAACACAACAATATATATAAAATATGAAATCATTTACACAGGGGAGGCTTGGTAGGTACTAACACAGACATTATACAAAACTAAATAATTTATATAGGGCAAAATAGCAAAATTCTGTAAGAGAGAAAAAAGTAGATAGTGTATCTAAAATCGGATTCATCTTTTAGATGCACTTAGCATAGCAGGCCTTTCATGTGAAGTAACTTTAAAATTGACCAATTGGGTAGATTTTCAAGTAGTAATGTCACAACTTACATTTACTTAGAGTTAGTATATTTTTACAGATTCACACTCCAATCAAAGAAATTTTTACTCACTCCAAATCTAATCATTAAAATTTTTCTGGCTTAAGTAACCCAAAATTCCTGATTCCACATCCCTGCTGACTAGGATCAAAGCATCACTTTCAGACACTTCTGCCAAGTAGTATCTATACCCATGGAAACCTAATTAAATACACTACTAAAAAATAAAATAAAAAATAACTTAGAGTATATGCTTGTTTGTTTTTTGGGGGTTTTCTTATTTAATTTTAAGAAAGTATTAAATTCTATACTCTTTAAAATAATAACTGTTTCATACATCTAATTTATATACAATAGCTTTTAAAATAACCATGGCATTTCCATCAATGCAGATACTACAGCCTGATCCAAAACAAAACACTAAATTGCATGTGAATATTTTAAAATACACCATTTGGTGCAACTTGGACATATCTTCAATGATGAACCCAAGGTTTTAGGAGGTTTAAACCTTTAATCATCATAAACACACACCAACTGTGAGGGGGAAGTCTCTCCACCAACTTGTGTTCAAAGTAGCATCTTTATCCACAAATTTCCATCTCCTCCACTGCCACAGTGAGGCTATTTCTGCAGCCTCTACAAGAGTGGACAAAATACAGCCCTCAGGCCATATTTGGTCCACAAGCTGGGCCTGTGCACCCAGCAAGAATTTTTTTTAATTCAAATATATACCCTCAACACCTTCCTTCTTACAATTAAAAAGAATATTACTGTTATTTCAATCCTTCCAATTCATATATAGTCAATAATCAAATTAAATAGTAAGTGATCATTTCAAATCTAAGTATTTTGGACTTTTGAGTGTTGAAATACACAAGTCTAGACTTGTCTGGAAAAGTGCTAGATTTGGCATCATTCAGTTTATTATGTGCAGTTTTAGGATTTGAATTCACTTTTTAATTATTCGAAAAATTCTTTTTATTTTTAAATTGAATTTTAAATAAGAATTTTAATACTTTCACTTGAACACAACTATGCATAATACTAGAATAGGATAATACATTTATTTTAAAAAATAAATTCAATCAACTCTTTCCAGTCATTAATATAGAGTTTACATCACATGTACAGTTTTTATCAGAACTCATGAAGCTTGCAGAGTGCAAAACAGCAAAATAAAGATATCCAATATCTTTTATAGTGCAAAACAGCATTATTCTACTAAACTATTCATTTAAAAATGCACATTTGATTTAAAATAGTAATGTCTTAAATCTCAGCTGTATTATGTGTTGTTTAAATGAAGAATGAAGACTTATGCGAGTTAATTTTCAGGAAAACTTTACTTTTGGAAAGCGAACTTCTAAATTTGCTAAAGAAAACCCCCAAATTTCCCCCCCCCCCTGAAAAGAAAGGAAAAAAAAAAAATCCAAAACACCTCAAATGTAGTCTAACACGTGCTAAAGACGAAAGCCATAAAAGAGTTGACTCCTCCTCTCTTTCTTTCTCTCTCTCTCTCTCTCTCTCTCTCTCTCTGTCCACCACCAGTTGACCATGATATAGGAGTGGAACCTTTAATATAAATACTAAAATTAGTAATAATTTAATCCTTCATTTGTTGAAATAGTATGCATACGTTTGGAAGTGATTCCGTTTCCAGAAGTTTTTTCACAGAGGTCAGTAAATTTATTCTACTAAACTATTCATTTAAAAATGCACATTTGATTTAAAATAGTAATGTCTTAAATCTCAGCTGTATTATGTGTTGTTTAAATGAAGAATGAAGACTTATGCGAGTTAATTTTCAGGAAAACTTTACTTTTGGAAGGCGAACTTCTAAATTTGCTAAAGAAAACCCCCAAATTTCCCCCCCCCTGAAAAGAAAGGAAAAAAAAAAAATCCAAAACACCTCAAATGTAGTCTAACACGTGCTAAAGACGAAAGCCATAAAAGAGTTGACTCCTCCTCTCTTTCTTTCTCTCTCTCTCTCTCTCTCTCTCTCTCTGTGTCCACCACCAGTTGACCATGATATAGGAGTGGAACCTTTAATATAAATACTAAAATTAGTAATAATTTAATCCTTCATTTGTTGAAATAGTATGCATACGTTTGGAAGTGATTCCGTTTCCAGAAGTTTTTTCACAGAGGTCAGTAAATTTATTCTACTAAACTATTCATTTAAAAATGCACATTTGATTTAAAATAGTAATGTCTTAAATCTCAGCTGTATTATGTGTTGTTTAAATGAAGAATGAAGACTTATGCGAGTTAATTTTCAGGAAAACTTTACTTTTGGAAGGCGAACTTCTAAATTTGCTAAAGAAAACCCCCAAAATTGCCCCCCCCCTGAAAAGAAAGGAAAAAAAAAAAAATCCAAAACACCTCAAATGTAGTCTAACACGTGCTAAAGACGAAAGCCATAAAAGAGTTGACTCCTCCTCTCTCTTTCTTTCTCTCTCTCTCTCTGTGTGTGTGTCTCTCTCTCTCTCTCTCTGTCTGTCCACCACTAGATAACCATGAAATATACCACAAAATTTCTTTGAATTTTAACATCCAGCAGTCCTGGACTTTAACTAAGTTAAAACTTAAGATAAAAAAAAGAATTTTTTTTTTTTTTTTTTTTTATTACTACCGCGTACACATGGGAAGCAGCATGCTGTACGTGTGAGTCTTGCGGCTTAACGCTCAAGATTGCCAGTTCGATCGGGGAACTACTGCTGCTCATCTATAAGAGTGGCTTCTATAGATGAGAACAAAAACAGCCATCGAAAGATAACCATGACTAGTACTCAAACCAGATCCATAAACCGCATCGCTCTTCGCGCGGGTAAAAAAGGGGCGCGTCCTGCTGAGGTTGGAGCCCTGGCCTCGGTGTTCGAAAAATCAGCTACAGAGCTCAAACACAAACAAAAACTACTAAAATGCAAACAAACAATACAGATAGCGACATTTAACGTAAGAACCCTAAATAGAATAGGTCAACTATCAGAGCTAACTGCATCAGCCGTAGAACATAAGATAGATATAATTTGCATACAAGAGCACCGATACACGCACACCGAAGATATCAAGTATCACGAAACTGGAAATGGATGGATGCTGGTGACTGTATCGGCATGGAAAAACTCTGTCAATGCATCGGTAGGAGGGGTGGGAATACTTCTAGGACCGAGAGCGTTAAAAACACTGAACAGCATTGAGAGAATACAACCTAGGATGATGGCCGCAACGTTTAATGGCAACCCCAAAGCAACAATTATCTCCTGCTACAGCCCTACCAATGTTAGCGAAGAAAACGAAATAGCCACCTTCTACGAAGATCTATCCTCCCTAGTACGTAGCATTCCGAAACACAACCTGCTAGTCATTGGCGGAGATATGAATGCACAAATCGGGAAAAACAGACACAACAAATACAGCCTACACTACGCGTCTAACAGGAATGGACAGCATTTAATAGATTTCATGATAGAAAATAGATTAACCTGCCTCAATACAAACTTTCAAAAAAGGGAGGGGAAATTATGGACCTACACATACGCGAATAAGAGTAAAGCACAGATAGACTACGTCCTTATAAACAGGAAATGGAAGAATAGTGCGATGAATTGCGAGGCATACTCCTCCTTCGAGGGTGTGTCCTCCGATCATCGAATAGTTACGGCCAAAGTACGACTAAGCCTAAGAAAAAACGCCACACGTAAAGCGACGACCAAGCACTATGACTGGGCCCTACTCAACAACAGAGATATTAGAGATAAATATGCATTAGAATTAAGAAACAGATTCGAAGCACTACAAGAGAAGGTAGAAATAGGCACCCCAAATGACGAATATGAAAATTTTGTAGAAGCACACCTGGAGGCGGCAGAAAAGTGTATTCCAACAAAACCTAGAACTAAATATAGAGTCCCTTGGGAAACGCCAGCAGCTAGAGAAAAACGTGCACTTGTGAAGACTGCCTCCAAAAACTATCAACAGAACCCAACAAATACAAATGCACGAGAACTAGAAAAGGCGCAACATCAATTAACAGGAATATACCTAAAAGAACAGGCAGAATACGTACAAAATCAGATAGATAAGATTAGAGACTCGGTGGAAGATAGGCAATCCAGGATAGCCTGGCAAACAATAAACGAAGTAAGTGGAAGGAAGAGCACAGCCAAAGCAAAATTGAAAGCTGCAAGCCAACAAGAAAGAATAAAACTGTGGGAACAGCATTTCAAAAATCTACTAGGAAACCCACCGGAAATAACGGATGAACCGATCACCAGAATTATTAGTAAGCAATTAGACGTAAAACTAGGTCCTTTCACCAAAGAAGAACTCGACACGGTTCTCAGAAGAATTAAAAATAGGAAAGCGGCGGGGCTAGACGAGATCCCCCCAGAAGTGTGGAAGACGAGACAATTCGACGATATACTGCTCCGGCAATGCAACGCAGTCTATAGTCAAAATAGGATAGAACGATGGACGAAGGGATGCATCCTTCCATTCCCTAAAAAAGGCGACCTCGGACTAGCCAAGAACTACCGAGGGATAACACTTACATCCATAGCAGCCAAAATCTACAATGCCCTACTACGAAACCGCATAGAACCCAAAATGGAAAACATCCTTAGGAAAAACCAAAATGGCTTCCGGAGAAACAGATCCACAACCTCACAAATACTGACCATCCGTAGAATCCTGGAAGGCGTTCGGGCAAAAAACTTACAGGCGACATTACTATTTGTCGACTTTACCAAGGCCTTCGATTCCATACACAGAGGGAAGATGGAGCAAATCCTACTAGCTTACGGCCTACCAAAAGAAACCGTAGCAGCGATAATGATTCTCTACAGAAACACCAAAGTAAAAGTACGTTCACCAGATGGAGACACGGAATACTTCGACATTGTTGCAGGAGTACTACAAGGAGACACACTAGCCCCGTACCTCTTTATCATCTGTCTAGACTATGTGCTTAGGACTTCGATAGACAAAATCAGAGAAAATGGCTTTGAGCTGACTAAGAGAAGAAGCAAAAGGTACCCCGCAAAAACAATCACGGACGCCGACTACGCTGATGACTTGGCGTTACTAGCGAATACGCCTAATCAAGCAGAGACACTACTACATAGTCTGGAACGAGCTGCAGCTGGCATTGGCCTACATGTCAATGCAAACAAAACCGAATATATGTGTTACAACCAAACAGGCAACATTGCCACACTAGACGGAGCCTCTCTGAAACTAGTCGACAAATTCACCTACCTAGGAAGCAGCGTCTCATCAACCGAGAAGGACATCGACACACGACTGACGAAGGCATGGACAGCTATCGATAGGCTCTCGATCATATGGAAGTCGGACCTAACAGATAAAATGAAACGCAGTTTCTTCCAGGCAGCGGTTGTGTCGATACTGCTATATGGATGCACCACATGGACGCTTACGAAACGGCTGGAGAGGAGGCTGGACGGAAATTACACAAGAATGTTGAGAGCAGTATTAAACAAGTCCTGGCGACAACACCCCACGAGACTCCAACTATACGGACACTTGCCCCCCATCACAAAAACTATACAAGTTCGACGAACCAGACACGCAGGACACTGCTGGAGAAGCAAGGACGAGCTCATAAGCGATGTACTCCTGTGGACCCCCACTCATGGATGTGCAAGAGTGGGACGACCAGCACGAACTTACATACAGCAGCTATGTGAGGACACGGGTTGTAATCCTGAAGACCTGCCGGAGGCGATGAATGATAGGGAGAAATGGCGAGAGACGGTCAGGGATATCCGCGCAGGCGGCGCGACATGATGATGAATATCCCTTACAGTATAAAGCATCATAATAAAGATATAGACACTTAACCTGATTGATTTTTACATCTTATTTCTTTTCCATATGTATATACATCTTGTACAAACATGGAAAACCAAAATTTTTTTATTCTTATTTGATTGTAAAAATTATCAAATCTAATGCAGACTAAAATTATTAACAAACACCATTTGCCAGTTATTCTTTTTATACGTATGCATATACCCCTTCCTTGACATAAAAACATGCACTTGGTTACAAATGTCAGCGTTGTACCTAAAATGTCAAATTGAACCGCTGGTTCTAACAGAAAATTACAAATTATCGACAAACAGACAAGAATTTTATAACAACTCTGCAAAGTTGATGTGTTACATTCTGATTGGTCAATTTAGGATTAACTTGTCTAATTTTGATTAGTTAATCAAAAAGACTGACTTTCTCATTTTCTTTCTTAATAAAAAAAAAATTCATACTTTCATGGACATTTACATCTGCCAGCAGACCACGCCAAAAGTTACTAACCCAACCCAGAAAAAAAAGTTTATTCTTTTTATGAAATCACTTGATTGACTAATTGATTTTAATGGCATTCCAACTTATCTAGGATTATTTTATTCCTTGATTTTAAGAAATCACATTCATTGTACATTCATACCTACATTTTTCATATAGTTGTTTCTTAAAAGGTTTTTTTTTTTTTTGCAGTTATGTGATATCAAATATTCTAATCTAGTACAAATAATTTGCACAGAGTTGTTTAGCCGTAGTTTTTGTTGTTAGCGAGGAATGGTTGTAACGTGCGTGTGTGTGTTTATGTTGTGTTGTTTCCTCGCTAAGTGTTGTTAGTCCCCTCACTTAAGTTTTAAGAGTAAATAAAGGAAGGATGATGAAGTAAGATGCCAAAAGTCGAAATGTGTTTAGGAATAGTTTTTTATTTGCAGCATGGAAAATGTAGTTTGGGTTTGTGCTGCAGGACTCGTGGAAAAGAAAGATTGTGAGTAAGGAGATGAAATGGAGTTATGAGAAGTTGAGAAGGTTGAGATGGCAGCATGTGTCGTCGGGCGCGCGAGGGATTGTGTTCGCCATAGTTTAGCGAAAGCCATGTTGCCGTTGGAGGAATTGAACTTGGGAGTCACCATGAGTTTTGTGCATCTGGTGGAGAGTGTGTGTTGTCTCCATTAAAGTGGCCCAGAGGTGAATTGAGAGCTAGGTGTCGAGAGCGGAATAAAGGCATCGCGTTGACATAGCCAATTTTGGGGGTGACATAAAGTTGTGCCTGTGCGTGGCATGTTGAATGTATCTAATTTATATTCAACTGGGATTCCTTGGTCTAAAAGATATTAGACGCAAGGAATCCATAAATTAGATAGGTTCCCTCATGTGTCCATGCTGCTGCTGCTATTCTAGAGCTGCCAGTGAGACGTCTGCACTGGGCAGCGTTGTCCAGCTAAAGAGATTGTGTTTGGCAGCTTACCCAATTTTTACTGCTCGGAAAAGAGTTCCGGGCTGAATAGGATAGGTCATCCTGATTGGGTGAAATTATGCGTCGAATTAAATTGCGCGCCGAACTGAAATATAAAATTTTCCTTCCAATACAGTTGTATAGTTTCAAGTAACTAATCATAATAATCTTTAGTAAATGATTGGACAGTTCTATTTGAGTCTAATAGGTACTACCACTTCCCTTCCACTAAGCATTCTAGTAGTATAAAGAGTTCCTATCAAATATCAATAATTTATACACAAATATATTATTTCAAGTAACTACTTCAATTTGATAATAATCGTTTGTTTACAAACAGTTATATGGTTTTAAATCTTACTCTTTAATACTAATAATTTTCAAAACAGATACATTTGACCCATAGATGAGGCCCTAAAAGGTATTGCTATTCTGAGTTAGAGTAGACCTGGGAGTAATCGCATTGAAGGGATACTCCAAACTCCCTAGGGCTATAAAACTAGAGCCTCGCCTCAAGAATCAGTTAAGTATCAATACCCAGGACACTCTTTTTTGAGGGGATTTTAACTCTCTGCAAGAGATACAGTCAGCATATTCTAAGCTAGCCAACAGAGCAGTTTACAAAATCAAAACAAAGGAATTTTTGTATTTAAGTGAAATAAAAGAGTAAGTTTAAAAACTTATTTTATAGTGCTTTAGGATTTAACTTTAGTCAACTCAAGTGTTCAAGTGTCTGAACCAAAAACTACAGCGGATTTCATGATTGTTGAAATAAAGCAGTGACCTCTCAGATCTTCCCTGTTGACTTTATTCGTGTTCTCATTACAGATTATTGCTGTTTACATTTGGATATATTCAACCAAATATAGTGAAATCATGCCTTGAAGAAAATCTTTTGTGTGAAGACTAAGTCTTCAAAATAGTTCAAGCAAGATATGGAAGGGAGTTCAATTTCAACAAATTTCCAAACAGGATTTAGATTTTCATGTTGGTCAAGAACTTCAAAGCTCATAGCACTTGTAAAGATTTTAAGGCAATGGGTTTTTCACCATCTGGAGGAAAGTGCACAAATTATCAACAGATTTACACACTGTGTTCAATAGTGCTTTCAACTTAACAGTGGATATGTGGAACATGTATTCTTGGGCTTCTCTAGACATTTTTGGCTAATTTTTGAGACTAAATGGTTGCAGATTCTAAAATGTTATCCTAACTTTTCTATGTAATTTTCATTTATGGTCCTTGATTTTTGCCAGATCATTTTATTTCAAAAATTGTAAAACACCTTATACTTGCTCAGTTTGGTTGGTTGTGTTTTACAGCATATCACAACCATTGTAGGTTATCAAATGGCAAATCTTGTTTTTATATAATTTATATGATTTGTAAACAAATAGTTTATAGGGAACAATTTTTAAACAAACCAGAGCTCATTTGTTTGCACACAGTTAAATGTTTTCAAGTATTGCTATCTAACACTAATAATTCTATTCAACATTATTCATTTATTTGCAGTTAAATGGTTTCCAGTATGGAAAATGATCAAATATTTCTATTTGAGCAATAGATGGGACCCTAACAGGTACTACCACCCCAGGTCAGAGTAGATCTGGGAGTAATGGCAATGAAGGGATACTTCACATTCTCCAAATTTACAGGTGTAAGACTCCCCGTTTTACACCTCTGCAGAGATGCACTCAGCAAATTCGACTGGGTTGTGTACATGCTAAGATGTTGGAACAATAGATATAAATTGTGCACAAAGATAACAAAAACATGACAAGCTGATCAAGAAAGTAGAAGCAAATACAGCGTTGATAACTAAGGCTGTACTACTGGCTTCTTCAGCATTTTAATACAGTAGATAGCAACTCATGTAAGGATTGGTGACTATACACATTTTTATGATGACTTTAAAGGCCAATGTTGTCAGCAGATATGATCACAGATTTTATTAACAAAACAAACCTTCCAAACAAATTGACTGATGTGTGGATTCCCCTACAAATAATCAAGGAAAATAATTCTCACTTACATTAATAAATGATAGTAGTCATTCCCAAAGGAAGTGGTAATGCCTTCCCTACTCCTACCCCACAGCTGGGGAAACATCCATGAGAGTGGTGATAAAAAAGAGGGGTTGGTTGCTGGTGACATTTGAAAAGGACATGGGACATATCCCAGCTAGATTAGACAGTAGGTACCATTGGGACTAATGACCACATTTTCCCAACTGCAAGGGCAAAGTCTCAAGCTAGGTATGATCAAGAGTTTAGCATTAGATTTATTCTTTTAAATTTGTAGTCAACCTAACACAAAAAAAGATTTCTGTTATATGTTTGGAGGGTGTGTTATGAATATAGTTTGGGAAAGAGAGCAGTAGCTGGAAAAAGTTGGTTGGTTTGTGTTTTATGGCATACCAACCTTTGTAGGTTATTTAACACCAGATCATACAAATAATCAGTTCTATTTCAAACAATTCAGTTTAGCATGAGAACATAGTTTGTCAAAAACATTTCTATTTCAAGCTATTCAGTTTAGTCAAACAGTTCTAATTCAGCCAATTCAGTTTAGTATAAGTATAGATTTTGTTTACACACAGTTAAATGTCAAAACAGTTCTATGTTAAACGATTCAGTTTAGTGTAAGTACAGTTTTAATGTAAATACAGTTTAATTGTCATAAATATTTCCATTTCAAGCTATTCAGTTTAGTCAAACAGTTCTAATTCAAACTATGCAGTTTAGTTCTAGTTAACCCATAGATAGGGCCCTATCAGGTGCTACCACTTCGAATTCAAACCTGTTAAACTCCGCTTAAAAATTGACCTTGTGTCATATCCTGCCCGAGCGGAGGGGTTGGTAAATAGGACCACTCCGGGCCAGAGTGGACCTGGGAATGATGGCAATGAATGGGTTACTTTGCATTCCTCAAAGCTCCAGCATCACTGGAACCTCACCATCAGATTGTTTAGTGTCATATCTAGGACACTTGTTGGGTGGAGGTCTTAGCCTTCTGCAGAGGTGTAGTTGGTATATTCAACAGCTCTAACCAACTGGGCAAAGTAGCTGGAAAAAGTTTATGGATCACCAATTTATAGTATTCAAGAATCACAGAAAAGATTCAATTATTATTTAAAAGAACCAAATAAGTAAAAATGAATAAAAAGATTGATTTTGTAGGGATAAATAGATCATTATTTATTATTATATAGAATTGGCATGTCATTAAGAGCCTTGAAGTGGATCACATGACAGTTCAGAAACCACTTTTTGCCTCTAATCATTGACCAGCAGAGATGTCTCCAACACAGCCAAGAAACTTTTTTCCATTTTTACCCACTTTCACATACTGCTTGTTCATGGAACCATGTCTTTTAATAATTCTTAACAAAAATATATCAGATATCAAATATAATAATAATAATAATGATAATGATATCAGATATCAAATATAATAATTCTAATTAAAAAGCTATCAGACAACAATGAGAATATAACAAACATACAGACTATATCTTGAGCTATGTTTTGATTAACTGGCTAGTCAACATGAAAGTTCATAAGACAATTTAATGTATATAAAAAAAATATTGCCTTTCATGTACCAAAATAAGATGAGAGTATGTTTACCAACCTATTGGCATAATGGTTTATGTATTCACCAATAACCCAGGAAACTAGGGTTCAATCCCAGGTTGAGTCATACCAAAGACTCAAAAAATGGTATTTGATCCCTCCTTGATTAACACTCAGCATAATAAGTTATGGATCAGGAGTAAAGTGTAGCAATCCAGAGAAAGGAGTAGCGCCCTTCCCTACACCTTGGTGTAGTAGCTCCTGAAAAGTGAGCCTTCAAGTCACCCTTAACTACAGTCGCGAACTTTACTTATTTTTGTATATACCCAACTACCCCCATGAGCAGGATGTGAAACAAGGTCAATTTTTAAACATTAAATCTGGTTTGAATTTAGAGTTTTTCTTCTCCTAAACTGGTTGCCTTACAAAGGCTAAAGAACTCAGTCAGTCCTACTATTTACCTATAGTTAGATTCAAGCCTTTTTAAAAGGTTTTAGTGCAAAGGGAAACACAGTTTTGTCCAGGACATGAACTTGGAGTGGTGATTCCATTTTCAACAACAATAAACATTATATCTCTCCAGAAGAAGAGAGTATCCTTGTTTTTTTATACATAACTTCATATACACCAATATAAATGTCCTGAGGGAATCTATTAGTCTTGAGACCCTGGATCTAGGCAAGGTCCCATGAAGGTCTCCATACGACCAATGTTATTCAAGGAAAGAACAAATGGACACAGGAATTACTAAAACAAGTTTGAAGACAATATCAAACTGCTTTATGAACTACAAATACTGATTTTGAATTCAACATTGTCCTTCTAGACTGGTTACCTATCAAGGCTAGAGAGCTTAATTGAAGAAAAGAATGTGAAATTAGCATCAATATAAGTAAACTTGAATTTACTCACAGTTTCATTTTCTTGACACAAATCATTCCAATAATTCCCTTTGGCCAGATTTGACAATTTTGCTGTTGTATATAAGGACCTTTTAGTACAGCCATCTTTTATCTGCAAAGAAAAGAATATACAATCATAAATATAGAGACCATATCTCAAAAGGCTTTTTTTTCTTTTTATCTTTAATCAACTCATGTCAAGATTACAATTTTCATAGTCACAAGTTTATACAACACAACTCAAGAGGAAGAAGAAAAACAAGAGCAGATAATCTATTGTTACAACAAACCCAAGAACTCAAGTCATCTAGTTATTAGTTTTGAATAGTAGTTGTTATTTCTTTAACTGAATGCTTTTCCAAGGTAAGAGTTGAGTCCCTTTTGTTTAGAAAGAATGGTTAGGTTAGGATATTTTGTTTAATGGGGTATCAACCCTTGATGGTTATTTAATGCAAAATCCTGTTTCTATACATATATATGAAAATTAGATTGTCTAAATTTCTGAAACAAAGCTTGATAATTTTTATCATTAAAGGTTTTTGGACTATTGTCTTAATCTTCATTGTTATTTCGACAACGTTTTCAGGCTGCAGGCTCAATCCTGACTGCAGGTGAGTAACAATACAGGAATACTTAACACCTGTACCCGGTTATGGCTAACGGAATCAGAACAGGCGACCCCTGTGAATTCAATAAAGGACGTAGTTCGAAGTTCTGTGTAGGTTCCCAAGTTCGACAAACACCGGAAGAAGGCCAGAGAACATATCATCTGAAACATTATGGAAATAACAATGAAGATGAAGACAATAGTCTGAAAACCCTTAATGATAAAAATGAAAATTAGAGTTGAAAAAACACAAAGTCTACAGAGGATGATTTTATTAGTAGAAATATTTGCCAATGTTAAATGTTTCAGTGTTTAGACCTTCATCAGGGTACGTCAGTTATTAAATGAAACAAAAAAGATGAGAAAGTTTTAAAACATACAATTTCTTTTGGTTGCATTCATTTCAAATTTTTGTGACATAATTAGTGTTCTAATTAAATATCTGCAGGCATTCATGCTTGGGAGTGACCAACAAATTATCGGCTCATGTTTCAGAGTCTCCTGAGTCAGGCAGGACCTGCCCCCTCACCTCAAGGGGAGTAGGGACTGGATTCATTGCCTAGCAAATGAAAACTTGTAGAGAGCTGAATAAATCTCATGTTGGAATGAATTGTTACCTGAGAGGATTGGTATTTATAGGTGATACTGTAATTTAGATAGATTAGACTAGCATAAGGTCACTTATTTATAGGAAATACTGTATTTTTTCAGGTAAGTCACATACCACCAAATGTGTAGGTTCGTAAAGTGTTGGGAGCAAATAGTCACATCTGTGTTTAATACAACTCTTCAATTGTCATAAGACTTAAAAGTGATACACACAACAAAAGACAAAGATTCATGAGAGGAAATATCTGTAAAATGGTAGTAAGAATAGAAATGTGTGTTTGTCATACAAAAGCACCATCCTCCAAGAATCAATAGCAGTTTCTTAAGTTTTTGGCATATAGTTGTATATTCTTATCTAATAATATCAAATGACCTGGAAGACCAGGATTCAATCCCAGGTCAAGTCATACCAAAGACTTAAAAAATGGTACTTGATACCTCCTTACTTAACACTCAGCATTATAAGGTACATATCAAGAGTAAAGGGGAGCAATCCAGGTAAAGGAGTTGTAGCAATTGAAAAGGGAGCCTTCAGGTTGCCCTCAACTACAGTCATTAACAACAATAACAATTCCTATTTAATATAAACAATTTACAAATAGATCAATTTGAACTATAGATGGGACCCAAGAGTAATCGCAATGAAGGTGTACCCCACACTACCCAAGGCTCAAGAACAGGAGCACCACCACCAGATCCAGTTTAGTGTTATATTCAGGACACCCCTTTTTTTGTAGGGGGGATCTTATATGCGGGGGTTAAATTCAGTGTATTCTAAGCTTCACCAACAGAGCCTATTGAAATAAGAATTTTAATTAATTTCTATATAAAATTATACATAAGATTGCTTCATGGATTGGTTTGGTTTTATAGCATATCAACCATTATATGCCATTTAAAGCCAAATGCTTTTTATAAATCTACATTAAATATATGATTTCTAAACACATTTTGTAGATAACATCTTTAAACAAGCCTGAGCTCATTTTTTTTTTTCAAGCAGGTAAATAGTTTCACTTATTTCTATCTAAGATGAACAATTCTATTTACTATTAATCATTTGTTTGCACACAGTTTAATGTTTTCAAGCATTGCTCTATGTATAACTAATAATTCAATTAAACATTGATCATTTGTTTATGCACAGTTAAATGTAAAAAAAACAGTTCTATTTCAAAGAATTCATTTCAGGAAAAATAGACAGTTTAAATGCCAAAGAGTTCTATTTGACCCATAGATAGGACCCTATCAAGTGCTACCACTCCGGGCCAGAGTGGACCTAGGAGCAATGGCAATGAAGGGGTACTCTGTATTCCCCAAAACTCCAGCATTACTGGAGCCTCACCATCAGATAGTTTAGTGTTATATCCAGGACTCATTGGGAGTGGTCATACCTTTTATTCCCAAACAGATTAAAAGCAATCCTATGTATAATTGTTTATAGAAATTAATTAAAACCAAAATAAGTGTAATCCTCCCCGCTTCACATGGACAAGCAAAAGCAAGACAGCCAGTTAGAACCTATATACAACAGCTCTGTGCCGATACAGAATATAGCCTTGAAGACCTTCCAGGAACGATGGACAATAGAGATGGGTAGCGAGAGAGAGTCAGGGAGATCCATGCTGGCAGCGCGACGATATGATGATGATTTTATATGCATTCTTTTTTAGTTTTATCAAGCTTTCTTTTTTGATAAAATATCTTATTACATTAAACTTTGAATATTTGCACCTGGAGGACATATATTTTTTGCTAGTAAAAATAAAGATAACACTTAACATTTGTTTTCCATGAATTTATCTTCAAGAATCATAAGTAATATATAGTTCAAAGGTCAGAGATTTTCAAACTCCCAACAGAATCTTCTATGGCCACTAGTCAGACAAATTTTAACCCAACTATGAATTAAATCACTAACAGCTAACATGACAACAAAACTAACCCATACATAATAGCAAAAGGTTGGTTGGTTTTAACAGCAAAGCAACCTTTCTTGGGTTAATGAATGCTTAAGTCAGTCTTTTGGGAGAAAGAGCAACCATTCATATGGTTTCAAATAACCAATGATAACCATTTCTAAGCAATTGTAAATATTCCTAATACAAATAATTTGAAGTTATATGGCTTCAAGTATTTCTCTCTAATACAAGTACCATATTTGATGGCATACAATGTGCACTTTTTTTTTAACTAAAAGTACCTTAAAATTCCCCTGCATCTTATATGCCATATGTATGTTTAAAATTTGCGATATTCAGCCAAAATTAGCTACCTGGCAACTTCTATCAGCTGAGACTTTAGAGTAACTTTCATATACCTATTGTCATTATTTAAAAGGCTGTGTGTGTTATCATTGATAATATTCATTATATCAATTTTATCACATTTAATATTAGTACTTTGTTTTTTCTTGATTTGCCCTGCTGAAATTGGGGCACATCTTATATGCTGTCAAATACAGTAATTTTCAAACAGATCTGAATAATTGTATTCATCTATGTATTCGATAATTTTTAGAATAAATATCTGGATAAAATATCCAACTATTCTTAATAGAAATAATTTCCATACAGTTATTCTTATCTCATACAAATAATTTTAAGTTATATGGTTTCAAGTATTTCTCTCAAATACTAATAATTTTCAAACATCTATATAATAACTGAATTGTATTCATCTACGTATTTTATAGTTTTTATAATAAATATCTGGATAAAATATCCAACTATTCTAATAATTTGCACACAGTTATTCTTATCTAATACAAACAATTTGAAATTATATGGTTTCAAGTATTCCTATATACAATACTAATAATTTATACACAATTATATAGATTCAAGTGACAATTTCTATTTGATAATCATTTGCACAATTATATGGTTTCAAGTATTCCTATCTAATACAATTAATTTTCTAACTGAACTACTTGACCCATAGATGTAACAGGTATGACCACACCATTGGCAAAAGGCTATAGTTTCATAAATATATAGTTACTATATATTTTTAAACAGAAGACAAGGTAAAAGGCATTTTGACCTTGTTTAAAAACGAACAAAATTTTATTAACCCTTTAGCCAATATTTTCAATTTTTGGTAGCTTAGAGAAAAAGAAAAATTACCTTAAAACCTTTAACTCACCATAAAATGCTATAATCAATGTAAATGTTATGAGCTGATGCTAGAACAACAGAAATATTTTCTGAATAAAATAAATTTCCTGCCTTGTTCTACATTATGTACAGCAATACGTGTATAATCTAAATCTGAATTATAATGATCAAAAATGACTTTATAGTTGAATTCACTCAATTATTTGCAAATGTCTTCCAAAATGTCTTCTAGAACTTGCTCAGTAAGAAGTGTCATATTTGATATCAAAATAAAAAAAAACTTGTTTTTTTTTTTGCAAAATCTTGGTGAATAAAAAATAAAAACCAGCAAATGGGACCTAATATGAAATTCAACTATAGATGCACAATAATACAAATAATTTGCACATTTATATAGTTCAAGTATTCCTATGTATTATTTTATTTTACTCAAAGCAAGTTTTTTACACCAGCTCTAACTGATGGTTTTTCATAGGAGCTGAGCAACAGCAACTTTCCTTAGGTCTTCAGGACTCTTCTGACTATCCTGGATGATTTTAGTAGTGCTGTGGTCTGGAAAGTTTCAATTCTTCCTTTAATGTCCAATTAATCTTTTTCAGGTTCTTCAAGATAGTTGCAAGGGCCCCAACTACAATTGGCATCACTGTCCGTATCATGTTTCACAACTTTTTCAGCTCTCGGGCAAGGTCCAGGTATTTGTCCAGCTTTACACCTTCTTTTTCTTTAACTTTCATAGTCTGCTGGCAAAGCAAAATCCACTAAATAATGTTCTTTTCTTCTTAATTAAAACTAGGTCTGGCCTAAAGGCTGGAGGCTCACCCGCTGGTACAGACACAGTCCAACAAAGGCAGACTTGAGGCAGTAAGCCCCACCTCCGGCTTTGGCTGGGCCACCTTTAGGTGGGCAAGCTGCATCATAGTCCAGCAGGGCTCTAGTCTTGGCTTCTGCCCAAACCCCCCTCCCCTAATCCCCACTTTAATCAACCTTCGGGTCATTGACCTTGTGTCAAGTCCTGTCTGGTGGGAAGTAGTGACAAATATACTGGCCTAAAGGCTTGAGTTAGATGATTTGTTTGTAACTCAAAGCCCCAGAGAATTTCATGCATTTCATTTTCAAGGACAGATTCTGGTTTGTGCATATACCATTTGTAAGTACGGCGAAATTTCCATCCCTTGCACAATCCCCAGTGGATAACCTTTCCCACCCAGTCATGCCTGTTATTGTATTCCTTATGTGATAAACTGTTTGTCTCTATTATCACACAGACTAAACTTGCTATTCTCCAGCATATTATCAATTTTTGCTATGATATAATTAGTACTCATAGCATTATTTTATGCTACTATTATTAGAAATTCAGTTTCTCTCTTTAATTTTTCTCTTTTGTAACTATGTCCAGGTCATTTCATGTACAATAAATTTCAAGTGTATCAGTAATAAAAATCTCACAGAAATGGTACAGTGCACTGACAGTCCTTTGGAGATTCTCCAACAGGTTGAAAATATGAATCATCAGAACAGCACGAGGAATTTGACTAGTCATACACATCACTGTTTTAGGAATTCAACTAGAGTTGCATACGGCAGTATAAGAGTTAATGAACTTAGGAGAAGATATAGTTACAAGAACTTGGTGCTTCCTTTAAACAGATGTTCATTATTCATGCCTAAATTTGGCACAAGGTTCCATTCTTAGAGCACCTAGAAAGAGTCTGTAAGATTTACACACTATACTATAATAAAGTGGCAGTACTAGTCCAAAATATCCCGCTGGGGTTAATTTACAAGTAAAATTATATAGAAATGTAAGACTTACATTCACCATTCAGATAAAGTAAGTTTCAGTCATTTGTTTTTCTTTCTTTCTTTAACAGAATAGTTATATTTTAGTCACCAAAATTATGTTGGCAATTAACTGTAGGTCACTATTATAATGTTGGAAGTGAAAGACTAAAAAATATAGTGATTAGATGAAGATGTGGTTTTTAAATGTAAATGTTCTGTTAAAAAGGCAAGGAAGATCACATACACACACACATCTATGATGAATATGCAAGCACAAAAATGTTTTTTTGTTGAACATGGATTAGGGAATTAATCCTAACCCTGATAAATTCACAATTAGAACATTTAAAAAAATCTTTCAATAAAAAAATATCACCACTTTTCAGTAAAGGGATGGGGGATTGTCATGCCTCTTGAAAAATCGATATGGCCGCTTTTTGAGATTGGTGGGGGGCTTAAAAGTACATAAATAAAAAGTAATGAATGAACTTTATTTTTAACTGGACTGGGAATGCAAGTTATATATATATATATATACCTACACTTCCGCACGAGCAGAAATGCGACACAAGGTCATTTTTTAAGCGGAGTTTAACAGGTTTGAATTCAGAGTTTTTCTTTTCCAAGATCGGTTGCCATACCAAAGTTAAAGAGCTTAGGCTGCCCTACTATTTACTCATAGCTGGAGAGAGAATAATTGGAATCATACCTTTCTCAAGGATATTAGTGCTATGTGAAATGCAGCCTCGTTCAAGATTTGAATTCGTGTCGGTGTCGTGTCCATTTCGTACGACTGTATCCATTACACTACGAACACTTCATTCATTCATATATATATATATATATATATATATATATATATATTAAAAAATTACAGCAGCCATTTTTCCGGTGTGCTATTCTAAATAAGTACCCTAAGGTTTTTGCTTTGTTTGTTTTTATTTTTTACAGGGAGTGGCAAGTACCCATTTTTTTTAATAAGGTGAGGATAACCTACATAAGAAAAAGGAAAATTAGAGTATATTTTAAAAGCATTAAAATAAAAAATAAATAAATAAAATGCCTGACAACAAAAATATGCCTTCTACTTATTTAATTTAAATTAAATCTCTTTAATTTAAAAAAATATATATAAAACAAAGTAATTGAAGTACATCCCTTATAATCGATCAGATGTTGAAGAGATTTAAAGAAAGATTTAAGTACTAGTTAGTCTGCCAGTAGTACATTTTGAAAATAATTTACTAGTACTTTATCAGTACGAGGACACTTGTACTCAAAAGTCTCACACTCACACCCAGTCTCGAGTCACGATTTGGAGTAACAAAATAATGGTAAATATTTTTTTTTAAATATTTCAATTTTTTTTTTAATTTAGTAAGTTAAATTTGATAAATAGATAAAAAAAAATTTTCTCTTACTACTGTCACTGATATAAGCGACTGCGAGGTAAAAAAAAAAAAGTCAGACAAAAAACAAAGTATTAGTCAAAATCATTGTAAATTAAATAAAGCAAATATTAATTTAAGTAACCAGAGGTCACTTCTTTCTTCGGTAAACTTCATACTGTGTTTTGTTTTTTGTTTTGTTTTGTAATTTGACAATCTAAAAAAAGAAAACTTTCCACGTATAAATACTTTAAAAACTTCTCATTTTATAAATAAATTGATTAAATAAAAAAAAAATTTTTTTAAATTAAAAAAAACACGATTATTTCTCAGAGAATGTTTTAAAAAATTCTTGACCCAACCAAAAAGAGAATGATCTAGAGTCGTAAAATGGTTGGTTGGTTGGGTTTTATGGCATATCAACCTTTCTAGGTTATTTAACGCCAAATTCTGTTATATGTATATAAATTCAACCTAAGATTTCTAAACGAATACCGAGTTGGTGAAATTTTTGATAAGCAAGATTTCATTTGTTTGCACATCAGAGTCGTGAAATGTATATGGGGTTATTCCAACATTCATCAACACTTGTCACATTGTTTCTCAAATTTCGTTTACCCTTCAACAACAAAAAAAACTGTTCAACAACCTCCAGTCTGGTAGAACATAAAAACTAAGTCACCAAGCAAAGCATTATGTAACCATAATGTTGTTTTAAGCTCTTGATTTAAAGTGGTCCTGGCTGAAGGGTGTTTATTTACTTTTTCACAACTGCTATTAAAAACATCCCCGTGAAAAGAGGGGTGGAGCAATAAGAAATCATGAAAGATGTAGCGAAATCCTCGCGGGTGTATTTCTAATTTGAACATCAAAGATTCTGTTGATTAAATTCACATCGAAATTTTTTTTAATATACAACACACTAATCACGAGTAACGAACATTTTCTTTATTTTGCTATATAATTCAAACAGATTTTCTTCGACATAACATCAATTCTTTTTGTTTGTTCATCACAAGACAAATTTATTTCTTAGCCAGTATGAAAATAATAATAATATATTATTATTATCATCATCATCATTTTCATGTTCACGCAATACGATTACACAATAAAAACATAAATTATGTTTATTTGATGGAGTTCCTAAAATGTTCTGACAATCTTAATTACATTACTAAAAAATAACTTATCCAAAAATTTCTTTCCAACAAAAATTGTTCGATAATGTTATTTATTTTTTTTTTTTTTTTTAAATTTATGCTACTACAAAAAAATTTCAAATTTAAAAAACTTAAAATTCTAACAAATGAAAATTTTGGTTAAGAAAATTATTGAATTCCAGAGTTAAGTAAAAATACATTTTTTTATTTAAAAAATATTCAAATATATATTTAAATCATAGATTAATAATGCTTTTAATAAGTACTAAAAAAATAAACTTTTTGAAATTCTAGCGATAAAAGTTTTGGTTAGTTAAACAAAAACAGAAATTGATTGAATCCAAGGACAATACATTTTCATTTGTTTAAAGTGAATGAACAATCAATGGGCAAAAGCACCGACATTTTTTTTCAACATAAAACAACGATTATTGGGTGGGTGGGTAAGTTGAGAAAAAAAGAAAGAAAGAAAAAGAAAGCTTGTCTCATCTAAGAAAAAGCCGGTTCACACCGATGATAGCAACAAGTTGCCTAGAGATTTTTTATATATATATTTTCATTAATTTATAAAATAAAGAAAAAATAATACGAAACAATTTACGGAAACTTGTGTTAGAATATAAATAATAGAAACTTATATATATATAACAATTTTAAATTTGTGAGATGAATATGAAACAAAGACGTGGAAGTGATTTTTCTATGACCTTCATTTCAGATATTTACAACAAAAATAGCAATAATAATGACATGGCATATAGTGGTAAACTGTATATTATTCGCGGTCCTTTCCAGAAAAATAATATCTTAAATTTTTTCTTTTGACTGATAAAAAATTGGGGGTGGGGTACAATAAATTTAGAAATCAACACATTTGTTGCATTATAAACAAAAAACAAAACCATAAAAAAGTCTTTTTTAACACAGCATTCATCGCATAGACAGCAACGAGCACGTGAAGTGTTTCGGTACGTCGTTGGAGGAAAAAAAAGTATGGTGGGCCATACTTGCAGTATTTTTCTATTTTCGCTATTAATTTTATGAAATATTTAAAACTGGTGAAATTCTAAAATAAATTTAAATTGACTAGAGAGTAATCAAATAATTTTGATCTGCCTATTTAAAACTAAAAAAAAACTGAATCCCAAATTTGATCAAATTAGAGAAAAAGTGTTGGAATTCAATTTGCTTTAAAATGTTCATCAGGGATCAATCAATAATCTATAAACTCTTTTGTATTCTATATCGCAAGTCTATTTCCCAGGGCCAAGAGCAATTGCTCATAATAGGATCTGGAAGGGGATCAGAAAAATGGTATTATGAACATTGAAAACTAACAGCTGTTGATGGCGTGAGAGGCTACTTTTTTTCATCAAGTTCAATGAAAAAAAAAGAAAAAAATTAAAGCAAAGTATTTATTTATTCATTAGCAAAAGAAACGAAATTGTGGGAGCCCCCCACCCCCAGCTCAAGGAACATTTAAGCTTAAAATTGAACAAGATGTTTTCATTTGTCCAAAAAGCAAATAAAACTAGCATCTGCAGGAGTGGAGAAGAAACTTTTGTAAGGAAGATTACCAAGAAAGGACTCATTCTAACATTTCTGCTCATTGGCAAATCTTAGCAAATGAATTCCCTTAATCTTAAGGAATGTATGAAAGATATCAGCAGGAAGAAACACGAGGAGTGGAGATGCAATATAGACAGGACTCATTTGTATAGAGTAAATAGAATTCAATTTTGTTCAATGAAATGTGTTTTAGTATTTTTATCCTGGCCAATGTGGGGTTCCTCTGCTAAAAAGATGGTGACTTATGGTTGATTGCTGATATATCATTTAGGGACTAAAATGTAATTAATTCTTTTTTTAAATAAAGGAAATGGCTGAAACTTATTCTTATCAGGATGGTGAATGTATTACATTTCTGCATAATTATCTATATTACTGAAGACATTTCTCGGCATAATATTCTAGACAAATACCCAGATTTGGATAATAGATACTATATTATGTAGTTAATTGTTTTTTTGTTTTCATTTTTTATTTTTTTTTAATAATTTTAAAATGATTTGAAACCCTTAAGATATTCCAATTATACACACACAAGACCAGCATTTATCCATTAATTTTTATATTAATGGACAATGGAACACAAAATATTTTACTAAGCAAGTTTCTATAATGAGTGACCACTTAGATACAGCAGGTGTTATAAGCAACTTGTACCCTCTATGCCAGACTAGATAAGCCTGTAACTTTTTTTAATGGCCACCTATCAAAGTACTCATAGAACAAGACTTCACTGCATTATACAAAAGAGACAAAAATGAAGATACTTAAATATACCATTTAAAATGTACTTAACATTGTTTCGTTCAGAATATATATTTGCAACATAGTATCATCTTTTCTTTGGGGGTTTGTTTGGGTTTTATGGCATATTAACCTTAGTAGGTTATTTAATACCAAATTCGGTTATATATATTGAATACACGATTCATAAAGACATTTTGTAGATAACATCTTTAGACTAGCCTGAGCTCATTTTTTTTTTTTTTTTTTTACACAGTTAAATGGTTTCAAGTATTTATATCTAACACTAACAATTCTATTCAACATTACACATTCATTTGCACACAGTAAAATGGTTTCAAGTATTGATATGTATCACTAACGATTCAATTAGAAAGTCATTTGTTAACACACAGTTAAATGCTAAAACAGTTCTCTTTCTAATAATTCACTTTAGCATAAGTCATTTGTTTGCATACAGTTTAAATGTCAAACAGTTCTATTTGACCTATAGATAGAACCCTATCAGGTGCTACCACTCCAGATGAAAGTGAACCTGGGAGTAAAGGCAATGAAGGAGTACTCCACATTCCCTAGAGCTCCAGGATTGGAGCCTCACCACTAGATTGTTTAGTGCCATATCCAGAATACTTATTAGGGAGTAGGGTCTTACTCTTCTGAAGAGATGCAGTCAATGTATTCTACAGCCCCAGCCAACTGAGCTGTCTTTTGGTGGGGACAAGAATTCTTATGGAGTATATCTACAATATATATCTGTATATATTACTAAAATAATATATACAAAAACCTAAAAGAAATGTAGTTAGGTCACTCCTCTTTGACTGCCTCGTTAATGTCAGATTTTGTAATCTTTTTTTTTGAAAAAGTAAGAAAAAAAATTGCGAATCTTCAGATGAGATAGGGCATTTTCATCTGGAGACTACAAATTTTTTTTCTTACTCCCTCCAAAAAAGATTGCATAAAACTAGCTATAAAAAGGTGGCTAACTGTTTATTTTAGGTTTGATCTTGCTCTGCTGGCCAGTATTTGAGCACTTTTTTAAATACAAAATAAAAACTTGAAAAAATAATTTTTTAAGGTTCATTCCACGATTGGCCTGCATATATATATGATCCTAATAAAACTTATATACTATAACAAATTTAAAACCTCCAACTTGGTTATTAACAATAATTCCTCCTCTTCAATTGGGATTTTGTTAAAAACAAACATTATATATCAATTTAAATATACTTTAGGAGATTGTATCTCTGAAAATGATAATATATACATTGGCTTAACCTCATAATAATATTAGAATAACAAAATAACAAACAAAAATTACAGGTTCTTGAAGAGCTCCATATCAGAATGAAACAACCAACACTCAATAGAATCAATTTCAAATCCAGTAGTAATGTACTTAAATGTCTTTAGCTACTTCTGCTACTTCTAGAACCAAATTTTAAAATAAACACAACAACACACCAGTATGAATAATAAATGCTCAAGACTTACAAAGTAGTAATGTACATGCAAAGGTCACATCACTTTTGCAATATATACATCCCTGATGATGGCCCAAGATCAGAGAGAAAGTACTAGGGAACCAATTAACTAGGTAAGTTTTATTGACAGATTCCTGCCAGATGCCATAAAATCAGTGTGGCAACTCAAAAGGATATATATAAAAATGTGTAGACAAAGGATGTCTATATTGTTATATGAAATATGTATTAATAAAGAAATGCTGCTCAAATACACACAAACACACACACACACACACACACTTACCAATCTTGTATCAAGCTATTGTTGAGCAGCAAACGATAGTAACAAAGTAAAATTTAATTACAATGAATTAAAAAGGTTCAATCTCAAATTAATTTATAAAGTTCCTATTACATATTTTATTTAAATCACAGCTATTTGCTTTATTTTTTACCTAAATGTTAAATCCCAAAAGTATATCTTCAACTAGATAAACAGTCTATAGTTACAAATGATTTACAAAGCTAATTTTTTCTTTTCTTTTTTTAATCACAGAATGATCATAAAACATTCCCAAAGTTTAACTACTTAAATGTCGTCATAATCAGAACCATAAAGCTATGTGTATAATTCATTTGAAATAATGTGCAATATAAAAAAAAGTTTAAAAGTCAAAAACTAATTCGGCTATGTGTGAAATTTTGGACAAAGATTTTTTTTAAATTCACCCACTTCTTTTAGTTCACATTTCTTTAAGTACAGAAAACAATTTGGTAGTAATAAATAAAAACAATCAAAAAGAATACACACAGGTTCAAGTTAGACTAAAGATAATGAAGACACTGATAATAAGGACATACCTGTGTCTCAGATAATTCAGAACTTATAAAAACAAGTTATGTTGAAATTATTATAAAAGGAAAATATGTCATGCATGCACTAATGATGATGATATTTCCTATATGAAACAATCAGAGTGCCTTGCAAAGTATTTCATGGAATCTCATAGTCAGATAGTCTAATTATTATCAATACTGAAAATGAAATCAGCAAAAGCAAGTGTTTACTTTCTTTCCTTACATATGTTTTCAGTACCACATATTTTAAAGATGTGATATGCTTGAGATTGCAACTTGACCAAGACTTTATTTTAAGTAAGGCATCTCAATTGCAGTGTACAGTTTTATTGCATATTTTCCTTGCAATGACCTCATACAAGATTTGATGATATGCCAATCGGATTTGGTTTGGCTTATTTGTTTAATGGCATATCAACTCCTTATGGATTATTTAATGCCAAAATGTAATTCATTTGGAAATGTTTGATTGCAATATTTTCAGTGTTCCATTGTAATTTTTTATTTGCCGATAATAATTTGTTAGCACACAATTATATATTTCAAGTATTCTGATCTAATACTAATAACTTATACACAATTATATATGGTAGCCAAATATTCCAATTAAATACCAATAATTTATGGTAACAAGTATTCTTATATCATACTAATAATTTATACACAATTATATATGGTTTGAAGTATTCTTATCAAATACCAATAATTTATACAAAACTATATGGTTCAAAACAACCACTCCCATTTAATAACAATCATTCTTTTCAGTTTTATGGTTTCAAGCATTTTCATCTAACACCAATAATTTGCAAGCAGTTATATGGTTTCAAGTATTCTTCTCTAACATTAATAATTATATTTGATAATAATCTTTTGTTTGCACAGTTATATGGTCTCACAAATTCATATCCAATACTAATTTTCAAACAGATCTATTTGATACATACATGGGACCTTAACAGTTACTATCGTTCTGAGTCAGAGAGAACCTGGCAGTAATGGTAATGAAGGAATACTCCTCACTCCCCAGAGTTCAGGAACTGGAACCTCACCACTGGATGCAGTTTAATGTTATATCCAGGGCACCCCTTTTAGTGTAGAAGTGGAACTTACTCCTCTGCAGATGTCAGCACGTTATAAACCCTGTTAACAGGGATAATGTCAATTAGGATCAAAGTAAATCACAACAGATTTAACAAGATTTATCAATGAACCACAACAGTTTAGTTTGTCAATGTATACATCAGATACATACAACTCCAGCCAAGTTTTGATTTTTCAGAGGTTTATTTGCTTCCAGGTTATGAATGGCCACTGGATAAAACTGATCTCACCAGCATTTTGCTAAGTTTTGCTCTTAGTCCAGCAGGATACCCACACATGCTCCTCCTTATCAACCTGACATAAGCAATCAAGGAGTTGGGTTTAAACACCCACAATCCATCCAGGCAAAAGGTAGTACTGGTTTACATAGTACCAGGAGCAAAGGCTCTGCCCCTTGGAAGGTTTGGCTCCTGCAAGACACCCCACATAAAACTGACAGTCACATTTTGACTTCGTGAGAAGTCAAATAAATATCTCTGACTTAACCTATCAAACTGAGTTTTTTTTAGGAGTGGAGGGGGGTTTGAGTTAAAAAAAATAAAAATTATTTAACATATAAATGAGAAAAGGTTGAGAAATAGTTCATAAATAAGAATGTGAATGTCTTTATTAGAAAAGTCTCAATCCATACATATATGAAGAATGTTCAGTTACTGAAACTGACTTTTATGTCATGACCATTGAACAATCATTTTTATACAATAGACATTTTTTTTTCTTCTTCATAAAAGAGACAGCTGTATTCCACCAAGATCAGGTGGTCTTCATGCAAAAATCAAAAGTCCATTACCCACAATGCACTGCCACAAAAACAAATTGATTGATTGATCAATTCTAATAGCATATCAACTAGGTTAGGGAATCATGTTCATTGTAGATTTATATTTACATTTTTTGTGTAGTTATTTCTTAAGAGTTATTTTGCCCAAAGTTAAATGATATCAAGTATTCCTATCTAACACAAATAATTTGCACACAGTTATATGGTTTTAAGTATTCCTATCTAATACAAATAATTATGTAGTTTCAAGTAATTATTTACTTCATAATAGTCATTTGTTTGTACACAGTTATAAGGTTTCTTCTAACTAATAATTATCCTTAGTAAATAATTTTAGCTTCAAGTAACTATTCTTAAATCAGTTTACAGTTATATGGCATCAAGTATTCCAATCAAATACAAATAATTTTAAATAGAACTATGACCCATAGATGGGACTTCTACTCCATGTCAAAGTAGAACTGAGAGCAACAGGGATACTACACACTCAGCCCATTGGCAAAATGGTTAGTGTTTGCCATTGGTCCAGAAGACAAAGGTTCAATCCTAGATCAAGTCATATCAAAAACTCAAAAAAATGGTACTTGATGCCTCCTTGTTTAACACTCAGCATTATTAGATATAGATCAAGGGTAAGTGGAACAATAAAAAAAAAAAAGAGCAGCACCCTCCTCTACACCTTGGTGTAGTAGCTATTGCAAAGGGAAACTTCAGGTTGCCTTTGGCTACAGTCAGCTAACTTACACATTCCTCAGATACCTAGAAGTCAAGTCTCACCATTAGATGTGGTTTAGAGTCATACCCAGGACATCACATTGAGAGAGGTTTTATCCCTTTGCAGGAGATACAGCCAGCATATTGTAAGCCCCACCAAGAAAGCAACATAAAAACAGAGAGGCATGAATTGAATTTTATGTTAGTCCAGAGGTGGGCTTCCTGCAATTTTCAAAACCATCAAAATGTTACACCTTTACTTTAAAATCTGCTATCCTGATAATTTCTTCCAAAAGACAATCACAAAAAGTTATTAAAAAATGAAAGTTTTTCATTTCTTTTAAGTAGTTTATATCAATTAAATTTGGACTAAGATATTAAGTAAAAGTTTAAACTTTAGATTTTCTGGTAAACATACTAAAAATCTATAAAATTCAGCCTTCTTAATAGAAATTAAGTTCTCTATAACAGAGTATTTAAATGAAATGTCTATAGTAACTCAAAGTATTAAACTCAAAATCATTTAGAGATGAAGTCCAGCAAAATCTCATCTATTCTATCAATGACATATCTGTTCTATAATGAGAAACCAGACCCAGTGAGAAGACCATCTCATATCAAATACATAGAGCTAAGGAGGCTACCTCTACACAAATGATACCAATGACCTCCTATAATATTGTTGAAAGACCAATTAAAATTTTGTACCTCCACTTTTATATACTGATATTCCAATACTTTTCTCAAAAAGAAAAAAAAATTCTTTAAAATTTTAGCATTTTTCATTCCTTTCAAATGATTATATATATATATATATATAAGGAGACTGGTTCTGCCCTCTGGTGTCAAACTATGGTCAAGGGCAGATAAATTGATACTTTTCCAACACCACACCCCACCTCCTTTAACTTCTATACCATCAACAATTTTTTAAACATTAACCTGATTACTACTTACCACAGACATATTGTAAGTTCTGAAATGTTCTTTTTCATCTTAAGTTCAACTTGAGAGTTTGACTAAATTTGGCTTCATCTATTATTGATTTGGTACAAAAATTAGGCTTAATTTGATAAACACAAGGAAAAATTATTCCTGCCTCAATTTAGTTACAAAAACTGAATAAAACGTAAAGAAAAAATATATACATAACTTTAATAAAATCAGTGGGGGTGAGATGCAGTCTTTTTTTATTCCTTTTTTTTTTTTTTTTTTTTTTTTTAGGTAGGTGGGGAGTGTTTTTTGGCATACACTTTCTATATTGACCAGCATATAAAAAGGATAAAAGAAGTTGGGTCAGGATTTTTTTTTAGATTAGGAAAAAACTTCAGGGTTTTTATGCTGGAACATTAAGATAAAAATAAAAGCTATTGTATTTGATAAAGAAGGTGCTTATGAAATAAGTCTGGTTGGTTGGTTGGTTGGTTTTATGGCATATCAAACTTTACTGGGTTATTTATTGCCAAAATCAGATTTTCTTTCCTAAACAATTATATAGCCTCAGGTAACTAATGATGGCAATTATAATGCCAAGTAGCAATTCTTAACATTAATAATTTACATACAATTATATGACTTGGTTTAGCTTGGTTTATTTGTTTAATGATATATCAACCTTCCTGGGTTATTTAATGCTGAAGCCATCTATATAGAAGAACAGTAATAGTACCATTTAACCCATAGCTGAGGGGGATAAGGGGGCAATTAAATGGTTTTAAGTAACTATCATTTAATAATTTCTTTGTATACAGTTATATGGTATCAAGAATTTCGATCTAATGCTAATATTTTGCATGCAATTGTATGGTTTCAAGTAACTAATAATAATAATCTTTTGTAAACAGTAATAAATTCAACTATATAATTCAATCATTGTTATAAGAAATAAACTTGGCAAGCCAAGTTTAATTTCTGAATGAGGTTATTTATGTTTACTTTTGCACTTAAGTCTTTGGGAAAGGCATGAATCCACCTCTTCCCTCAACCCACTCACAGCTATGAGTAGATAGTAAAGCAAATTAGACTCTTTAGTTCGGTAGCTGATCCAGAAGGAAAATCTGAATTCAAATCTTTTTCATCTCAGACTTTATTGATGAGAAGGATGGCTGTACATCCAGAAAACTATCTTGTCTGCCAGTGTCTAGCCATTAAATAAAACAAGACCTCTTTAAGGGTGGATGAATCTTTCTATAGGTCAGTGGCAATCTAGCAACTCTTCATTAGGACTAACACCCAATGAAGTGTATTCTTAATGCCTTGAAAGGTCAAAAATCATAAACCAAGCAAGCTCAATAGTTTTGCTATTGTGTTATATTCAATAAATTTAATACCAGATTGCTTTAAATCAAGGGTGTGCAACATTTTTCATGAGCAAACCACTTTCAAACAGGATAACGATTAGAACCAGTCACCATCAAAAATATGTAATCTAATGACAACTGGTAAACTGGGTTATAAATACTTGTCAATAGATTTTTAAATAACAAAAACAAATAAAAAATAAGTTTTCACACACAATATTAAGTTACCATTTCAAATAAATAAAATAACTAAATTTCATTAAAAAAAACTTACTCGCAATCATCAACAGTAACTGTAAAAGAAATTCTTCAGCCTTTGAATTCAAAATAAAGTCTCTTTGTATAGCATGCTTTTAAAGTCAAAATATGATGTCCTTGGTATTCTGTATAGTCAAATTAAAAACTGTAAAAATTTGTCTAACAAGAACAAAACAAATTTGAAATTAGCATAAGTAAAAAATAGAAATGGTTAGCAAAGGCCATACTGGCTGGCTGGGTTGTGGCCAATAGGCTGCCTGTTGCACACCACTGTTTTAAATGAAATCAAGACTATTTCTGCATAATTATTTGTATATTTGTTTTCTGTCCCACTTTGGATAACTTTTCTATTTCCTAATTACCTGACCTTCAAACAGAAAACTAAGAGGCACCCTGTTTGAATTACAAGGGATACTGCTGGTTGTCACTGAAGACAAACATAATCTTCCACTCTGAAAATGGAATCAACAACCAATATTCAAATCCTTTTGCCTTTCACTTTACACTCATACCCTAAGGAAAGAGATGAATTCATCTGTTCTCCCTCCAGCTATGAGTAAATAGTAGGATAGACTGTGTTCTTTACCCTTGATAAGGTAAGCAGTTTAAGAGAGAAAAAAGTTATGAATTCAAGCCAGTTTTACTCTGCTTAAAAACTGACCTCATGTCACATCCTGACCATAGTGGAGGGGATGGATTAAAAAAAAAAAAAACTTCTAAACTCTCAAGAATATCTTATACAGAGACTTTCTTCCAACATCTTTTATTGTCTTTACAGAGTCCAATAGAATATATGCTACACATTTTTATACTTAATTTAAAATGTTTTTATTTTTATAAAATAAAATTTTATTCTTCCAACTTTCTTTTAGCTGTTTTCATTCTTTTTTTATTCACAAATGTCTGTGATATGAGTCTGTTCAACAGCCAGATATATCATTGCAATAACCCAACACTAATTTCTATATCAAAAATGTAAAAAAAAAAAAAAAAAAAAAAAAATGAGGAGAGGGAGGAACTGATGATGAAAGGACTGAATTTAAAGAAAAAATAAAAATAATAAAAATCTGTAGTCAATATATTATTAAATGTCAACACATATCTTTTCTCACTGAATAAAAAGCCAGTGAAATCCTTTACATACAATGGAATAACTGACAATATATCTTGAAATATCTAAATCTATCATGGTCTATCAGTTGCTGCAGTTTCATGTGGGCCAAGGGGCTAAATTAGATCTGTCAGACTAAAAAGATTCCAGGGAGATGGGGGGGGCTTGTGACGTAATGGTTAAAGTAATGGACTGCAGAATCATAGTAAGCAAGTTTAAATTCCAGTCACACTATTATGTTCACTTTTGGGCAAATACCCTTGGGATGAACCCCCTTATCCTCCCAGCTATGGGTTGAATAGTATCCCTACTGTTCTTCGAGGAGAATGGCTTTGGCATTAAAATAACCTTCAAAGGTTGATATGCCATTAAAACAAAAAAAAACAACAAAAAAACAAACCAAACCAAAAAGATCCTGACACTCCACATTATTCACAGATAAGATCATTATCAAATGAGAAAATAGTTTATATATATTAAATAATCTAAGGCAATATCAAATGGTACTCAAATATGATTGTAGATTAAATTATACATGAAATTAATGACTTTTTTTGTCATCAGAATTTATAAAATATTCATGACAATCTCTGATGGACATGTAGTACACTATTAGGACACAAATTGATTGATTGATTGATTAGTTTTAATGGCATGTCAAATAGTCTGGGATTATTTTATATATAGAAGAATTGCTTGCATTGTACATTTATGTTTAAATTTTTTCTGTGATTGTTTAAATGCTTTTTTCACACAGTTACATGATATATGGTATTTCCTACCTCATACAAATAATTTTTAAACAGATCTATTCAACTCAGAGATGTGAGCCTTACAGCAGGATTTCAATTACACTGACTGTATCCCCCTGCAGAGGAGTACAACCATCCACCAAAAAATATTTCATGCAAATTTGAAAATATTATTTAGTTTCATTTCTAAAAAAATGATCTCATAACAATTCAAATTTATTCAAGAATCTTTACAGTTAAGAAATTTGCGTATGCAGAGAAAATTTATTTCAACTACAAAAACTTATATTTCAAAACAATGAAAAATTATAATTATTTGGTTGTGTTGCAAGTGACTCACCTATGACCAGAATAATGGACTTACCCAAAGGGTATATTAATCAAGAACTAAGCTGGTAGAGTGAGAGTGATAGAGTGGATGAATGGTTATATATTGTACTGCTGAATGGGTCAGCAAATGTGGCTAGCTAGGTCTCCTTAGAATATATAGAAAAGAATGACCGCTCCCTTCCCCTCCCCCAAAACCTCAAGGCCTTGTGCCTTCTGTGTAATATACGCAGAAATAAAAGCAGCTGTAGTAAGCACCTTGCCTGTCTTCATGTACATTGAACCAAGGAAACCCTCCTCAGAGACTTGGATACATTTGTGTGGCACCTCATATCTCCATGTTGAGTTATTTATTGACCTTCAATAATCAGTCATAACAGGTTGTAAAAAAGTTGTTTTTTTAAAAAACGACAGACTTTACAATAATTTTGATTTGGTAAATACCTTTATGAAAAATAGTAAACACATATTACTCATAAAAAAAAAATTTTTTTAAATTTAAAAAAAAAAAAAAAAAAAAATCAAATTTTATCAAAATATTTGTTTTTATAAATAACAATATCAGAGAAAAATATAAAAATATATTGATACAAATAATGACATCTTTGAATAAATTTTGTAGTGTAAAAAATAAGTTGTGAAAAAAAGTCTTCTGAAGTCTGTTAAAGATTAAACCCAATAAAAATAGCAATGTTAACTTTTTATGTGATAAAATATTTAATAAATGACATATTTCTTTAATTTTTTTTTTTTTTGACATCATGGTAATACACAAAAAAATTCAAGTTTATCATTAAACATATCTATTTTTAGAGAATATTAAATTAAGTGGAAAAAAGGTTAAATAAGGTTATTTAACACTTTTCACTGAAAAGTAAGAAATCTTAAATTAACTTGAAATTTAAAATTCTAGATAAAATATCCAAGACAAAATAAATTCATAAATGACATTTTTTAGCTGTGAATTTCAGACCAAAAAAATTTATTTTTACAATAAACATAAGATTACATAGTAAAGTCCTAAAGATATAGAATAAATAGATTTTATATTTACTTCAATTGAATAATGGTAAAAGTTATTTGGTGTAAAATCAAAACTTTCTTTAAATTTCTTAAGCCAACTTCAGAAGAAAACTAGTAAAATCTCAAACTAAAACTATAATACATTACTCCAAAACATTTTGAAATAGGCCTCCCGTTCTGGCCCTTAGTTGTGCTATGAGAAGGGCTTTAGAATAGAACGCCATGGTTCAGTTCAAAATTCCAAGAACGGACACCTAAAGAAGGCTTCAGAGTACAACAGTCAAATAGTCAAAATAACAACACTAATCATAGTATGTCAATGTAGAAGAAATAAAAGTACATCCAACAGAATTGATTCAATTAGAAAGACAACAAATTTACAAGCTTTTTTAAAGCCTCAGCAGATAAACAATTTTGCTTAATCAACAGAGACAAATTCAATAATATATAACCAGTCTATTATTCACATGCTCTGGTGTAATGGTTAGCAAGCGAGATTAAACATTTTTTAGGGATCTCAATTCTCACTGGGTACCCAATACTTCTGGACATGTATAAAAAAAATTTTTTAAATTAAAAAAAAAAAAAAAAAAAAAAAAAAGAATTTACATAATTCTAATCACAAAATTCAACATTGTTTTTTACATATCACTTGATAAATTGAGGCAAATGTTTTTAACGGTTCAAGTAATCTTTTAGGCAAGATCTAGAATATACCAATTGTGTCACCTTTAGAGGAATAAAATCCCTCCCGAAAAAAAGAGTGCCCTGAGTATGACACTAAACTGCACCTAGTGATGAGGCTTTACTGGAGTCCGAGGAAATGTGGAGTCACTTCTCCATTGTCATTACTCCCAGATCCAATCGGACTCTGAGAGGTAGTACTTGTTAGGGTCTTACATCTATAGCTCAAAAAAATTTGTTGGAGATGACATCTAAGATAATTTCAAATGACATTTGACCTTAAAACATTAATATTGCAACTAAAGATAAAGTGGTGACCTGTTTATTATTGTACATTAATGATGTGATGACTAAATATAAAGTTCTGACCTGTTTGATTTTGAAATAAAATTCATACACTGACTCATAAAACATTCATATTGCATACTAAATATGAAGTGTTGACCTGTTTAAAATGATTGTAAAAGATACATTTTGTATTATATATTATTTGAGACCATAGTTGTTAAATAATCCAACAATAGGCGACACGCCATAAAACCAACCAACCTTCTTTCAGATTGATATCAACCAACAATGAATTTCTTTTAGGTATATCACATGATAGTAAGCTTAGGTAGCAGACCATTACTCACTAGAGGCTCCATACATTTGGCCTTGTGCAAAACTAAGCTTAGTAAATTATTGATTGATTCTTGATTGATATAACAGCATATCAACGCCTTGTGGGTTATTTAATGCCAAAATGTAAGAACAGTTGATGTGTTATATAGTGGGAGAAAACTGTATGATAGATTTAGTGCATATATAAGTTGTATGATAGGTATAGTGCATATATATAATATAAATAAGATATAGAGGATAAGTATATATAATTATTAATTGTTTTGGAGCAGTTAAAAATATGTGGGAGTATTATCCCTCCAATTAAGAATTTTTATGTATTTATATGCTATAAATGTTTCGAGGGGGGTTGATTATATCTTATTGTATAATTTCATTGACTTTAGGAACCCAAAAAGGTTATCTGGGTTAACTTTGTCAAAGACCCTTTTCAAATTACTTTCCTGGTAGTGTCCCAGGCCTGTTTAAGGTCTATACAGCTTGTCAAGATATGATTTACTGTATAAGGCTCTTGGCATGGTATACAGATTGGTGCTTCTTCACCTTTCAGAAGGTATGAGTGAGTGGCATGGGTGTGTCCTATTCAGAGTCTAACAATTACCACTTCTTCTCTTCGTGACATTCTTCCATTAGAACTTTTACTCTGATGGTTTATGTCACCTGTTGTAATTTGTTGTTCATATAGGAGCTCCATAGCTCTTGCCACTTTCTGAGGATATATGTATTTATTTTTGGTTTTAGGTCTGTGTAAGGAGTTTTTTGTTGAAGGGTTTAGTTGCAACGACTCCTTTGCTGCTTGATCAGCTCTGTCATTCCTATGGATACTGATCCAGCAGATTATGTCCTTATTCACTGTTAGCATATTTATCCTATTTAACAGTTTTGTAGTCAGGAGTTCAGTCATTTTTTTTTTTTTTATAGTGATGTAAGTTGATAAAGAGTCTGCGAGGATGAGGTATTTTTAGTGCTGATTGGACATTATGATATCTAGCACCAAATCAATGGTAGATAATTCTATGCTGTACACAGAAACCTCATCTGAGAGTCGTTTCTTTAATTTTATTTTTTTTATAGGTAGCCTTAGTAAATTATAACACGGTATTTATCTGCCTCTCTCACAAGGACAGGATGTAATCAATACTAATTCAAAATATTTTAAGTAAAACCTCAATATTTCAAATAAGGAATTGATTATATACAGGAGTTTATAAACATTAGATATATCATCATTCAACAACTCATTAGAACTAACATCTTTTATGTTTTTTGGCTTTTAAACATGTCTGGACTGTGTGAAAAACAAATATGTTAAATACTTTAGCAGATCTTAGTCATGAAGAAATATACAGAAGAATAAGATTGCCAAATGTATATTTCAATACATGAGGAAGACCAGAGAATGTACCTGAAAAAATGTCGGAGGAAGAATGTATTTAACCCCTCCCCTCCAATTCGGTGATACAAGGTCAAATTAACAAGAGAATGCTCTCTTCAAGAAGAGATGATGCAAAAATTTGTCCAAGTTTAATTTATGAAGCTGCTCAGACATCTAGCGATACACCCAGCCCTTAACTCTTTCAAATAATGGGAGCAAGTGCTGCTGGGAGTGGAGGAAGGCAGTCCTCTGTGACAAATAAATAAAACACATCTGGAAGAATATGTTTGTAAATGTTGTAGGAAAAATAAGATGAGGATATGGGTTTGAATAATTTAATGAATCATGATTTTTTGATGATGAAATATTTTGAATTATATATATATATATAAATTCCTTTGCTAATACTGAAACTGACAATAATTCAGGGATAATGATATCCAACTGACATAAAGTCAACTAGGTTTCAATTCCAGCTGAAAGCATCTTGTGTGTCTAGCTACACTGAAGAGTTATGATACAATGAAACAGTCTGTCTGTGGATGACTATATATATATATATATATATATATATATATATATATATATATATATATATGAATGCCTGCAGAGTTAGAAAAAACTTACCTAGGTTTCACCAAAACTGATCATCAGGATATTTCCAGAAATGTCCTGATGATCCGTTTAGTTGAAACCTAGGTAGGTTTTTTCTAACTCAGCGGGCATTCATATTTCATTCTACTTAGTGTATTGAGCACTCTTACATTTAGCTTAAGAAATTCTGTTTGTGTTTTTTCTTTTGGCTAGGTATGCATTATTGGTTGATTATTTTCAAATACTATGTATACTTTTAGTCTTTTCTTTATTTTTTATAGAATTTTTTCCCTAGATACAGGTTTATATAATATTTTTTTTTATTTGTAAATTGTACTGAGTTTTTTTTTTCCACACCATCAGAATTATAGAATAGTTTATAAAAAATTATATATATATATATATATATATAGAGAGAGAGAGAGAGGCACTTGTGATATTAGTTATTATCGTAGGAAATTGACTCAGCTACCCGAGTTCAAATCCTAAATGGAGCCATTTGCTTTTCAGCTAGTGCTAATACCTGAGGGAAAGGTATAAATCCAACTATTCTCTTTCAATTCAAGCTATGGGTAAATAGTAGAGCAGACTGGGCTCTTTGAACTTGGTATAGCATCTAGTTTAGGAGAAAGAAAACTCTGAATTCAAATCAATTGATGACCTGGAGAAGGATGGGCTACACTAGGCTATTCCTACCCTAGACACACTACATAAGTAGCTCTCCCATGACCAACCAATGTAATGTGATGTGATAATTTATATAAATATATATTCTTGGATGATGTATGAAAAACAAGATGAGGATACTGATCTGAATAAATAAATGAATAATGATTTTTTTTTTAATTATTATTAAAAAAAATTATTGAAAAAAAATCATTTATTTATTTTGTTACTATACTTCAAATTAGGATTCCATTTATTTCATTTATGCCCACTCTATATAACACTCATTCATCAATTTGATGACAATTATTAAATAAGCCAAAGCTTGATAAATGAACTACACAGGTGATTTGTTTATAGTGATGAAGGCTTGTGAAGGACCAACTTCACTTTTTGAATTGCTGAAGAATTGTGCCCAATTATGCTATAGATTCCTCAAATTGCACTCTTTAGGTTTTTCCTTCTCCTACACTGGTTGCCTTACCAAAGGCTAAAGAGTCTGCTCTATTTACCTATAGCTAAGGAGAGAGAGAAATGAATTTATACAAATAATTTGCCCACAGTTTTATGGTTTCAAGCATTCCTTCCTAACACTAATAAGTTTCAAACAGGTCTATTTTACCCATAGATAAGACCCTAACAAGCATTACCACTTGGGGTCAAAGTGGATCTGGGAGTGATGGCAACAAAGGGGTGGTTCCACACTTTCCAAAGCTCCAGAACTGGAATCTCACCACCAGAGCAGTTTTAGATGATAAAGTAATTTCTAATCTAATTAGAACTTAATGTAAAGTCAACATTCACACTCATTTGGACCCTAATTTCTCAAGGGACATAAATATTAAATGCTAATTAGAATACTTCCACTTATTTAATTGCAATGAATTATGATATAAATTTTATTAGGACATGATTCGATAAAGTTTAATATCCACCAAAGTCAGCCTTTAAGAAAGTAAACTTTTTTAAATTGATAAAAGAAAACTGATAATGTTATTCCAAACCCACTCATTTAATCATTTGAATACTAGCTGAAAAAGTTCTTGACCAAACCAAGATGAGAATGCCGCTCTGTTTTGAAGGAGGGGTAATTTAAGAGACCTGAGAAACAATTTGCAAATGCATTTAACTCCGAGATGAATATGGAAAATAGCATTATATATATATATATATATCATGATTTAAGATCATTCCTTTGTTAGTTGGAATGAGAACTTTTCTGCATCCCTTTGTATCATCCATAAAGATGATTTTAAAAAAAGATAAAGGGTAAAAGAGAGCAATTTTCTTATTCCTATCAAAAATTACTTTCATCTGATTATTTCAGCCAGGTTTCAGGGAGGTAAGTAAGAAACAATTTCACATTCGTATTCTAGAAAGAAAGGGTTAAAATATGTATTCACCCAACATCCCTCACCAGAGATAGGATGTGGCACAAGACCAATTTTTAAGCAGGGTACAGCTGGTTTGAATTCAGAATTTTCCTATACTTGTTTCTATATCTAGGCTTAAGAACCCAATCTGTCCTTCTCATAGCTTTAGAAGCACTTGTAGTGTAATGGTTATTGTTGTGTGAAATGGACTGCATGACCCGAGTTCAAATCCTGGACACTAATGCCCTTGACAAAGGCATAAAACCATCCCTTCTCAAAACACACCCACCCAAGTAATGGGTAAACAGTAGGGTAGATTGGGTACTTAACTCTTAGTAAAGCAACCAATCTGAGAGAAGAAAAACTTTGAATTCAAACCAGCAGTACTCCGCTTAAAAATTGGCCTTGTGTCACATCTTGCCTGAGGCAGAGGGGTTGGATGGTTGGTTAGGTTTTATGGCATATCAACCCTGTGGAGGGGTTGGGTAAATACATACATACTTATAGATAGAGAAAAAAGAGATGGAGTCATGCCTTTCCCAAAATCATTGGTGGAAAGTGAAAAATTTCCAAAATTTGAACTTGGGTCGCCGAGTTCAATTACTTTGATGATAACAGTTACACCGCACTCATCACCAATGAGTTAAAGTAGGTAACAAAGTTTGTTCAAAAAGGCTTTATTGTTTATTCTGCACAAGAAGTTCTAAGACTCCTATTACCTTCCTATTAATTACAATTTCAACAAAAACCTAAATATCACTGTCTAATAAGAGCTTCATGCTTTTATAAAAGACCCCATGTGCGAGAACAACATGACAATGTAACATTGCTTCCCAAGCAGCAGGTTCAACAATAATAACAGTTAAGCTGGGATAGCAGCAGTTCTTCATTTAAAAGAAGAAAAAAAACAAATACTAGGTCAGCTAAAATAATGTACAGTTGCTAGAGAAAAAAAAAAATAAGATACCAAATTAAGGATATGGGTTTACCTAGCACTGTCAGAATGTAGCACAGGGTCTATTTTATAATTCAGGTACAGCTGATTTCTATTCAGTTTTCCTTCTCCTAGACCAGTTGCCATACCAAAGCTAAAGTCTTCCCGATTATTTACCCATAACTTTAACAATATAAAAAGATTCTGATTCTCCTTTTACCAATAAACCATATACAAAAATAAAAACACTAATATGTTCTACTTTTCAAATAAAATTTCTAATTCTTGCTAAACATTATTTTTAAATCATCCAAATTATCAACATATGGAGATAGCAACTGAAATTATTTGTGTATAACACACACACCAACTTTGGATTACAAAATTCTGAAGGAAAAAATGATTGTGTATAATACACACTGAATTTTTTGAATTTGTAGCAGGTAAATTCAACTTAAACTTATTCAACTTTTTATTGGTTTGTACCAACTAAAAATATGGATTTATACAGTTTAAATTTGTCTTAAAACACAAAATTTATTCAGAGCAAACATGTTAACACAAAAAAGCAATAAGCTCACATTAGGAGAAACAAAATTATAAACAAACACACATTCCAATGGATATTTCTCTGCAATGGCATAAAACACATTAATCAGTACTTTTGGTCATCCTGAATATGGTGAGGCATGTGGCCAAAAAAAAGTTAATTACATAGTTCTCACAGATAATATGTGCATCTAATTTATGGGCTGAAAAATCTGGAAAAATAGCGTGTTTTATACACAAATATTTAAGGTATGAAATTATAAGATGTTAACTCAAATTCTTCTTCCTAAAAAGAATGTAACATTGTGGGTAGTTTCAAAAGTGACTCTTTTGCAAAATTTGGTCAAAAATAAAAACTGAGAATACAAGGAAGTTTTTATTTGATCCCTTGGATGAGAGAAAAGAACAAACACGCAGTTACAGTTTGGTTCCTACATTTATTAATGTGTTAATAATTCAGGTCAGCCATCTCCATAAGTTTCTAAACAGTCTTTCATAAGAAGGTGGAAAAACAACTTGCATCGAAGCCACCCCCTCAAAAAAGGACCTTCTAAAATGTTAAAAAAAAAAATAAAAATAAAAAAACAACACACACACACTTTAGTAATACAACAGAAATCTGACAGCTGAAACTCAAGATACAAACCTTCTCATTGCTTACTTCAATCAGAAAATTACATCTAACCCCAACATATCTGTCAAACCTCCAAACTTACACTTGTGAGAAGCACATTACATAAGAAGAATCAATATCAACATGGATTGTTAATACAACAGGAACTCAACAATTTCATGGGTCATTGAGTATATATAAGGGAAATGCAAACTGATGATTATAATTTGCTTTTTAAAATAAAGTTTTAAAACTCTTTATCAAGCCATCATGTAAACTCATGATGGACCAAATATGGTATGTTTAGAGTGCACCAAACGACCCTGGAAACAGATTTTTGTAAACATTAAATATTTTTCCACAAGAGATACAATGCCAGCAGCACAATGCTGTCTAAATAAATGGGATTACAAAGATAAACATATAATAAATTTCCCATTAATGGATGGAAAATCATAAAATGTGCAAGTGTGTAGAACAAGTTCAAGGAATCATGGATTGTGTTTGGAAGACAAATGAAAGATCATTACTTTCCCTGAACAAGACCACCTTCTTAATAAGAAATCCAAGCTAATCAGCAAGTACAGGCATGAAAACAAGTACTTGCTGAGTCAATTAGCTCCTGACTGAAAGAAAAAAAATTGAAATTTTTTTTAAATAAATAGAGGGTAAAAAACATGGGTTTAAGTTAACTATACAATTGAATATTTACATTTTTATAAAAGTAAACAATGACTATTACCTCCTCCTCCTCAAGACAAATCACAGACATTGCATGCAAATTAATGAAAATCAATTACCATCCACCCAAGCATCTGATGATCAATTTTTACATTGTGAAACTGATAGTTATGCTAAAGGGCTAGTGACTACCATTTGATTTTAAGATTTTAAAAATTCAGTTTTATAATGGCTATCCCAAATATTGAGTAAGATCTGTAGAAATAATAAGTGGTATTTATGTTTTTTACATTGCAAATATTATATATGTGTGGTGGGGGGAAGCATAAGACTGTGTCTGAACCAGGGTAAGGTTGTATAGAATATTGCAGTTGCCCATGCAACAAGGGTCAATACAGCTTGTCACCAGTGTCATTGCAGAAATTGAAAAAAAAACTGGTTGAACCCAGTCAATCCTACTATTTTACCCAGTTCAAATTTAATTAATATATACTAAAAGAGAAATGAAAACAACTCTCCTAACCCTTAATGACTTTTTCTACTTGCTTTATGTGAGAAAGCATTGGGATATCAGATTCTAAAGTGGAAGTAAACAATTTTAATTAGTCTTTCAATTAAAACCATGGAAAGCAAAACATACTGATTTAGAAGGCTGAATGAAGTCTTAAAGTTGCAAGTTCTCAACTCCTGAACTCAGTGGTGGCATCTGCAAGTCTTTCAAGCAGGGAGCCCCAAGTGGAGGCTCAGAAATGTAAATGTTGACATTGCTGGATTAAATGGTAACATATCAATCAATCCTTACCAGATGAAATGCAAACAAAATAAGGTACTGACACTTTTGAACAGATTACTGGTTGAAATGTCCAATGTCCTAGGCCCTCAAACAGCCTCTTGACTTAACTCAAGATGTTCTGATTGTAGAATAGCTCAAAGAGGTTTGTATTCACCCAACCCCAACCCCATGTGCTGCATGTGACATGAGGTCATTTTTTAAGCAGAGCTAAGTTGGTTTGAATTCAATTTACCAAGGCTAAAGAACCCATTCTATGCTATTTAACCATTGCTGGAGGGAGAAGAAATAGATTCATGCCTTCCTCAAGGGCATTAGCATGAAGTGAAACGCAGCCTTGTCCAGTATTTGAACTAAAGTCGCCAAGCCCGTTTCCTACGATAATAACCTTTATGATAAGTGTGTGCGTGTGTGGATGACAGCATAAGCCTTTTACAGGAAGTGTAAATTGATTGAAGGGACCAGAGTCACAAATTCTTCACAGTACATAGAAATCTTTTGTTTGTAGGTACAATCACAGTTTTGAACATACTTGTTTGAACTTTATGTAGAATGTTATCTGACTTTGCAATGAATCTGGTGCCGTTATCTCATAATTCCAAATATATTATCCAGTGTGAATGGTTCAAGAGGACAACAAAAAACCCAATGGCATAATGGTTCTACCAGTCTAAGGTAGAAAATCTCTTGTATGAGATGTGATACCTTCTCAGGGGGTAACGATAGAATTTGCAACAGATCCAACCAAGACTGCTGATAGTAAACTGGTTAGGTACTGATCGCTTTCGGACAGATTTCCTTTTTGTGCCCATTTCAGTTGAAGTGTCTGATGTCCTTGGCCCTAAAACAGCCTCCCTACTCCGCTAAGTTGGTTCAACAACTGTTGACCTTAGAGACAAGCTCCACCCCAAGAAAGTGAATGGCTATTTCAATGAGTTTCCCCTTGCCATTCTTAGGGATTTTCAAATATTTTGGTAGAGACTATGGATCAGAAATTACTAATATATATAAGTGTGCGTGTGTGTGTAGCATTTCTTCCTTGAGACATATTTAGTTAGATAGTATAGTCTACATATTTTTATTGTGATCCGTTCAAGTTGCCGTACTGATGTTATAATTTCCGGCAGGAATTGGCTAATAAATTCCAGCGGAATATTATAATATCCATACGGCAACTTGAATGGATCAAAATAAAAATATGTAGACAAGATGTCTATGCTATTTAACGATAGATAGATAGATAGATAGATAGATAGATAACCTATTTTCTAATATATATTTAGATTTTGCCCCACCATTATCAAAGAAAAACAACTTTAATTCTATAGAAATCACACCAGTTAGAAAAGTATCACAAATTAACTAGAAAAACATTTCTTGAAGAGAGTGAAAGTAGTATGATAATTGACATTCATTGTTAAATACTGTAATGTATAACATTGGAGTTGAAATGTGAGCTTTTTTTTCTTTTTAAACAAAGGAATAATGAACAATCAGGGAACAAGTTTTTGATACTAAATTCATTGATAAATACAGTAATGTAGACGAAATGAGGTGAACATAGTTTTTCTTAAACTATACAACTGTTCTCTAAACATAGATATCATAGCCCTCAATCGATTGCAATCTTTTTACAACCAAAACAATATCTGCATAACTAGGTCAGGATGTCCTTCAAAACAAGCGATACCAAACATTAACTTACAAGATATCAGTTTGCTGGATGGATAAACTAACAAGGAATTATTCACTAAATATCAACAATGTTTTAACTCAACAACAAAAAAGTATACACATTTGCATATATATATATATATATATATGACTTATGCAAGATGTTTATTATCACGGATCTAGCAAAATTTATAACTAACATAATCATGTTTGTATGTGACCCAGCAAAAATGGCAACACATAAGACTTTTATTAGAGCAATACAATTAAAATGTTATTTAGTTTATTTAACGGTATATCAAACCTTTACAAATTATTATTTTGTTCATTTTGTTCATTTGCAAACGTTAAATTAAAATCAAAATAATTTATATTTTCAACTTTCCATTCCATTTTTTTTTTAAACATACTTATTTTTTATTTGACAATAAAAATTTGTTTGCACAGTCATATGGTATAAAGTACTTCTATCTAATATTAATCATTTATACACAATTACAATTAAAAGTAAATATTCATATTTAATAATAATAGTTTGTCAGCACACAGTTATATGGTTTCAAGTAACTAATAATAAGTAAAAGCAAAGTTGGCGACCTTAGTCGAGGATGACCCGAAGGCTCCCTTTTCAATAGCTACTACACCGAGGTGTAGGTGAGAGCGCTACTCTATTCCCAGGATTGCTCCACTTTACTCTTGATCCTAACCTTATAGTGCTGAGTGCTGAGCAAGGCGACATCAAGTACCATTTTTGAGTCTTTGGTATGACTCGACCTGGGATTAAACCCAGGTCTCCCAAACCATTGGTGAACACTCTACTCATTAGGCCAACTAATAACAATCCTTAGTAAACAAATATAATTTCAAGGAACTATTTTCTATGCATTCTTATTTAATACAAATAATATTAAACAGCTCTACTTGACCCATAAATGAACTAAGATGTACTACCACTCCAAGTCAGAGTAGACATGGAAGTAATGGCTAAGGTTATTCCACACTCCCAAGAGCTTGAAAACTGGAACCTCACAAACAGATGCAGCTTAGTGTCATAACCCAGAATACTCCGTGGGAGGGTCTTACCTCCTCTTCAGAGGATGAAGGCGGCATATTCTAAGCCCCAGTATAAAAGGGAATTTGCACATTATGCAACAAAAAAGCATATATTCATTCATACCACAAATTTGGATGTTCTTTTGAAAATATAAGTTTGGTCCTGGAAAACAAGTTCACACCTTGAATTTTCTGAGAAGAAAAAATAAATAAATAAATATAGTTCTTTCTGAAATATGAAGTCTTTTATTCTCAGATATTAAAAGATTTTTCTTAACCTCAGATGTAGGATTCCATCAAACTAGTTCAGTGGTTTGATTATCTTTTGCCTTTACATTAGCAATGCATTATATTGAAGACTGATTGCTAATTTCTTGGAAATATTCAAATAATGAACTCCCACTAATTTTTAGCCACAAAAAAGGTGTTGTTATATATTACAAGTAATGGACGACCCCCAATTTTTGGCTATGCTAGCCCACAAAAATATTTCTTCAACATCCAATGACAATGTGAAAACATTTCCACACTTATTTATACTTTCAAAGCTACTGTAATACAATCAAAATCAATGCAATATCGTAAATAAGCAGTATAGTCTAGAACTACTGTGCTTATTTGGATATTCCAAACATACAAAAACAAAGGGTTTTAGTTAAGATAATATAGTTTTTACGTAACTGTTTGATATTTATATTTGTACATATTATATGCACTAGTGTTATAAATAGTAAACAATGTTAAGTAAAAACTTTATCTTAGCTAAAAGTCTTTGTTTAGGTATGAGCTATAGTGAACACTTTGTATCAAAGTTACAGAAAGGTTAGGCTAAGAAACAAGGTAAGATTCAACATTTCAAAAGCATATCATGTAATGAACAACCCTTTGTTTGAAAGTGATATCATAAATTTTAAAATCATGAGAGTAATCAGTGACAAGTGTACATCATCAAAACTGGTTATAAAGTAGTTAATTCGTTGGTCATAAAGATAAAGAGGTTATTAAACTTTGATTTTTTATTGGAATTATAACATGGATCATCACGAAAATATTGAGATGGGGGAAAACAACCTGTAAAAAATGTAATAGAATCGATGTGTGTCAAGTACAAAGATTATTCCTGTTTATCAACTTTATCTACCATAACGTATATTTTAAAAGTAAGATTAAAAGAACCTACTGATAGAAATTTGGTGGGTATCCTCTCTTTCTCTACTGACACTCAAGCTTGACTTAGTATGGTATAGATCACAAGTGAAGATAGAATTTATAGTAGCAATCTGTATGACTACCTGGCTCACCAGGACTTTAAAGAGATTGACCCATTGGTATTAATAATGTGTACATTTAATGATTTTCAGTCACTTTCTCATTCATTCACCTCTTCATTGCTATTACTCCTAGGTCCACTCTGGGTTGAAGTGGTAGTACCTGTTAGAGTCCTATCTATGGGTCAAATAAATCTGTTTGAAAATTGTTCATATTGGATAGGAATATTTGATACCAAATAACTGTATGGAAATGATTTGGATTTTAAAATAATCACTTGAAGCTGTAATAGTTTCTTAAGTATCATTATTATTTCACTTCTTGTAAGTTTATCACACCAGCATTAACTGGTTGGTCTTTCACAGGAGGCCAAGTGACAGCAGGTCTCCAGGACTCTTGATTTGGTTTATTTAATGGCATATCAACTCTTGTGGGTTATTTAATGTCAAAGCTATCCTTGTAGAAGAACAACAGTGGTACTATTTGAACCATAGCTGGAAGGGAGGATAAGGGGGTAAATACTTTTTTGAAGAGTATTGATCTGAAAGTGAACATAATAGCACATACTGTTGGCTGGTCAGTAGAATAAGTCAACTGCACTCCTACAGAAAGGTAAGACCCCTCGAACGATTGTTCTGGATATGACACTAAACAATCTGATGGTGAGGCTCCAAAACTGGAGCTTTGAGTGATGTAGAGTACCCCTTCATTGCCATTACTCCCAGGTCCACTCTGACATTGAGTGGTAGTATCTATTAGGGTCCCATCTATGGGTCAAATATAAAAAGTATCTTGAGTACGACAGTAAACTGATGGTGAGGCTCCAGTCCTGGAGCTTTGTGGAATGTGTCATTACTCCCAGGTTCACTCTGACAGAGTAATAGTACCTGTTAGAGTCCCTTCTATGGGTCAAATAGAACCTTTTAATCATTTACTATACTTGAAGCCACTTAACTGTATCCAAACAAATGAGTTCTGGCTGGCTTAAAAATAATGTTACCTACAAACTATTCACTTACAAATCACAAATAATATATATTTATAAACACATGTGGTATTAAATAACCCACAAGAGTCGCTATGTCATAAAATACAACCAACCAAACCATCAAAGTTACTACAATATCGCAATCCAGCATATTATCCATTATGCCATAAGGACTCACCCCAGGACTCTTCTGAGTATCTAACAATTCTTAACAATGTTGTGGTCTGTATAACTTCAATCCTTCCTCTGATCTCCAATTTCTCTCATCTTTTTTCAAGCCTTTGGGAACTGTTCCAAGCACATCAATTAGAATTGATATCACAGTCATCATGTTCCAGTTTTTTCAGCACTCTGGCAACATCCTAGTCTTTGTCAATCTTTTTGCTTTCTTTCATTTTCACTCTATGGTCCACTAGAACGACAGAATCCATGAAAGATTCTGGTTTGTGTAAATACCATTTGGTAGTATGGTAAAATTTTAACTTCTTGCACAATTCCCAGTGGAACACCTTTCCTACCCAGTCATGCCAAGTCTTGCATTTCTTATGTGCTAGTTTGCTACATTACTCAAGTAATTAACTGTCTCATCTCTGTTTCCACATAACCTAAACTTGCTATTCTGTTGCATATTATCAATTTTCATATTGACAAAATTAGTCTTTATGGCATTAATTTGTGTTGCTGTTAAAAGAGATTCATTTTCTCTTAAGCTTTCCCTTTCTTAGCCATGTCCAAGTCATCTTCAGTGGAAGCTTGTCAATTTGCTGCTTAAAATATCCACAGTTGTTCCCCCCCCCCCTGCCACCTATTTCTGTCTCCTAGTTTTTGTTGTTTTTATGTGTGCTCTTATGTTACCATTGCTGTTAATGGCTGCTGTAATTAGTCTTTCCTTGCTCTTTTTAGCGTGTTCCTCTAGTCTTTGAATTATTGCATCTATACAATCCTCAATGCTGGCAAATCCTCTTCCTCCTTTTTTTAACACATATATGTCATCTCTCAGATGTAGTTACATGTAAGAATATAATTGCTTGCAAATTATTGGTGATAGATAGTAATATGGTCTCAAGTATTCCTCAGTTCAAATAGATAATTATTAAATAGGAATAGTTCCTGCAAAATATATAATCCTGTAAAAATTAAAATGTTAGATAGGAATACTTGAAACCATACAACTGTGTGCTAACAAATGATTATAAACAAAGTTTAAAAGTTGCAATGGAACACTGAAAATATAGTCATTATATTCATTCAGAAATGAATCAAATTTCAACATTAAATAACCCATAAGGAGTTGCTATGCTTTTAAACAAAGAGCCATAAAAGTTTAGTAATATGTAGATTATGTGATTTATGCTGAAAATTCTGTTGTTAATTCATCTTATAATTTAAAAGATGAATAAGAGCCTTTTTAAAAAAGGTACTATAATAAGTTGACTGGATTGACAAGAAGAGACTTGTAATCATTATAGCTTTTTAAAAAATTTACAATAGTTTCTTTTTCCTCCAAACAATGAATATTTCTCTTCTTTTCTTGACATTTATATTTATTAAACTTAGATTAGGACAATACAAGGTCACATTTAGGGAAATGAGTGTAGGAAGATAGCGTTAAACTCTTCTTCCAAGCAAGGAGAGGGGCATGTCTTGAAAATTGGCATTCAAGACCCTAACCTTTAATTTTTTTTTTTTAAACAAAACACTGACCTTTTAGCACTTGGGTTTATATGTAACTATTTTGAGCATGGGGTACACATCTTTTCATTATATTGAAGATTCCAGATATTAAATCAAATAGATTTCAACCAAATGAAAAGGAATACTTGATATAACTGTGTAAAAAATTATCATAGACAAAAAAAAAAAAAAAAAAAATGCAATGAAACATTGAAAATATAGTTATAATTGTAATCAAATTTGAGCATTAAATAATCCATAAAGAGTTGATGTCCAGTTAAACTAATAAACCAAACAAAACCAGAAAATCACCTGAAGACATTTGCAGAATTATAAAACTATCAACTTATTTTGTCAAATTCCTTGTTATTCTATCAATATGAATTACTAAACTCTTCTTCATGGTAAGTTTTATTTTCTAATATATTAGACAAGGTCTTTCTTTTTTGTGATGGCCATATATGAGTCTCAATTTGTGCATGCCCCTCACACACTATCAAATGACTTTATGTCACAATTTAACTTAGTGGGGAGTCAGAAAAGTCCATTATACAAGGTCTTCTCAACATATACTTTGGACTTGTAAATCATCACTTAGTTTGAAAACCTCAACTTGAATTTTCATACTTATACTTTTATTGGATTTTATATGATACACTATTCTTACCATTGCAAAGTATTACAAACTGTAATCAGAACATTATTCTTTCAAACACCATGTGATACACTTGCTTAATTATGAGTTTTATTTGTTATTAAATATTTGTCATTGTTCAGACCTGTTTATTTCACAAACTAGTTTCTCTTAATTTTGACTGATGATATTTGGTTTGGTTCATTGTGTTATACATCATATCAACTCCTACGGATTATTTAATCCTATTTACCAACCCCACCGCTCGGGCAGGATATGACACAAGGTCAATTTTTAAGCGGAGTTTAACAGGTTTGAATTCAGAGTTTTCCTTCTCCTAGACTAGTTGCCTCACCAAGGCTGAAGAACCCAGTCTGTCCTACTATTTACTCATAGCTGGAGGGAGAATAATTGGATTCATACCTTTCCCAAGGGTATTAATGCTATGTGAAATGCAATCAGTCTCATCCAGGATTTGAACTCGTGTCGCCGTGTCCATTTCCTACGACGATAACCATTACACCACGAGCCCCTCCATTATGGATTATTTAATGCCAAATCCTCTTTATACATACATAAATACCAATATGATTTATAAATGAATAGTTTGTAGGTAACATTATTTTTAAACAAGCCAGAGATCATTTTTTAACACACAACTAAATGGTTTCAAGTTTTGCTATTCAACACTAATAATTATAATCAAAATTATTCATTTGTTTACACAAAATAATTTCAAACATCGCTATCTAATACCAATAATTCAATTTAATATCATTTCTTTGCACATAGTTAAATGGTATCAAGTATAGCCTTACAAAACATCGTCAAAATGTACTAAAGAAGGTCATCAGTGATGTCACACTGGCATCATTACAGATTTCAGGTTTTGCAACATCAGATCTGTTCCACCGGCAACCCTGGCCTGTTTCCAGACTGCCTACTCTCATGATACCATATGATTCAATGAATAGTTCAGGAGTCCCTATTTAATGGCCCTGGGATACTCAACAGCCAATCAGAAACTTGCTAAGTACATGTACAAAATAGGAGATTCTATTCACATGCACTTTCGTATTTGCTACCACTCCTGTGCACGAGTCAAAACTAAGGTAAACTGCTTCATTTTCATTAACATTTCCACAACCAATAGGTGATTCTATTCACATGCACTTTCGTATTTGCTACCACTCCTGTGCATGAGTCAAAACTAAGGTAAACTGCTTCATTTTCATTAACATTTCCACAACCAATAGGAGATTCTATTCACATACACTTTCGTATTTGCTACCACTCCTGTGCATGAGTCAAAACTAAGGTAAACTGCTTCATTTTCATTAACATTTCCACAACCAATTCCTACCAAAGTAATCAATCCAAATGACAACTTTAAAATCAAAAACTACTCCAAATCACACCTCCATCAAGACCCAGAAATCATGGCTCACCCCACCACATTGGCACACATTTGTACTTCAGATTTTTTATGAATCATAAAACACGACAGGGCAAGCAACAATCTCCTAGCCATGGTGGTTGGTTGGTTGTTTGAGTTTTATGGCATATCAACTTTTGTAGGTTATTTAATGCTAAATCCATTTTTATACAAATAATCAGTTCTATTTCAAACAATATAATTTAGCATAAGTACACAGTTTAATTATCAAAAACATTTCTATTTCAAGCTATTCAGTTTAGTCAAACAGTTCTAATTCACCTAATTCAGTTTAGTATACATATAGATTTGGTTTACAGTTAAATGTCAAAACAGTTCTACATTAAACAATTCAGTTTAGTGCAACTACAGTTTTAATGTCAAAAACAGTTTCATTTCAAACAATTCAGTTTTGCATAAGTACACAGTTTAATTGTCAAAAATATTTCTATTTCAAGCTATTCAGTTTAGTCAAACAGTTCTTATTCAAATAATTCAGTTCAGCATAAGTATGCAGTTTAGTTCTATTTAACCCATAGATAGGGCCCTCTCAAGTGCTACCACTCCAAGTAAGAGTGGACCTGGGAGCAATGGCAATGAATGGGTGCTCTGCATTCTCCAAAGCCCTAGCATCACTGGAATCTCACCATCAGATTGTTTAGTGTCATATCCAGGACACTCATTTTGCATGGGGAGGCTTACCTCTCTGCAGAGGTGCACTCGGTGTATTCTACAGCCCCAGTCAACTGAGGCACCTCTGGTGGTGTAATGGTTAGCAAACTAGACTAGCAAACCTACACGAGTGAGTTCGAGTCTCATTGGGTGCCCCATTCATTTGGCCTTGTGCTACATCGAAGCAAAGAGCTTCGTAAATTAATACAGCCCCAGCCAACTGGGCAATACACTGAGTTAAATGTCAAAATAGTTTTATTTTCAGATAATTCAGTTTAGCATAAGTACACAGTTTAAATGTCAAAACAGTTCTATTTTAAACAATCCAGTTGAGCATAAATATGCAGTTTAAATGCAAAAAACAGTAAACTCAAGAAACCACGGTTTAGATTTATTTAACCCATAAATAGGACCCTTATCAGATGCTACAATCCGGGCCAGAGTGGTCCTGTAAGCAATGTAGCCATGGCAGGGCACAAATCTAGAGCAGAAGGAGAAAGAAAACTTCTAAACAATAAATTGTTGCATAGCATCATCTTGATACAAATAAAATAATGTATATGTATGAATAAATAATATAGTAAGGTTTTCCTGCTTCCCGACACAGCCCCTCCCGTAAAAAAAAATGAAATAATGAAAATAAATAAATAAGTTAAAAAATAGGTTAATTAAAATAATTATATCAGGATCATGGTAGTATGAAACGACAAAAATAATTAGGGGTAATTTTTGCTTGTCTTATTCTCAGTTTTCTGTCTTATTTAACGAGTTGTTTCTTTTTATCCATATCCACTGGGATGTACATTCAGCAGCTTCAGACCTTTCTTTTTTGCAGGACTCACAATTGCAATTCTTCCTAGTGCTTTGCTTAATGAATGAACCACAAGACCCTGCATTCCACCTCAATTGAATCACAGTAATTCTTCCAGTCATTCTGCAAACATCCAGTTGCTGATATTTTTCACATTTTCTTTCATTTGTGAGAGTGTTGTTGTCTTTCCAAGAAACTGACAATTTCCAGTTTATTAGTTTCTTGGTTTCATTTGAATATATCATCAGATCCAATCAAAGCATATTGAGTACTATATGATTTGGGATTTTCAATTTTTTCCCCAGATCCATGGTTAATTGCCAATCTGGTGCAGTTAAATGTAATTTTAGGGTATTTTTTTGACTAGGTTTTCTTTTTTTTTTCTTTAGCCTTTGCACAACCAGCTTACTATCAAGACTGCATCTGCTATTACTCCAAGAACCTGGTTGTGTCAGCTCCTGCTCACACTTTGTTCTGCAATAAATGACACTTCTTTACATTGAGCCTTGTCATACTGTATGCTACAGAAGTAGCCCAGTCCCCTCGACCCTTTTGCTGTAACTCCTACTAAAGTCTTTCTTCTGAAACAGTTCTTTACTGGCACTCCATTTTCTCTCTGTCTGTGCCTCTATCAGTGCTCCTCTCACTTTTGGGTCTTAACTGTATAGGAGGATCACCCTAGTCCAGCTTACCAGGAATTCCTCTTTAGCACTACTGAATGGTAATTTTAGCACATTTGTATGACCATACAGTGCAGTACTAGTTAACTTTTTGGGTAATCGAAACCATCTCCTCAAATGTGCAGTGATTCTTCTCTCTTAATAATCCACAGTGGAGATTGGGACTTTGTAAATGAGAAACAGCCATAGCACTCTGGTAAGTAATGAGAGCTTTAAATCATCCTGGAAGCCTTGATTTATTGATTTTTTCCAGTGCTGTGTATAGATCATTAATAGTCTGATGTATAGAAGCAGTATCTTTCAGACTACACTAAAATTACTGCCAAAACTCTTAATCAGTTTTTCTGTGAGAATTGGGATATTTGTTCCATCAACCAAAAATCTATGATTGTTGATGATCTTGATTTGGCAGGTTTAAATTTCATTCTTCCCCATTCAATATTTCTCTCAAGACCTCTAAAGAGCCACCTGCTACTGATTTCCTTGTAACTGTAAGGTCATCCATGTATGCCCTTATAGGTAGATGCCTGACATTGACTGAGGTTCCTGGAACTCCCTCTCTGAGGCTTTGACAAACATGTTCATGGTTAGAGAAAAGTATTGAAGAAATCATGCATCTTGTTATAATAACTCCTTCTAGCCTGTGACTCGGTCAATCTTGATGCAACTTTAATCTAGAAATTGTTGTAATAATCCTTGATTAGGTTGCTGATAATGCTTGGGACATGATACCTTTTTAAAGGTTCATCCACTAGCATGTTTGGAATGGTATCATAAGCATATGCAAGATCAAACCATAAAACGATTAAATCACCTTTGTTCTTCTTGGCTTCTCTCAGTAGTTGTACTCAGTACTCCTGTATGTTCCAGGCAGCCTGCCATTCCTGCAATGCCTCTCCTCTGAACTGACATGTCTATATAGCCATTAATTACACTGCAATAAGAGAAGCATCTAGCCAATATAAATGACTAAATAATTCTATTTGACCAATAGATGGGACCCTAAAAAGTACTACACCACTCCAGGTCACAGTGGACCAGGGAGTAATGGCAATAAAGGAGAATTCTATTCTCCCTAAAGCTCCAGGAGTGGACCTTCACCACCATCAGATGCAGTTTAGTGTCAACTCAGGCAATCAATGCTATAATCAATAAAGATATTTACTACCACAACAGAAACATTTGACACAGAGTTCACTTTAATGCTAAGTTCCAAACATGAACATGATTGATTGATTTTAATGGCATGTCAACCCATCTTGGGTTATTTTATGCCAAGAAATTAGAGAATTGCATTCATTGTAGGTTATATTTATATTTTTTGTGTAGTTGTTTTTAAAATTATTCCAGCACAGTTATATATCAAGTATTCCTACTGAATACAAACAATTTGCACACAACAGTATGGTTTCAAGTATTCTTATCTAACACCAATAATTTGCAAGTAATTATATGGTTTCAAATAACTAATGATAATAATCCTTAGATTTCAAGTAAAGTTCCACATATCCTTATTTAATACTAATAATTTTCAAACAGATTTATTTGACCCATAGATGAGACCCTACCAAGTACTACCACTTAGCTAAAGAGTGAACCTGGGAGTAATGGCAATGACAGTATACTCCAGTCTCACCATCAGATGCAATTTAGTGTCTTACCCAGGAGATCTTTTTTTTAGGGCAGGCTTACCTCTCTATAGTCAATATATTCAAATCCCCACCAACAAGGCATTTACATATACATATTATTCTTTTGGGTGTGTCTTAGACATCAAAGACCGATTTTGACTCTACTTTTAGTGCAATGACCGGGACATTGGCCCAGCGGTTAGAGTGTTCGCCAATGGCCCGGGAGACCTGGGTTCAATCCCAGGTCGAGTCATACCAAAGACTTTAAAAATGGAACTTGATACCACCTTGCTTAACACTCAGCATTATAAGGTACGGTTCAAGGGTAAAGTGGAGCAATCCTGGGAATGGAGTAGCGCCCTCCCCTACACCTTGGTGTAGTAGCTATCGAAAAGGGATCCTTCGGGTCACCCTCGACTATGGTCGCTAACTTTTTTAGTGCAATGGGATAGGTACTGGCTGGAGAGACAGATCTGAAACTAAGCTCTCTGGCCATGATTGACAAAATATGAAAATAAGTTTCTTTCCTTTTGCCTAGACCAGGCAAAAGGAAAGAAACTTATTTTCATACTTCTCTTCATATTACCTATGCATAAGTCACACTTGTGTAAAAAAAGTGGGGGCTTAGTATTCCAAACCAAATCACAAAAATTCAAATCAAATGTTGCTATGTAACCATAAAATACTTGTTTATAACTGTGTGTGTGAAGGAAAGAAAGACCAGCAAAAAACATCTGCCTTCCAAAGCTTCCCCAAAATGCTCAACTATACCATAAATATTAAAATGAAAGTTATTCAATCCAACAATGAAGAAAGCCAGTGAACTATAACAATATGAGGTATTCACTGGTGCTAAAAACTTAAGGAGAGCATGATACATTTTCTTTTTATTTAAGAAAATGTAATTTTCCTTTTATAACAACATAAAAAAACATATACTTTGAAATAAATTGAAAAGTCAATTTCAAAGGTCAGTACTAATGGAACTTTCAGATGGTTAAAACAAAAGATAAACAGGCTTAGGGGTTTGTCAACACGTTGACCCAATTTAAATCATGACATCTCTTGCCCACCTGTTGGGGTTAAAAGATCAGCTCTCTGATTTTTGTTTTGGTTAAAGTGAAAAGAGAGTCTCGCTCACAAGGCATAGGCTGAGATTCCCCTATATTGTGGTTTGATTGGATGACCAATCAAAATCTGATACATGGAAGAGATACTCTTCCTACAGACGTAGATCAGTGAATTGATTGGCTGACCAGTCAAAAAGTAGTAAAAGTATATGAAATGATCTGTAATTGGTTAGCCAATTGGGAATATTTAATCCTAGGGGAACCCTCTATAAAAAATAGATGTTTTTAAGATTAGAGGAGAGAAGTGATCCATGTCCATACCAAAGACAAGAGAATAAGAAAAACTGCACCAGCCAAATACCTCAATTGTCTGTCTTTCAAACATAATAAAAGCGACAATTCATCTCTATGAATATATCATATATATTATTGCAACACAACTGTGTTTCAATAAATAATTGTTCAGAGTTTTTTTAAACACTCAGGCAACTTGCACCAATGAACCACTCTGACTGTCAGAAGTTCCAGATAAATGGTGTCATCCACCATCTGTGAATCTTTCAAACATAATGTGGGTACAGAGGGGGTTGATAAACCAACTACTCAGAAACGCATGTGGCCGTCACAGAACCAAGGCTACAATAAAGTACCATGACAATCATAATACCACAGAACTGACACTGGGGTATTACTTTTACTAAAATTAATCTTTTATCATAAACTTAAAAATGAATCATTTATTCCCAGTAGTTTTATTTATTTGATTTATTTTGTTGTACAGAGGTAAATATATATTTACCCAACTCCACCACTGTGAGCAGGATGGGACAAAAGGTCAACTTTTAAGCAGAATACAACTGGTTTGAATTTGGTTGCCCTAACCAAGGTTAAAGAACACTCTGCCCTACTATTTATCCATAACTGGAAGGAGAATAGTTGGTTTCATACCTTTCCCAAGGGTATCAGTCAGAGCCATCTTAACACATGGACATACAGGACAGTGGCTCTTGGGCTCCCCTGCTAATCTATGTATGTTGGAACTTGCTGTTAATAAATACAAAACTGCCTTACCCAGGGTGGCTGTCGAGATGACCTTGCTATTAGTGCTATATGAAATGCAAACAGGCTTATCCATTTGTACAATGATAACCATTATACTACAAGATCCTCCTCAAACATGTAAATAAGTATTGTAATTATTTAAATATACATGCAATACATAAAATATTACTATCATATTGATCTTTGGTAGTTTTTTGTGGTTTTCTAATTTGTAGAGATCAAACCATATTATTTTTCAACAAAACCATTTCATTTTTTTTTTCAAAAAAAAAAAAAAAAAAAAAAAAAAAAAAAAAGTTTTTTTTTCATTTTTGATTTAAAGTTTCAAGACTCCTCACTCCCATTTTTTTTTTTTTTTTTTTTTTTATCGCTATAAAGACAAGGTATTCCATTGCTATTGCTGTCAGCACATACATCACCACTTTCTAGGGAACCTCTCTTTTTAAAAGTACATTATTTTTAAACTTTGGTTAAACATAGTAAAGTTATTATTTTTACATAGTATTTACTTAAAAGTCAAGCCACATTTTTATGTTTGAGTTTAATTTTTACATGGAATAGGATCAAAAACTATGCAGACTGAACCTTTTATAAATTTTTTAAAAATTTAAAGTAAAACAAATGCACAGCTGAGGAACTCATTATATGATAATATCTAGACAGTGTCAATTTTTGATATTATATGTGCACAGCAATGAAGGGAAGAGACAAAGAGAGGATAATAACAAGTAAAGAAATGAATGACAACAGACTTGAAAACTAAGAGAAGGTATATTTGTGAATGTAATACAAAAAGGTAATACAGATAGAAAGTCTGTTTTGTTTGTGTTGTAGTCATACTTGTTATCTGGACTTAGCATGCATGACATGAATAGGAAGAAGCTGCAAATGGACAGGCAGTAGTTGAAGATATGGCTGGTTTCCTTCTAGCTTGATGGATGCTGCAAACTAGCATTCTTTTCTTAGGCCTGCTGCAGATTAATGCTCATACAGGATAACAGCCAAGAGGTCAATACACAGCACTGGTATGGTGGATAACAATGTAAGGCTTCTTGTACTGCACATGGGAAGAGAGGATACAGCTGAGGGCCTAGCTGTATGGATTTGCAGTCAGTAAGACTCTTAAAAAGTTGCTAGGTTTGCGCACTTGTACAGAGCTCTATCTGAGAATAAGTCACAAAGTTGATAATAGCTGTGTCTGGGAATTGCAGGCTGCTTCAATAAGTGGTTGTTAATCTGTTGGTGAGCTTAGCTGATCACTATTGTGGAAAAGGATGCATCTCGTTGCTGGGTCAATGGCCCAGCATGTGTGTATTAACTGGCTGCCATGGGCCAAGAATGCTGAGGATTCCAGTGTGTGTGTGTGTGTGTATATATATATATATATATATATATATATATATATATATATATGTGTGCTTCAGGGGTCATGCAGTCTGCCTCCACATTGTGTCTGAAGGGTAAACAGCGGTGTTTAGTGTGAATATGTACTGTCCTATTTTTTACCCTGACAAAGAGTCATGAATCATAGCAAAATATGACATAATAATACCAGTCACGGCACATTTTGAATGAAATGTTTTGAGCAAAACACAGAAACAGGACTATGCAAACTTAGGAACTCATACTTATCACAAGCCTAGCTCTACGCAACTTTTTTCTCGATTCCTAATCTGAAAATTTACGTCAAGGGTTAGATTTGAAGATGTGAATGACATTGAAAGAAATATGACTACAGCTTCATACCATATCAAAAAAAATTTTTAGAGGTGCTTCAAGCAGTAGAAAACTTGCTAGAATATGCTGAATGCCAAGAGGACTATTTTGAAGTAACAGCTCGGTAAATACCTATCTTAGTAAATACAGCTTTAACCTAATACTTCTTTAAAAACACAGCTTGTATTATCTAAAGATAACAAAATCGATAAAAATGACCAAATATAGGGTAGGCAAAGCTAAGATAATCACCAAGAGAAAAAGTCACCTTTAAAATAAGGTTTAAGAAAAAAAAAATGTGACTTTTTTTTATGCTTACACTTAAATTTTGAATGAGAGAAATAGTTGTAGCAACATGCAGCAATGGATAAAAAATTATATACAAATTATTAAAACTTTAGATAGATACAAGGAAGATTAACAAAATTATATATATGTTATTGTTACCATCTAACAATTCCTCTCCTCAAAATAACTTTAGTGTGTTTAATCTAAGTTTAAAAATAAAGTACATTTAAAAGAGACAGTCTCTAGAAGAGAGTAGTGATGAATGTTTTCACAGCAATGACAATGGAATATGCTGTCTTTACAGTGGGCTGAAACAAATTTATTTTAATGGACAAGAAAAAAATTGTCCTTTATTTATTTTTATTTTTAAGGAGTTGTTTTAATTATTTTTTATGAAAAAATTATAATTAGAAATAGATTTATAATATAATTTAAATCACAAAAAAATCCAAGTTCTTACAAAGGCATAACATACTTTCAGAAATGTGGAATAATATATTTTTGAAAAAGTATCCCTGTGTGTACTATCACCATATTTATGTTGCACCTTTAATTCATCTAAATAAAGTAATAATCTATCAATCAATTATTTTCAGGTTTTTTTTCTAAATAAAATAGTTTCTGACTAATGCAATACTGTTCGTCTAATATAAAGGATGTACATTCCATTGATTGACGTCAGCACCTCCTTCACCGCATTTTTCTTTGGACCTTCTCTTTTTGAAAGTACCAAAATTAATGCGTTAGTTGTTATTAATGAATTGACCTTTTTTTTACTTTTTACTTTTTACTTTGGATCTCTAAATACTTCAGCAATACGCTAGTCTTATCAAACAAACAAGACTATCCTGTGCGTTGTATTGCTACATTGGGAGGAACTTACGTGTATTTTAAGGATTGATTCCTTCTCTCTCATTCTATCCCTTTCCAAGATTTTTAAAGGGAATACGAAGTAGTAAAATAAAGTTTCTAGATATAAAACCAAAGAAAACTTTTTCCTCGCGTAGTACAAAAGTTAAGAAAAATATCTTATACACGTGCTCGAGAGAAAAAAAAAAAAACTGGTGCCCGGGTCAATCAAATGGACAAAATGAGGTTACATTAATAGATAAAAAAGACGATTTGAGACAAACAAAATTTAAAAGTACAAATTTCTTAATCTTGAAATAAAAATTACTTTTAAATTCTAAAATAGATTTTTTTAAATTCAAATTCGATCAGCTTTCTTTTTTCTCTTTTTTTCAACTTAAAATTCAAGTTAAAAAACGCACATGTAATTTAAATTTTCAAGTATTAAAAGATAAGAGGCACATTTTTCCTTTTTTTTTTTTTTTTTTTTATCAATATTTATCGAGAAAAACAAAAAACAATTATTTAAGACCGTGCACTTTTACCCTTATACGATAGAAATAACACATTGTTCATTTCCTTTTTATGTTCTTTAAAATATGAACCTCGAAAATGAGTGCTGTTAAGTTTTTTAGAAAATTGTATATGTAAATTTAGCATCATATTTTTATTTCAAAGTACTACTAAAATCCTGGAGTCTCACTAAACTTTTCTTTAGAATAAATAAATAAAAGAAAATTTATGTAACAAGTTAGGAAAATAAAGACTAAACATTGAGTGAAGCCTTTAAATTTTTTAAACACGTTTTTTAATAAAACAATAAATGGGTTCTATAAATGTTTTAAACAAATTTTTAGTAAATTTATTTACAAAAAAAAGTATTCTTATTTCTATTCTATTCTTAGTCTAGGACGACTTTTTTTTTTCTATTTTAAATTACAGGACCCTTTGGGAGGGATTTTCTTGGGTTTATCACACATAAAAAGTTACTCTACGTGTCAACTTAAGAGAAGGAAGAAATATACACACAAACGAATATCTTACTTAGCATTTTTAAACTAAATTAAATAAACAGATTAGAGGAAAAATTTTAAACGGAAAAACAAGCATGTTATTTATTTATTTTTTTAATTATCTGCTTGCTATTTTCCCCTCTTTCTATTCGTTTATTACACTCAGTCTCAGTCTCTCTCTCTCTCTCTCTCTCTCTTCCAAGTGATGTTTTTATCTCTTCTTACCTGTGCACCTGGAACAAGATGCTGGCTCAGCAGAAGGCGATGGAGAAGCCGTGGATTCTGTTGCGATCCATGCCTGGTTGTTAGGCACCGGCAGTAAAAAGACGATACAGACGATGGCCACGATGTCAACCTCGCCATGTTCATCCAGGTAGCCATGTTCATCCAGATGGTGGCGCCACTTTCGCTAGCAGACTGCAACTTGACACCGCCTGACGATCACTTCTCCTCTAACTATGGTACACCAAACGCGTAACATTTTAAATGTCCTCGCCCCGTGGTTAATGTATATTTTTAAAACTCCCAATTAATTTTTTTACGATATGATTTAAATTTATTAAAGAAGTTGAATTATAAATGTTGTTTCTGAAATATTTCCTCTGTTGGTGATTGTCAAACAAAATTTTTGCTTATGTGGGGAGCTTGAAACTTAAACAAGAATTTGGAGGTTGTGATTGTAGGTATATTGTGTCAACATCTAATCTAAGCAAAGTTTAATAAATAATGACATTCGACGTTACTGAATCGATGAAACACGTTACCACATGATTACTGATTATAATTAAGGCTCATAGGCGCCTAACTGTAGAATAACGATTGAGTCACGCAGTCGTGATCCACACTATCATGAGTTCAATCCTTTTTGAGTGCCAGCATTAATTCTATCAATCATTTATTGTATGTTTATACAAATATAACACAGGGCCTAAAATTGACGGGGGTAGAACGTTGGTCTTAACTGTCCTATTATTAACTTCCAATGACTGACTCAAACTGTCCTATCATTAACTTCCAATGACTGACTCAAACACACAATAATATTCAGCCCTATTGGTGGGGTTTAGAATATGTTGACTGTATCCTCTACAGAAGTGTGAGACACCCTCCTAAAAATAGGGTGTTTCAGTTATGACACTAATCTGCATCTAATGGTGAAGCTCCTGTTCTGAAGATCTAAGGAGTGGAATACCCCTTCATAGCCATTACTCCCAGGTCTACTCCACTGAATAGTTAACTTTGTGTCACAGCCTACCTGTTGCAGAGAGATTGGGTAAATATATTCTCTCTGGTCCACACTGACTCGGAGTGGTAATACCTGTTAGGGTCCCAAATATTTCTGTTTAAAAATTATTCCTACTCGATTGGACGTTGTGAAAAAAAACAACTTGAAACACCACATGTAAATATGAACATACATGGCATCAAATAACTCTAAACAGGTCGACACACCGTTAAAATCAGGTGTCACGCAAAGAGGGAATTCATGTCATTTCAACGATCACCTGGCATAAAAAAAGATTAAGAAATCCATTTTCTTTAGATAATGCTATCCCGCCAAATCTGGATTTGAAATATTCATTTATTTTTAGAGGTATTGGGAGACTAAACGGAGTGGTCTCCCTTGTAACAGTGTTTGATGGAACTCTTCCACGTCACGAGGCACAGAGGCGACGTGACAAGGTGATGTGATAAGGTGAACCAGGGAATCCGCCTCTTTCACAAATAGATATTTGATTTGAGCAGACGTGGTATTTCGCTTCTCGGCAGCGAGCACATAGAGCCTTCCTACTTGAAGAGTAAATCGTTTCCCTCTTTTTGCTGTATGGACTTTTCTGTTTGTTCTTTGAACGCTTGCGACTCTTGTATACCCTAGGATAGGAACTACATTTCCTCTTCGTGTTGTATACCATTAGATGTTTTATATTGATTGAGTTGTTGTTTCCTACCGAATATTCTGTGCTAGATTACTCTCTTTGGGATATCCTAATAAGATATAAGAAACGGGTTGTTATCCACGAAATAATACCTCTGCCGCGACCTGCTCACAAACAAACAGATCGGATTACTCGCTCGCCCAAGACAAATTACATCCGGGTACGGTCGGAAATGACAAAGCCCTTTTTACGAACATGACCTGCCGTTACAGGATAAATTAAAATTAACAACAATTACAGAACACTTCTGCCAGAAATAACTATAAAAATGGAATTAATAATCTTCGCAAGCCTATATCAGACTAAAGAAGTACTTTATTTCTACACCCATTTTTTATAGAAGAACTTTCTATTCACGTGCCCGGCAGAATTGGTGTTGCATTCCCTTCACATAAACAAGACTTCGGCGGCGAAAAATTCAGAGGTCTCCGGACGCTCTTAGGAGCCCGTATGGGCTCCGCAAAGGAATAATGGCAGATTTAAGGCCTTTAAGGCTCCTAGTTTCGACTACGCTACCTCCGGGTGGGCGGGCTGCATTTTCGTCTCCTTTGGAAAACCTTGTATGGCACTAGACCTCGCGTCTAGTTTAAGCCGTAAACTGACATACGTGCCCGGACCAATCCATGGGCCCGTGAAACCACCTGGCTAATCAGGCTCACATTGCACTAAGTGAGCCGATGAGCAACACATATCATCAGGGTTCGATCCCGGGCTCGTTCCCGACCTCCCCTTCCCCTTTATCCCCACTTTAATCGGCCTTCGGGCTTTTGACCTCGTGTCAAGCCTTGTCTGGTGGGAGACATTGGCAAATAGCAGAGGTCTCCGGACGCTCTCAGGTGGCGTTCTCAGAGCGGGCTCCAAAAGTCTGAATCCTACATCATGTGGTTGCATTCGCTTTTCCCATCACATAGTTATGCATAAAACGGTTCTTTTAAGGACCATAACAGGTCACCTTCGGCAGGTTGGAGTATCTTTGATGGTCTTTAACGACTCGTCGAAGTAGACAGCCCGGAGGCAAACACGAAGAGGACTCTAAGACCATCCGATCTTAACCATTCGATCGGTTCCGCTCGTCCGTTTAGCTGCACAGCACTAAAGGCACGGGTTAGCCTTTAGCTACCGCTTTACTATCTGTGCAGCGCTAAGATAACGCCAATCTTAGCCACGGCTTCCTGAACTGTCTGTTCGATTGTGCAGAGCTTTGGCGCGGGACAGTCTTAGCTATCGTCTCGATACATCTGCACAGCTTTGGCGCGGCACAGCCATAGCTACCGTCCAACACATCCGTACAGCTTTGGCGCGGCACAACCTTAGCTATCGTACAATACGTCCGCACGGCTTTGGTGCGGCACAGCCATAGCTACCGTCCGATAGGTCCGCACGGCTTTGACACGGCAAAGCCTTAGCTAGCATCCGAGACGTCCATACAGCTAGGGGTACGACTAAGCCCTAGTCTCACCGACTCGTTCGATCGACCTTGTAAGTGCTAAAGCCTAGCAAACCTTAGCCACGGTTTCCCCGTCCATTCACTTGGTCCGTAGTACTAAGACACGGCTCAGTCTTAGTCACTAGCTCGCCCGACTCTACGCGACCAAGCTGCCAACACCGACTTCGACCACGACGCCCAAGCAATGATGCATCCAGTCCACGTACGACTCGCTTTTACGGACTGCTCTAGCACTGTAACATCTGACCCACGTACGACTCGCTGTATGGGCTAGCAACCAGATCGACACACCCTTGGTTAACCCAACGTACTGTCAAAACTAGGATATCGATTTACCAACCACGACGGACACCAGCTTCCCGCAACGATCGTTCAGCTGCATTCTACGACTCGACCGACCTCAGCTTCCCGCTACGATCGTCCAGCTGCATTCAACGACTCAACCGACAGCAACCCACATCAAAAATCTAGCTGTATCTCCACGAATCGACCTACGCCAGCTACCCTCATCGACCATCCAGCTGTGCACATCTACGACTCGACCATACCAGCTATTGACATCACCCATCGAGCTGAAGACCAAATACAACCGCCACGGACTTTACACACACGTTTGTAAATCTAACTATAAATTGTCACTTTTGTTATATTTGCTACCTCGCCTTTGTTTCCTTCATTGTCTTTGGCTGTCAATTACTCACACGCATTAAACTTAAAACATTTGTGGGGTCGACATGCTTATCGGCTCCGCAACACCTCGTTAAATCTTTTAACTGGTGACTTCGACGAGCCAAAATATTTTTGCTCTTGTTCGTAAAAATATGATTGTTGTGCGTCAGCATGGTCTTGCATTTGCAAAAGTTACCTAGCACATGCTATCCAACATTTGTTTGGACGCAGTGAATACTTCGATGAAGGAAATGTACATTTCAAAATATCTGTCTCGTTGCCCTGACTTCCTCGTGTTTGAGTTTGGCGCAAACAAAATTATTTCTTCCCCTTCTCTTCTTTTTTCTTTCTTTTGTTTTGTTGTTGTTTTGGCTGGAGTAGTTTACTGCTAGGAAGCTCATATTGTGGGAGTGGAAGTCAGCTGTAGTTTAGCATTCTTCGTCTGGCCACCTGTTGTAGATTTTTTGGGGTAATGAGCCTCGACAACCCGGCTTTATTTTTTGCCCTGTTAGAATCCGAGTTGGAAATAAGGGGTAGAAGTAACTAAAAGACAAAATACCATTTAGTGGTATCTAAATTGCCTTCTAAGGTTTTACGGGAAGTGAGAGAACTCAGTACCAAAGGAAAAGCCTTTTACTAAACTGAGAGACGAGCTTGTGGGGTATTGGGCTGACGGTCACGGGCAAAGGGCAAGGCTGTGTTGCCGTTTGATATCTGATTCCATATTTTTGTTATTTTATTTTACCCCCACGTTGGCTAGTCGGTGTAACGCCTTGCCCAAGAAAGTCCCAAAAAGAATTATACAAAAGAAAAGACAGCAACAGATAAGAGACGAAGACGTTTCTTTTATACTTTCCTTTATTTACTGGGTTCAACAACCATTCCATGGATGAGGGAGTTTTTCCCGAATACATTGAAATGGTTGAATCCCCCAGTTAAGGTGTCGAAAATACATTAATCGTTTCATGCGTGTGTTTGTCCTCATTTGGTATTTCGGGCTTCCATAAGGGTTAGTTTTCTTTTGGAAGTTTGTCAAAGTCCGGTAAGGGTTAGTTTGTAGTTCATTTGTGGGTCTTGTATATTTCTGCATAATGCTGACCGAGAGAGAACTGCTACTGGATGAAAGGGACTAACCAACGCGACGTCCAAAGACGTATGCGTGGTGCCCAAACACCATAGAGCAAAATAGTGTTGTCAAATCGCTGGTCACCGCCTGAAAGAGAAAAATAGCCTGTTCCTCTTTGTCAAGAGGTTGCCTTTTTTCTTTACGCATGTATCATCCTTTTTTCCCGTCAGGGATCTCTGGGAGTTTCTGCAAATTTAAGTTTTCCTTTTTTTTTTTCTTAATTCAATTTAAATTTTTTTTATCTATTTATTCGTTCCCTACAAGCGCATTAAGAGAATGTCACCGTCTCAGTAAAAGAGGCTATCTAAGCTGCTCTATGGCGAGAGATTAGGTGATAGCACTCCGTCGCAGTTTCTGAGAAGACTTCAATGTTTAGCTGGTGAGGGAAACCTAGAGGATCTAGTCTGCCATATTTTTCTCCAGCGTCTTCCAGTAGAGTATCACCATATACTTGCAGCCGAAGGTGAGGAGGCTTCCGTCGAAAAATTGGCTATCATGGCCGATTATATGGCTGACCTAGCTTCCCAGAGCACGGCTTCGATTATAAGCGTGCAAACTTCTGAGAGGGAAAGCTTATAGGACTTTACACTCCTATAATTTAATTTGGGCGGTATACCACTTGTTCCCGAAACAAAGATAACGGACGCATACAAATATTCAATCTCGGGAAACTATTGGCCAGAAGAACCACGTGACCTGGGTAAAACTACGTACGAGGAAAGGAATATTGACATGCTGCTGATATTAACACGAGGTATATTTTTTCACTTCCCCACTACCAAAACCAGGCAACCTTTTAACTCTTTTACTTACCCACCTAATCTTACTGGCCACGAAAACACTTTCTTTTACTACCACCAAACTTGTCAGTGGACGACACACACAACAACAATGAGGAAGAGGACTACACAACATTCTCCACCAACCAAAAATAACCGACATTTTCTGAACAAATACAAACAAATTACAAAATGCAAGTCAATTCACTTACTATCTTCATAATTCGACAAATTATCCTTGAGTGCCAGAGTGACGAAGCTGAAAAGCACCCAATAAAGACAGGATACAATGTTAGCTCTAGCTCTCAAAACAAACAGCAATCACAAAAACTACTTAGACATCTGAAAGTTTGATTTAATAAAAACGAAGACAAGCAAATCTTCAAAAAAATCGACACTAATACTCAGACGTCCAACAACTAAAAACTCTGAAGGAAACTTGTTTCAAGCTGACGCTACATTCCATTGTACAACATTCAACTTTGTTAAATTTTCAAAACAACAGGAATTATGATAGCTATATGATTGTGCACACCACCAAGAAAATTCGAGGCGTTGTCAAATTCATGTCCACGTGCAACGCTAAAAACCGGATACATGGAAAAGCACAAACAACCTAGCTAGACTCAATTCAATGATTAACCGTTTCGACCAGAAACGAAATTTAACAGAAATTCACCTGTCACTTCATTCAACTGCACACAACACAACCTCCATGGAATGCTCAAACAAAAACAGTTTCCACAACTTGAAATATCAACACATCCTAAAATGAGCATAACACAAGATACGTAAGACATTACTCCAGCGAATTGAGTTAAACAGAGCGTACTTGCTGTTCTTCACAAAAAAGCGCGAAGATATCACCTTGTGCTCACAAGGAACGCCAAAAAAGTGCGAATTAACTTCCACGCTGAAAAATACACATGCATTCATAACCACAAAGTCAACAGTCACGTAAATTTGCCTCCACGTTAGAGACCATATTGAAAAATATTTTCAATATTTATCAATCTGCGGGGGGAGCATAGAGGACTTTACACTCGTATAATTTAATTTGGCCGGTATACCACTTGTTCCCGAAACAAAGATGGCGGACGCACACAAATATTCAGTCTCGGGAAACCATTGGTCAGAAGAACCACGTGACCTGCGTAAAACTACGTCCGCGTTTAAATTTCGTCCCGCGTTTTTTGGGGCCGATTCCAAGACACGTATTTTCTATAAATATGTCGTCTTCAAACACTCTTTCTCTTTTTCCCAATTTCCATTGCAGCGCTAACACGCTCTCTCCAGGTGACACTCTTATTCACCAACAGAAGTAAAAAGCCAAAAAAATGGATAAGCTTAGCAGACTTTCATTTCTTCAAAACACTATGACTAAAGACTTTTTCCAGCCTCGGAAAAACCGACTGTTTCAAACCACAAGAAGAAATAGACATTTTAAAATATGTAATCAACCTTAATAGGACGCTTTCATTATTTAACCTTTTCCGTAGTTTTTAGTTGAGTTAGTTACACACACACACACACACAAACATATACACACACAGGACTATTTTACTAACAATGTAGAATTAGCAATATTTTAATGTATCAATGCATGTTTTGTTATGAGTATAAATTTGTTTTGTTTGTCGCCTTTTTTTGAATGTTCCTTTTGTCCGCGCCGTTTCATATCTACGTTCATTTACTACTCTTTTCCATGTGCCTTTTTCCAACCGAAACATATACTAAACCTATATAAAACTTTAACATTAAATTCTGGGGGACTAAGCATAACTACCAAATAACATGTCCCCCTACAACTCGTTGGATAGAATCCTGGATGGGATAAAGGAGTTGTCGCTCGAATGGTAGCGTTGAGGGCCGTGCGGACAAAAGAAAGACAACGCGCTCGAATAGTAGAAGTCGTGCGAGGAACCCATGTGTCACTTACATAAGAAGTTTTAGGATAAGACAAATTATTGTAGACCGATTAATTCATTAAAAGATAAACAGGGGAAAAAAGCCTAAGCCTAAGCCGAAAGTGACACAAGATGCTGGCAATAGTAAATTAGTCGCCTATTATTTGTATTTGACTAAGCCACTAGTATACGCTTCTTGATAGATAGCAGTGAGCAAATATCGATTATTCCTGCTACCAAGACAAACAAACAAAAAGGCCCTCATAAATTTACTATTCAGGGCGCTAATAAGTCACTAATTCAGACATTCGGCCAGTGGTGCCTCACTTTAAATTTAGGGTTGGCACAAGTATTCACCCATATATTTGTGATTTTTTTTAATAGAAATATGGCTTCCTTATAGATATTAACAGACGTTGCCTAACTAACCCTGAGACGAACGTTAGGTCGTCTGGGTCTGTGCATAATGGTTCTTCGTTATGTTTTTCCGTAGCTAAAACAAAAAAGAATCCGGCATTCAGCAAACTTTTTAAAAAATTTACAAATATTACAAAACCATCCTTTCACAAGGAAACTCTGCCCCACTCTATAACCAACCATATTTCGACAAGAGGCATCTTGTTAACAACCGACCTCGTCGGCTTGCGCCGGAAAAGTTGAGAGTAGCCAAAACCGAATTTAACCAAATGATGGAACTGGGCATTATCTGTCCATTAAAAAATAACTGGGCGTCCCTTTTACACCTGGTACCCAAAAGTTATGGCACTTGGTGTGCTTGCGGCGATTATAGCGCATTCACATCAGTCACTAAACCTGACCGTTATCCTATTCTTCATATTCATGACGTAACGGTTAAAATCCAAGATAAGTCTATGTTCTCTAAACAAGATCTTATCAGGCCCTACCACCAAATTCCAGTAGAGCCCAACCATATTTCTAAAACTGCGATAATAACGCCATTTGGACTGTTTGAATTTTTACATGTGCCATTTGGCTTAAAAAACGCAGCGCAAACGTTTCAAAGGTTTATCGACTACGTATTACATGGATTGCATTTCGCTTGTGCATCTGTGGACGACGTACTTATATAGCCAGTTCGTCTCTGGAGGAACACATTAAACATGTACAGCTCGTTTTTGAGTGTTTTGAAAATTTTGGTGTTGTTATCAACCCACTTAAATGTGTAGTGGAAACATGTTGTTTGGTAGATATGTTTGGTCCCCCAAAATTTATGTTGTAGTTTGGTATATGTTTAGAGGTATTTTGTTTATGCTTGGAAAAAGGCACATGGAGACAAATGTAGTAAAGATGTAATGATATGAAAGATGTGTAAACGATATGAAACGGCGCGGACAAAAGGAACATTCAAAACAAGCGACATAAATAAAACAAATTTATATCTTAACAATACATACAATGAAAACATTTAAAACATTACTATGGTTCTATTACAGTTGGTGAAAATATTCTCTGTGTGTGTGTGACTAACACAACTAAAACTACAAAAAAGGACTAAATGACAAAGTGTCCTATGCATGTTAACTACTTATTTCTAAATGTTCTTTTTTTCTGTGGATCGACGCAATTGTTGTTTTCGAGGCTGGAAAAAGTCTCACAGACAAGGTATACTGAGGAAAGGAATGTTTGCATGGCCTATACATTTTGTGGTGTTTGACGGCTGTTGGAAAATATGAGAGAGTGATAGTATTCTCTCTGGAAGTCACACTGGAGAGAGTGTGTTAGCCCTGTAAGTGAAAATGTGAAAAAGAGAAAGAGTGTTTGAATATGAAGTATTTATAGAAAATATGTGTCTTGGAGTTGGCTCCAAAAATCGCGGGACGAAATTCCAATGAGGACGTAGTTTTAAACACTGATCACGTGATTCTCCTGGCCAATGATTTCCAGAGACTGATTGTTTATGTGCGTCCGCCATCTTTGTTTCGGGAACAAGTGGCATGCCGCCCATTTTAAATTATAGGAGGGTAAGTCCTATAAATGTGAGTTTAGGGAGTTGGGGGTAATTTTCTTTGGGTACTTTATCAATTCCGCTAGAATATCCCCCTTCCCCTTCCAATGTAGAAGCTATTACAAAGTTTCCTGCGTCAGACACCGAGGAAGTTGAGACAGTTTTGGGGGATGATAAATTTCTTTTGAAAGTTCCTGCCTAAATGTGTGTTGTTACTAAAACCCTTGATAGACATGTTAAAGGGTGTCAAAAATTGTGACGTAGTGCTATCTGTTTCTGATCTAACAGCTTTCAACGTGATTTAAAATTTATTGTCCAAGACTGTATGATTGTCACATGTTGTTACTGGCAACCAGTTGTGTTCGGCGGTGGACGTATTGGCGTAGGTGCTGTCCTGCAGCAGAAAGTGGATGACCACTGGAGACCAGTTTCTTTCTTTTCCAAAAAGCTGACACCAACTGAAAGCAGACACATCATATTTGGACGAGAGCTTCTTGCAGCATATTCGGCTGTCCGCTACTTTCGACATCTGATGAATGGCGGACCTTCTACATCCTGACTAACCACAAGCCTTTGCTGGGCGCCTTCCAATCAAGTTCTGAGAGGTACTCACTGCGTGAAACGAGACATTTGAATTATCAATTTAAATTCACTTCAAATATCCGTTTTATCAGAGGAGAGGACAACGTACCTGCGGATACCATGTTACGTGACATTTTTCTCTCCTGCTGGACCCGTGTATGAAATACCCACATTTTATGGAGGAACAGAGAAAGGACCAACAGTTGCAGCAGCTTCTTCAAGACAACTCCACATCTTTGAAATTGTCGAGGATATCGGTTCTGAACAGGGATTTGGAAGTTGTGTGTGATACCAGCGCAGGACGAGTACGCCCCTTTCTACCAGAGACGTTACGGAGGACTGTGAGAATTCGGGAAGCTATTTTGTCCTCTCGCTGTGGAATTCTCAATACAAAAGATACTGCAGAACGGTAAAAGAATAGGGATAATTTGACCCTCCTACGTACTTCTAGGCGTCACTGATTAGCCAATCTCCGCCTCCTCCTCCTGCTGCTGCTGCTGCTGACTGGCAAATCTATAAATAGAATAGACGATTCTAATGGCGTACCCCCAGACTAGTCCAACATGCCCCCATATTTGGGTATAAGATGGAATCGTCCACTCCTAAAAGAAATACATATTAAATCAAAAATTGTTATTTTTTAGTATTATTATTAATACGATTATTATTTGTTTTTCCCTCTATCTAATCTTTGAGAAAAAGGATAATTGATACAAAACACGGATAGTGATTTAGTAGGGTTTTTTCTTTCTTTTTATTTATTTATTGGATAGTTTAATATCATATGCAGGACACTCGTTTGGGGGGAGTTTTACCTCTCTGCTGAGATGCAGTCGATGTATTCTCCTGTCCCAGTCGACTGGGCTAAGATATCTAATTTACTAAGTTAAGACTGAATGCCTATGATAACCTTTATGAAAGTATTTGATTTTGTTCTTGTCATGGACTTTGTTAACATGTCAGCTACATTTTTTTTGTTTCAATGTATTCTAAAAGAATAGACCCTTTATTTATTTCATCACGTATAAACGGAACTTTTATATCAATATGTTTCGATATTTGATTGATGACTGTTTTTTTTGCCAAAACAATACTGGATTGATTATCACAATAAATAATTGGGTGTTTAAGGGACTCTAACTCTGTCACAGTTCTCAATAGTGCCCTAAGATACTATGGGGATTTTTATAAGCCCCGAAAAGCCCGGTTTATTCATACGTTTTGTAAAAGAATAAACCGTACTTCAACAACAGTAGGGAGATGGTGACAGCTTTTGAAGAAAGGAGACGAACGACTTTTAGTGCAACAAAATTTATATACAACAACAAGAACAATAAACAGGGTTTTACCCCAAATGGAACAAACAACGAATTGGAAGAGTTTAAAAAAGAGTTCAAGGTTCAGATAGCTGGAAGGGTTTTGTAAGGTTTATAAGGTTTAGTTGTAAGGTTGTTATAAGGTAAAGTTATAAGGTAAAGGTTTAAGGTAAGGTAAGGTTTGATAAGGTAAGGTTAGGTTAGGTTGTGTGAAGGATTTTGAAGGTTAGCAGATAAAATGCCTGCTGGAACTTAGCTGTGTGTCCTGTTCCTTTTAACTCAGCACGTGCGTTCGTCGCTCATGGGTCCTGACTGGTGGAAGGTACCAAATACGTTTGCCGTCAAGGGCTGCTACGAATGGACCTGTTGCTAACAGCGGTGGGAGTGGAAGAAAGAGGAAGAATCTCCAGTGGAGCTCTTTTTTATAATGGACGCCTCGTGACCCCAAGGGGCTGCTGATGTTCGGTGAAACAGGATCACCAGTTCCTTAACAAATTTTCTACAATACAGGGCTTTTAACTTGCTAATGAGATAGTGATAAATTCCACTTTCCATGTCGACAGAGACTGAATTTTGCTTTTTAGATTTTCATGAAATCATTGGGTTGTCTTTTGCAATATCCACCCACGCTTTTTCTATCACTTAAATTAGCCCAATCTGCATCACAAAATCCCACGGGTTTCTGCGATTTCTTAAATATTAGTGACTGGTTGATTATACTTTTTAAATAACGTAAGTGCTTTGCTTTCGTTAAATGGAAAGAATTTAGTTTCGCAAGGTCTTGGAACAACCTTGTAACTGTATAGCAAATGTCTGGCCTTGTTGTAACCGTGATATATATCAGACAACCAATAATTTCACGATAAGGTTTGTTGTCTATTAAATCGACTTCGTCACTTGTTTTTTATATTCATTTCACATGAAGTTGAGCGTGATTTGCAATCCGCCATGCCAAACCTTCATTAATATCTTCTCCATTTATCTAGATTGATTCATTTTAATAGTACTATTTTTACATTAAAATTATATTCTTAAAAACTAGGATAATTTCCCAAGATCAATCATTCTGAATCTCGAGTTCAGTTTTGCCTAAATTTTCATTAAGTCAGCCTCAGTTTTTGAAGCTATCAATATATCGCCTACTGTAGGGAGACATATATTTATGGTAGATATGTTTAGTCCCCCAAAATTTAATGTTGAATTTTCATATAGTGTTTAGTTTAGGTTTAGAAAAAGGTAGAATAGGCACATGGAGACAAATGAATGAAGATATGAAACAAATGAGTAAAGGATATGAAACGGCACGGACAAAAGGAACATTAAAAACAAGGCGACAAACAAAACAAATTTATATCTATAATAAAACAGACATTGATACATTAAAAATAGTCGTGTGTGTGTGTGTGTGTGTGTGTGTGTGTGTGTGTGTGTGTGTGTGTGTGTGTGTGTATGACTAACACAACTACAACTACTGAAAGGTTAATGTAAAAAGTGTCCTATTCATACTGAAGTTATATTTTAACATGTTCGTTTCTTCCTATGGTTCGAAACAGTCGGTGTTTCCGAGGCATACTTAGTTAAAGTATTTTGAAGGAATGAATGCTTGCGAGGCCCATCCATGTTGTTGAGTTTTGATGTCTGTTGGTTAAATAAGAGTCACACTGGAGAGAGTGTGTCACCGCTGCGAAGAAATTGGGCAAAAGAGAAAGAGTGTTTGAAGACGACGTATCTATAGAAAATACGTGTCTTGGAATCGGCTCCAAAAAACGCAGGACGAAATTTACGCGGACGTAGTTTTACGCAGGTCACGTGGTTCTCCTGACCAATGGTTTCCCGAGACTGAATATGTGTGCGTCCGCCATCTTTGTTGTGGGAACAAGTGGCATACCACCCAAATTAAATTATAGGAGTGTAAAGTCCTATACTACCTACTATAAAATGATGGGTATTTGATCGTTGACTTTTTGAACGCACGTACAGGGGTCCACATGTGATTGCTCAAAACTTTGAAATAAGTATGGAATGTCTTATTCTAGGTTCGACCGCTCTGTTTTAACCCGTATAAGAATTTTTAAGTTTCCAAACATAAATCCCATTTTTACCGTTCTGCAGTTTTCCACTGGCAAGACGTATTTTTGTATTGAGAATTCCGCAACTAGAAGACAAAATGGCTACTCGAATTCTAACACGGACATTGTTCTTCTACATGCATAATCTGTCGCATCCTGGTGCTGACGCATCAATTTCAGCTCGTGACAGACAGATTTGTGTGACCGCAGATGCGAGCATACATTCAACAAGGAGCAAAAGGCCAAAGTGAGAAGACACCCGCTCACCTTCTGGATTTTATGAAGTGGAAATAAGAAAATTACACGTGAAAATTTCTGTGGATAGGTTGAAATCTGCTTCCTTGGATGCTCTACATGGTTTAGCATGGATACTCCAGTAACCCTTCCTCCGCCAGGAGCACTAGTTGAAAGAGACCATAACCAGGCCTGACAGTTGTATGCGAAAGCCAAAACGTTTATTAAAAAATTGTGTGAATCATTCTCTTTCAGATTTGTATGGTGAACACTTTTATGTTTGTTCCTTGAACGCCTGTAACTCTTGTATAGCCAAGGATGGGAAGTGTTTTCCCTATTCGTGTTGTGCACCATTAAATGTCTTATTATATTAATTGACTTATTCTGTTTCCAACAGAATATTCTACGCTAGGTTACTCTCTTTGGGATAACCTAACGCGTAATAAGAAACGGGGTCTTATCCACGAAATAATACCTCGTTAAATCTTATCGGGGTTTTCGAGTTTATTTGAAGATGTCTTTTGTACGATACTCTCGGTGTAAACAATGCAGTAACCCGATAAAAACAAATAAAATGTCCTTTAGATACGAATAATAACCCTCAATTTAATAAAATCGGCTCTACGTCCTTTATCTTTTATTAATGGCCATTTTACACCCCACATGTAATAAGGTTGTTGGTTGGCTGGTTGGTTGCTTGTGTTTTATAGCATATCAACTCTTGTTGGTTATTCAATACCAAATCCTGTTTGTAGATATATCGAATAGATAGGATTTGTACACGAATAGTTTGTTGGTAACATTTTAAACAAGCCAGGGCTCAGTCATTTACACTCAATTAAATGGTTTCAAGTATTGGTTTCTAAAACTAATAATTCTCTTAATATCTATTATTTGTTTTCACACAGTTAAATAGTTTCGAGTATTGCTATGTAACACTAATAATTTAATTTAACATCAGTCATTTTTTTACACATAATTAAATAGTTAAACAGTTCTATTTGAGCAATAGATGTGACTCTAACATGTACTACTACTCCAGGTTAGAGTGTACCTGGGAGTAATAGCAGAGTTCCAGGATTGAAACCTCAGCATCAGATTGTTTATTGTCATATCCAGGGAACTCGTTGGTGTGTGTGTGTGGGGGGGGGCTCTTACCCTTGTAGTTAGGGTAGTATTGAGTTTGTCTGCTTACCGAGTCCATATTGAACGGTAGCGAACGAAATTTTTTCAGTAAAACGAAATGTCAACAAAAGCGAACAGACAACAAAAATAACCAACAAGAAGTTGAGTTGCAACAAAATTGTTTTTCATATATATCATAATTATTGTACAATTTACAACAGGTTACAAAAATGTAATAAGCTTATTAAAATTGATGCCTTTCGTCAATGTGTTTCTAACGCCCTCGTCTCTGCTACTACTCAAAAAACTCTCGTCTGCCTGACCGTTACAGGCATACATATCTTTTTAAAACAGTAGAAGTCGGTAGATTAGAAAAGATATATGTTCTCTTCTTCCACTAGATAAGTATCAGGAGGTGAGTATATGTAAGTTGTCTTTAGCTGGCTTACTTTGCGTGTGACGTGGGTTGGTAAGCTATGAACGATCTTGGTCTTGTGGTGAAAATGTCGGAGACTTGGCTGTCTGGTTGTTGATTATGGGTGTGGATTGGTAGGCGTCAGTGGTGTTTGATAATGTCCGAAATGTCGGCTATGAAAGGTTTTTAAATTGGGAGTTAGCGTTGGTCAAATCTGTCCTTAATATATATATATATATATATATATACTACCTATGAGCCATTACACCCTACTGTAGAAATGCAATTGGCATATTCTACAAGGCAAGCTGACTGGGGTAATGTAATAAGGATAAATACAACTAGTATAGATTAATTTATACTACAATAAAGGTGATTTGATATTCTTGTTGAACCCTGAGAAGCTGAAGGTTATTTGAATGGAATGAATTATGCATCTGTGGTATTATCTCCCTTGTCTGCCAAAGGACTTCTACTAGTGGTAATTTACTAAGCTCTTTTTTGTTTCGATGCGGTACATGACCGTATGAATTGAGCTCCCAATGAGACTCGAACTCACTCGTGAAGGCTTGCTAACTATTAGACCACCCAAGGCTCCCAAAGGACTTCTAATAGATGCCTATAGATGGCAACACCATAGCAACAACACCAAATATAAAACGAAGCTAATACTTGTTCTCCTTCCTCTGTGGGACGTTCATCACCAATGGACCTCGTGATGCATTGAACACGTCACAACAAAAATAGTACTCAATACTTAATATTTTAAATTTACTTTTATCGTAGCCGTTCGGCTATTCAAAACCTAAAATTTCCGGTTAAGAGAAAACGCTAAGTCACCTGTGAAGTCGGACAACAACAACGTCGTGCCTACAGTCATGAGATAACTTCTGTTATTAACACACGAACTATTTTTCGAAAGGGATTAATTTTGTCAGCCTTTCGGAAACAGTTCGTAACCACAGGATAAAATACATCATATTTAAAAGCTCCTCTTCGAAGTATAAAAAAGTATTTCATTATTAGTTATATTTAATGGAGGAACTTCCTGTACACGATAGCACAGAAGTCCCTTCACTCAGCCCAGAAAAGAAGCAGCCGCTGCCTCCATATAAACACAACAAGCGGTGATTGAAAAACTAAGAGCGCGGCTGTTTTTTGTGCCCGCTTTTCAAGGTCAAGGACAGATTCGAAGCCAAATGGTTCCCGAGTTTAGTTTGGTCCCCTGCAGCAAACGTCAATCAGAGCTCGAGCCTTGGGTCGTGCCTGACTTCCCCCTCTCCAAATCCCACAATAAAAAAAGACCTTATATCAAATCTTGTCTGGTAGGAAGGAGGCAGAGAAAAATATCGCCCGGAGGAGAGGTATTCGTTTCTCTCTCAGCAGCAAGCTATCAAACGAGGAGTCTACGTCCTTATCACCAAACGAAGCAGCCGACGTGGAATCCAACTAATCACACCTGCAGACCTAGCACAGCCGATGCCAATTTTCAACAAATCACTGCTTCTCTCTCATTCAAACAACACTTCTCAAGGTTAAATTTAGAAAATCTTAAACTAGTCCTTTTAAGGGCTAACTTCAGAAACTCTTTGAGGATCACCTCTGGTCTCCTCACTACCCCTCCCATGGCAGATACCACGAGACGACGACGCAACAGCCATCACTAACTGCAGACCAGCTTCAGCTTCACCCAGCAGACACCTGCATCACCCTAATCCACAAGCAATCATTCTGCTCTGATTAGCACCAGCACTTCAAGGTCACATCGATATACCCCCGGTTAACCAAGGATTGAATAAACCTGGACATCGATCATCCAGCCTCTGCAACATATGTGTCCACATCTTCGACCGTCTCCAACTACGTCTACAATCTGAACATGCAGCTACACCTCCGATCTGCACCAAGCACGGAGACTATCTGCACCTTCTAGACGCGCTGTCACCAAAAACCTATTGACAGTCGAGTCTACGATTTTCAACAGCATCGACTTTCAAGACCTAGCCGTGACTACACTGACGTGATACAGCAACTACGATTCAACACACTAACACCTTTTGTGTACGATTCGCTCAGTAAAACCTGACATTTAAACTTATTCACTGGTCCTTGTCATTTGTTCAGTCATCCTTTGAAATATGTCTCACAAACCTTCTTGACTCTTAGAAACTTCCCACACATAAGTGCCATAAAAGTCCTTTCCGCATATACACCTTCATTTACTCTTTTTATACCTTTTTATATACTCTCTCTCTCTCTCTCTCTCTCTCTCTCTCTCTCTCTCTCTCTCTCTCTCTCTCATTTGCTCCGGTGATAAAACTTGTCGAATTGTACTGATTGTTCTTATATCTATGGCCGTAACCAAAACGAGAATCAAAACTACTCACTTTAAGTCCAAAATAATGAGGTTGCATTGATTGGTAACGATAATTTCTCCACAAATAATGTGTTATATTGTAGTGAATTGAAAAATAAAATTAAAATTAAAATGATTTTTAAAATATGCAGAAACTCAAAGAATCTCCTGACAGGAAGTAGGGGCGACGCATGCGCGAAAAAAAAGGAACCGTCCCTGGAAAAGAAAGAAACCCATTCTCTTTCAGCAGTGACCGTTGGTTTGGAAGGACCTGTTCTCGGCTAATGGTGGTGTGGGAACCGTGTAGCCACTGAGCGGTACGCTTGTGGTTCTTAAAGGTTTTTCGCGTCGAGGTCACCAATGTGGGGTTTGAAGGTTTTTTATGAAGGTCAGTGGCTAAGGGCAAGGCGGTGTCGCCGTAAGATATCTGACTCCATATTTTGGTTATTTAGTTTTACCCCACGTTGACTTGGCCGGTGCAATGCCTTGCCCAAAGAAGGTCCAAAAGAAATATGCAAAGAAAGGATAGAAACAGACAAGAGACGAAAACATTTCTTTCATACTTTCCTTTATTTACCTGGTGAATGGACTAACCAACGCTACGTCCCAAGACACAGCGTGGTGCCCAAAACACCAGATAGTAAAATCGGTGTTGTCGGTTCGACGTCACTACCCGAAAAGAGAGAGGTTCACAGAAAACCTGAGTAATTATCTCTTTTCACCGGCTCCAAATTCGCCACTCGAAAATCCTTCTAATTTTGGCGCGACCGCTTCTCATTGGCTACTTTACATTTTATTATTTTTCTTTTTTCTGATTTTAAACCGGATGAATGCGTGGAGCCTTATGCGTGGCGACGCGTTTATACATTTTGTATCTGGCAGCCGACGAGTCAATATCCGGTTGGGAGTTTTTTGTTAATTCCTAAATCGCCACACGCTGGTCCACCCTTCCACCAGTAGCTGCCGTATCTGTTAATAGCAGCTGATATTAAAATTACCAAATGACTTATCAAACCACGACTAAAAGCACTGATTTGGGCATATCAACCCCCAAAACGACAAGCGAATTTCAACGCCTGATTAGAGAAAAACGACGGTTCTCAAATAGTCTAGGAAGACATTTCCTCGTTACAGAATTCGTGCGTATACCTAAATGAAATAAAGTTGAAATTAAAAAATATATTTCTTTCTCAGCCTTCCTTCTTTATTCTTCCTGTGCACTCTTGACAGACAAGAAGACGCCTAGCAAATTAGCATGGAGTAAGAAGAAACCATAACGGGGTCAGATAATAACAACCAACAATCACAATGATACACCAAATCACCTGTAACCCCATAAAATACGCACGCGCGTGTGTGTATGTGATTATCAAAACCAGAGCATGTATTTACCCAACCCATCCACCACGGTCAGGATGCGACACAGGGTCATTTTTAAATAAAGTACAACTGGTTTTGAATTCAGTCTTTTCTTCTCCTTGTCTGGTTTCTGTACCAAGGCTAAAGAGTCTGGTTTCCGTACCAAGGCTATAAGAGTCAAGTGAGACGCCAATAGCCTTGTCTATGGTTTGAACTCAGATCGCCAAGTCCATTTCCTCCGACGATATCCATCCCTGGTGGACCTCCCCTTTGATACCCGTGCATAGATCTAGATACAGTTTTATTTAGTCCCTAAAACCCATTTCCCTGCATTATAAAATGTGTGGGAGGGAGACTTTCATGGCATCGAAGACGGTAGATAAATCATATATAAATGCCCACTTACTTGTTGATTTGAGCCAGAAAACCAGCCAGTAAGGCGTCTGAGATATTCAAATTTATTGAAAAATAACCTCTCATTCGTTACAAAATAGACACCTATCGACTAATAAACTATCTAGTCATATATAATTCTTTAATCAATTTCAATAATAACCATGTTAAAAAAAACAAAAAAGAATTGTTTTGGTTTATTTGTTTAACGGCATATCAATACCATAATGGGTTATTTAATGATGAATATTGTAATCAATAAACTTTTTATATATTTTAATTGCACTTTTATTTCTTTCTAATCATTCGTTTGCACACAGTTGCATGGTTTCAATTATTCTAATCCAATTCTAATAACTTATACACAAATATATGGTTTAAAGAAATTATTCCTACAATAAAAATCTACTTCTAACATAGAACAAAACTGACCACGTGTGGCTTTTAACAGCAATTTTAGCGCTTTCAGAATGGAGAAGGGAGAAGTAAGCCTCGACAATAAGGCACCAAAAGCTGCCTTCCACCATTTATCGGTAGCTACTACTAATGCTCGGTGCGAACCTGGAAGCTGGGCTGTTAAGGCCAAAAAAAGATAGCCAACAGAAAGGTTTCGTCACTCACTCCTTTAACCGTTAAAAATTAATCAAATTGGCCGGGAGTTACCTGAGAAATTCTACAAAAAGTCAACAGCAGAAAACTTAACAAAAACGAAAGCTGAAAATTCTACCAACATTTTAACGAAACCACAAAATACACTAAAATTCAAAGAACTTTGTTTTCCGGATTCTCTCTCTCTCTCTCTCTCTCTCTCTCTCTCTCTCTCTCTCTCTCTCTCTCTCTCTCAGATAAATTCTGCAAATTACAACAAATTTGCAACGCTTTATATTTTCTATCATTTCTCTTCCTTTGTTTATATTATATAAAATTTGTTTCTAAAACTTTCTCATATGTATTATCTTTTTTAATCATTATCCGAACTAGAAAACTGCGGAACATACAGTTAGAAATTACCTAATAAAGCCAGCCTAAAATATTTTCCCATTATATTGAAAATTTGGTTCTTTACCCATATATTGTGGAATTTGTTATTATTATTCCTTACAACTGAATAATAATAATAATCATTTCTTTCTACACAATTATATTATTTCACGTAATTCCATCCAATGGTAATAATTCTTATACAGCACTATTTGACCTATAGATAGGACCCAATCAAGTACTGCCACTCCGAATCAGAGTGGACCTGAAGGTAATGGCAATGAACAGGTAATTCACATCCCTAAAGCTCTAGAACTAGAGCTGCAGCATCAGATGCAGTTTACTGTCATAACCAGGACATTCGTTTTCGGATTTGAGGCTCAGACAGAAAACACAATCGGCGTATTCTAAACTTCAATGACAAGGTTTTAACAATTTTTATTTATATAAATGAAGTTACTGGGTTTTGACATTTGTTTACATTTTGAAAAACAACCAACATGATTACTCTTAGTGCCAAATACACTTGTGGTAGTATCGATCAGGGGACGGTCCATTCTTATCGGCTTACAAACGTTTCCAACGTGGTGTTTTTTTTTCTTTTTAGGCAAGTAGGCCGCTGGTTTTAATCGAAGCAGTAGAAGCCACGGGTCAAGTTCACAATATATATATATATATATATATATGTGGGGGGGGTTATTTCTTCGGAAAAGGGTATAAAATAAGTAAGACAAACTTGTATTAAGAGAGAAGAACAAAGGTTATATATCAAAGTAAAACAAGTAATACAATGTCGCTAGTGTCACGTGATAGCTCACGTGACGAAGAGGTAAGAATGATACTCTCCCCCCCCGTTGAACTAACATTATCTAGCAGTCAAAAAGTGACCGTTAGGAGAGAATGTGGGTCACGCAGATGTTCGCACCTAAGTGACCTTGGGTCGCCGGACATCGGAAGGGGAAAGAAAAAAGAAGCCAAATGATTGGCGGGGACCCCAAACGGAAGTGGGGTTCCCTTCCCCTCAGGGGTAGTAAGGGAGTTTTTGAGCAAGTCTCGTGGCAGACGGACGATAGCCATTTTACTCCGGGCTAAAGACAAAAGACTAACTGAGACACGAAGGACTCCAAAATCCTTCAAGCCAGTATTAAAAACAGTACAAAGTCTATTAGCCCGTGAAAGAAGAAAAATTCTCCAGTGGAACCCCGTCAAAAAAATAAGATAAGTAACTTTGGGACATTCTTCCTTTACACCCAAATTTTGTTTCCCACTCTCTCTCTCTCTCAATTTGAAAAAGGATAAAGCCAAGAAAAGACATTTATATTCATGGACTATCCTATTATATATTTTTGACACTTTGAACGTATATATATATATATATAACCGTAGTAAAGAACCTATGTATTTTCATTTTACCATGTGGTCTATGTTATTATTTCATGCTTTCCTTTCAGCTTCTATTCGCCTTACATTATCTTGCTTAGAACTGTCCTATTAATTCCTAAAGTATCACACGGGAAACCGGAGTTGCCGACTACTACAACAACATTAATATTATTACAACTAAGACCTATAGGCCCGTATTCTTCTATTATCTAAGGGAAAGAAGTTTAGCGGCCTGGTGGGTGTGTGATAGTGTGAAATTTTGGACCCCTTTGCCAGCGGTGGCCAGTCTGGCCCTAAATTATTCCCTCACGTAATATGCCAGTTCTTATCTGCCTGAGAAAAGAACTCTGAACAGGACTTATTTCTGTAGGGGATCAAGTGCCAACCTGCCCCGTCTTCACACGTGCGAAAATAAAGTCCCGTTTAGGGATTTTAGTCAATTTTGCCGTCACACTAGTGTAGCTCTTGCTACCTACTCCCAGGGTGGATTACAGTTAGGTATTATATCCTTATTGGAAGAGTCCATTGTGTATCGAAAATAGGGATGATACCACACACACACACACACACACACACACAAATAATGCGAGAATAGACTCGTATTGTCGTTTTTAGTTACTCTTCGAGTAATCCTGGTGGTGAGAAGGAGAGCGCATGACCCTAACTATCACCATATGGATGAAGGACGAAGACTTAGGTACTTGTCAGTTTTCGGTTTCACCTTGCTTATTACAGCTCTCTCAGACTACCACGACTATTACTGGACTTGAACTCTTTTTCTGACCAGCTATACCGAACGGTGAGTGTGCGAAGGATCTTAGCAATGATCTCGGATGACCACTACACTAGATTTGAACTGAAATCTTGAACATATGGAGTTTTGACTTCCGGAAAAGAGAACCTCTTTTCACGCGTGAAGCACCCCGACCTGAAATACATTAAATGAGACCATTGTCCAGTGATCTCAGACCTTACTAGTATCAAATACTTCAGTTATTTACAGACATTTCAAAATTACACTATCATTCTCATTGAGAAATCTTTCCCTTTCAATTTTATTGTCTTTTAAAATATGCTGAGATCCCTTATTTAGAAACAAAAAGCCCAAATATTTATGTTTATAAATACCAATGTAGTTAGTTCAAAGGTATATTGTTTATGTTTACAACTATTTCTTTCTTGTTTCTTTTTTCTTTTGTTTTGTTTTTTCTACTTTTCCGTTTTGTTATCTTTCTTTCTTTCTTTCTTTTGTTGACTTCTCATGGAAAATTATTATTATTATTATTATTATTATTCTAAATTTAAAAAATGGGTGTTTTAATTTTTAATTCAATTAGACTAGCATATGATTCGTGGGAAAAATGTAACTTGCATTGAATGAAGGTGCTTCGCGTGACGTAATAGCTGGCGAAGTAGACTAGTAGACCATTTTTAGTAGGTGTCTCATACTTCTGGACTGTGCCAAACTAAGCCAAGCATAGTAAATGGCAATTACTATAATGGAACTCAACTAAGTGGGCTTCAAGTACCCTTATCGTCGTCTGAATTATGTTTGTAAATGAGTGTCGTGTTTAAGTAAACAAACCACCGTTTTTTATTAATACACCTCAAATATAAACTTTAATTTATTTGCTCGTTTAAACTTAACTGCTTCCTCCGTCACCATTATAACAGGACCAGATTAAAAACACTAGATATCACGGTTACACTTTAAGTCAAATTCATGATTCCTTCGTCAAGGTGAAAAAATAGGATGGTACATGACTACGCCAGACACAGGCAGAATTCTTACATTACAGACGCAGTGGTGGGTAGTTCACATGACCACTTTGATCAATTGGAAAGCACTACAAGCAGCACTCCTGAAACATAAATACTCCAACCCCCCCTCTCTCTCTCTGCCAGGTGGACCGGACTAGCAATAATTACTATCCCCTTCTTGTGGACCACCGTACACGTGGCTGACCTTTGACCAAAACATTCGTAAAACCCTCCACAAAGCAGTACCAGCTAGTACACACGGCCGTTCTCAGCCTGGCAGCTTATTTGCAGATAGATCTCTCCAATAGTCCTGACCACATAAACGTGCAATACAGTGACTCTATAAGCGTCTTACCGGCCACAGCAAATGCAGCGTAAAGGTCCTACCTAAATGGTTGTATCATGTAACGACTCCCCCATACTATCTTGTGCATCCCGTATTTAGCTATCACCTACTGTTCTCTTCCCACGTAAGCATGTGCAGCGTAAGATACTTTTATGGTCATATCCACGCACACGTGTCGTATATTAACCCCCAAAGAAGAATACTAAGGCACTTCAAAAATTTCGATGTCACCAAAGAACTGCTATGAGCCACTCTCTGAAGCCGACTTTCTTTTTTCCCACAACTACAACAAACAGGAAGTCAAGCAAGCCAATGTTCTGAGCACCAAACCTCTCTTTTCTTCTGCTACTGTCTTTTGGTGCAACTGAACAGAACTTTTCTCCGATCAAACTTTTTGACTAAATGAATTGCTTGTTTTATAGAAGCATAAATACACCTTTGTTGGTTAATCCTTGTTCGTCATTCATTTATTTATCACTTTACTAAATGGCGAGAGGTACAGCGTTGTCCTTGTCAACTCACTCTTCTCTTATCTCTCTTCTTTTCATCCTTTGCATTACTATATACGAATATAACATTGTCATGTTTTAACATATATATAATAGCAGCAGCAGTAGCAGCCCGGAGATATTAGAAACAAAAGGTCATCAACTCCCTTGTCTGCAAAAGAATTCTACTAATTGACCATTAGGTGGCCAAACCAGTATTCAAGAAGAGCGTGTGAAAGTCAAAGTCTGCTCTTCTTCACAGTATACCTTGATGACTGACCTTACTCTGAACTTACAGGATAGGAGTCTTTTGTCCCCAACAAATCTCATGTCACATTGAACACAACACCAAAGAACAATACACTTCTTAAATATGTAAGTCTTTTATTTCTCTTACATGTATATACACTAAAGACTTTTCAATCTACGCTGGAGACATTTCTTCACTCTCTCTCAATGTACAACATTCAATTTCATTGTCATTCTTGTATTCATTCCATTAAGTTTGCTTAAACAATAAAGCATATTGTTGTTAATTCGTTGTGAATTGTTCTCGCAACAATATTCAACCAACAACAATTTCTCTACAATATTATGATCACAGCCTAACAATGGACGAATGAAGTATTTATTGGTTTAGAATTACCGTGAGGTATATTTTTCTGTATCTGATTGGAAGCCATAACTATTAAACTTTGGCATAAAATAGCCCAACAAATAAAACCAACTAACCAACCTGGGCTAAAACCACTTGATGGCATGGTTTTTTAATTAATAATACCCACTTGTAAAGTTTCATTTATTTGCTTTTTTCAACTCAACAGTTTCCTCATTTCACCATCATAATCAAGGCCCAGACTAAAGCCACTTGATCCCATGATCATAGCCCTACAACGGAACTAAACGAAATCAAAATTCTAAGAGACATGTGTCCATCTTTTAGCATTCTGAAAAAGAGAAACAATTGTCAAATTTCATCTAAAAGGGTAGCTAATAGGAAATATGTACCGAGTGAAGGCTTGAGACAAATACGGTTTCAAAGAATTTATTTACAAAAAGTGGAGTGGCTAGGAATATAAGTCCATATACGTGACAATTAACAACGGGTAAAAGGGCCGAAAGAAAAAATATTTACTTACAAATTATCATTACGGTTTTGGGTATATATATATATATATAGAGAGAGAGAGAGAGAGACGGATATATATAGTGCGGCGCCTTGCTCAGTTTATTTAGTTTTCTTTCCTTCTTTTCGGGTTTCGGGCAGCAATCTTCAAAAATTTCTTTGTCGATAACACGGCTTTCTTCACCAATATAGCGTCAATTTCAAGCTTATAAAATATTCTTTCCTCTTCTTTTATCCAACAATTGTTTCAATATTTCCTTTGAGTTTCTTTGGAAATACCTTTCGTATTGAAGAAGGTAGGAAAAATTAAAATAGATATTTATAACTTAAAAACATATTAAAACAGCAAATATGCTGGTATTAAACAAATCAGCGTTATAGCTTTCTCAATATTAAATAGATTTTCTTTTCTTTAAAGTCTATATTTTCCTCCTAAGAAAGTGACCACATGCATGTGTTGGAAAATTAATCTGTAGTTCTAAATATTCAAGAATTTAGAACCAATTCTTAAAAATTGCTTTCACTGCAATAAAGCAAAATCTTTGGGGAATGCTTTAACAAGTGAACTTCCCAAGTTCCAAGAATGCTACAAAACAACACCATTTTCAACTGCACAAAAATACATCGCTTAAAAGTCGATAGAGATGTTGGAGAACTAGACATAGAGGTCTCCCTTTTTGGGAGCTGTAGGCGGAACAACTGAGAATCACGTGACAGTTTGGTCATGTGAGATTTCGAGAAGCGAATTCTATAACTTTTTGATAGCACACACCAGCCTGAAAGTACCTGCTTTTCGTCTTCGCTTTTACAACCAGCACGTGCGTGCAAATTTATCCCTCGTGGATGTTGTCAAGAGCGGACGTAAAAGACATCGTGAAAGTGATTCTTGGAGTTCCTTTCGCAAACTCCCGTCTCTTCAATGAATCCCTCACACTAAAGACAAAGACCAAATCCCAATTCTGTGTGTAGGTAGGCTGCGATGGATTTCGCACGTCAGTTTCAGGGCGTATTGATTCGAGCGTTCTCTCCCTCTTTCTCCTTCGCTATTCCTTCTCTCTCGCTCTCTCCCTCTTTCTCCTTCCTTCGGTCTCTCTCCTTCCTGTTCTCGCATTCCTTCCTTCCTTCCTTCCTTCCTTCGTTAAGTTGTAACAAGTTCGTCGGGCGACGCACTCAGAACAAAAATCCGTGTTACGCCGTTACCGTGCGTATTTTATGTTCGTGAGATCTCGCCAGAATTTGCATACGTGCAAATTACCTCTCGCTGGTTCGAGATCTCCCATCATCAAATATGCTCGAGGCAGCCATATCGGTTTCGCTTTTCCGCTCTACAAGCCAGACACGTTCGTGCGCGCTTCGAATGCCCAGGTACGTTGCGTCCATTACCTTCACACTCCTCCCTGATTTGGGAATCACACAACGTACAGCGCGGAGCAGGTCTCTTTAGTCTGCTACTTCGTCTGAGCGGAACGCTCTCGGCAACGTCTTCGTCCTCGGACGTGTCTCTGGGCCCATGTTGACCACGGTCGCTGTGGTCGCTTTCAGATGCTGCGGGATCCTCCCGCGGTAAATACAGCATCGGCGCTTCGTCTATAGAGGATGTGACACTGCAATTAGTGGCATCTGCTCCTTGCAATGGACGAACATCCTTTACGTGGCGAGGTGTCCCGTCAACAAGGACCGAATGTGGGCTGTACACACCCGTAATTGTCCCCTTTCCGAACTGGTTTGTACATCGCCCACGAGGGATCTTCACCCAAACACTATCCCCTACCCTGTAACTGCTGGTAACATGACATCAACACCTTTTATACGGGCTGGATACGAGTATATTATGTTTGCTGGTGCCGTTGACGCCGACGCGTCGTCTTTGGGAGTCACATTGTACCAGCATACAACCTCCATCACCGAGCACCGTGTTCTTGTGGCAATTCGTTTTATGGTGCGGTGAGATCTCTCCACAATCCCGTTGCCAGCCGGTACGAATGCGCATCGGAATCTCATCCGAACGCCCCAGCGCTCGGCGAATTTAGAGAACGTCTCTCCGCTAAAGGTCGTGGCGTTATCCGTGAGTAGCTCAACAGGCGCCCCCCTCTCGCAAAATACGGTCTCCAACTGCCGAACAATGCTGGCAGCATCTTGGCATGATAACGGCCTCCAAATAGCAAACCGACTGGGACCGCAGTCGATTAAGGTTAGGTAATGACGACCTCCAAAGTGAGTCACGTCCATTCCAACCCTCCTCCAGTTCTCGCGTACATCCAGTCTGCCTGCCTTCCAACTCACCGGGGCGGGATCTATGGACTGACACTCTTCGCATTCTCTAACTACCTCTCGAACAGCTGCCTTAGAGACCTCAGAACTCACCAGTTTCACGAAGTAGAGTGTGCGCTTTACGCCTGGGTGCCCACAAGATCGGTGAATGGTCCAAATGCGAGCGGGATCCAGCTCACCCATAGATGCGGCGCATACTGGCTCGATGGGTTCCGCTTCTTTCCGAAGTGCATCCAGCCATCGTTGGGGCACTCTAGTGTGTGGATCGGCTCGGTTCACCTGGGATTTAACGAGTGCCACGTCAACTGTCAGTCTATATTCTGCCGCTAATTCTTGGAGCGTACTCAGTCGCCGTTTTATTAACATCTCCGACGCCGCCTTAGTCCGCACCCTTGCTTTCCCAGACAGGGTGTCAGAAATCCACCGGTGCACGCAAGCCGAGTCTGTCCGCAGGTGAATCACACTCGCCTTCCAGTGCAGCGCCAGATTAATGCCCCTCAACACTGCGTCAAGCTCTGCCAGGTTGATGTGCTTATCTGCGTGCACCGGTCGTAGCCAACTTGCGCCTTCAATGATGGCTCCGTCATATTCAATATGCCAGGGAGCTGGTATCCACCCACACAGTGACTTCCTGACCATTCACGCACCAGTCACCACGTGCTGGATCAGTTTGTGACGATCTCATCACAATTTCGTCAAGCATCCGACGCAACATGGGGTCTTGTGTTTCGTCGTCCCATCCGGTTATCACAGCGTTAGCTCTCCGTTTCACAAACGCAGCTGCAACACGGAGCCAGCCGCACACTGGAAAATGCCCGGTCAGTCGCCCACACACAGAAAAGACGGCACGACGCGTAAGTACATTGGGAACCTTCGGACGCTCGCCGTCGCATCGCCATCTAAGCTTGCCGCGCTCCTCCCAGACGTATACGCCCAACACTCGAGCGCCACTACTTAGTTGTTCCGGAGTCTTACAAGTCAGCCCAAACCGTTCAAGGTGCGTCTTCACTTGGGCGGCCGAACACACACTTTCGTTAACAAATATGTCATCGACATAGCGCGACTGATGGTTTCATCTTGCCCGATCACAGCTTTTACGATGGACCGCATAATCTGTGGAGCTACATTAAGCCCGAACCCCAAGCGGGTAAGGCAGTACCTCTGCCCTTTAATTTTCACCGTTTGGAACGGCCACAGCGACTTGTCAACGTGGATCTGCAGATATGCCCGGCGCAGGTCCACTATGGCGGCTTTTAGCCCCTGCTGTCGCCATTCCCGCATGGTTTGAGCACACACGTCCGCATTCGCCGTATAAGCATTCATGTGCTCATTCAACTCGCGATAGTCCATAACTGGCCGGACCTTTTGCTTACTTTCCTGTAATATGGCCATTAATGGTATCAGGCCTTTAGGAGGGCCAAGTTCGCACTCCGGGTACGGAATCAGCCAACCGTTCTGAATCCAAGCCTGCAACTCCCGCTCATATTTACCTTGGAGTCGCTTAGGGGCAGGGTATTCTGAAAGCCTGTTTTTCAAAGACACAGGTGGCTGGTCACCGGACCATTTCCAAGATGCGGTCAATACGCGCTTGACCTCGTCATATTCAGCGTGAAAGTCAGGCTCGTCGAGGGTGATGGCAGCACATATCAGTCTTTCACGCTGAGGAAATCTCACTTCGCCGGTGTCAGACATAGTCATTCCACCAAGTTTTCTGATCGCATTCAGCCCGAGTAGCAGATCATATCCAAACAGATCCTCATCTATAACCAGAGCTCGTACGGCGACTGAAGGTCCATTGCCGATGCCAATTTGGACCACGCTCTCTCCACAACACATTGACGAGTTCCCTCCTACAACCAGCAAGAGGACTCGCTTTTTCTTCCACGTCCGACAGCATGGTTTGCGTACTAGGGTTTGCGTACAGCCTGTATCCACCAGGGCAGTACGTCTTACCCCGTCAATCTGCACACTGACTACAGGCAGAGCGCCATTCAGATAAGGTCTGAGGGAGAGACTGGCGCTGAAGACTCGTCCCCTCGCTCGTTTCCCGGACAATTTCGTGCAACGTGGCCCTGTCGTTTGCACCGATAACAAATGAGAGTCTTTGGGGACCTGGGACTTCCGCGCCGCCTTGGACAATCTCGAGCCATGTGGTTAGGTTCTTGACACACATAGCATCTCCTTAGAGCTGTGGCCTCCTCCTGAAATCCCGGTAGTTTAGCTGCTGCGGCTGCCGATTCTGTGCTTGTGAGACTGTCCTTCAATATTGCTCGGGCACGGGCCAATATTTCAGATATCGGCAAGTCGTCTACTCGGGTAGTGGCCTGAAGAAGATTCTCCGCATGCTCCGGCAACCCAGCAATAAATGCGCAGACCAGACCTCGCTCCGTCATACCTCCGAACTGAGTCGCGAGCTTGCGTAGCTCCACCAAGAAGACGTCCACCGTTTCTCCCTACACCAGAAAAATATAAGTTTTTAACCGCCGCAATCGGCCAGTTGGTTTTGAGGAACAGCTTATGTGCCTTTTTTACACTTTGGGACAATATGTCATATTTCTTAATTACGTGTACTACGCATTTCATGTTTCTTAATTACGTATACTGTGCATGTTTATAAAATGTATGTCATTGTAGTCTAAATAGATTTTGTTTTTCCTTACCGAAATATTCTGTGTTAGTTTTCCTAAGATAGACTAATGCATTATAAGAATAGGATGGTGGTAGTCTCAGTGAATACGACACACGTTCGTGAATTCTTATAGAGAGAAAAATTATTTGAACTGCTCTAAAAATAGTTACTTCTCTTCTATCGGATAACCACTTAATTTTGAAAAATTACGAAGACCACCTCGTTTTCGAAAAATTGTTGAGAACTCAAAATTCAGTCAATGCCCGATTGTCTTGAGTGGAAAATTCAAAAACATTGCAATTATAAAAGGATTAATTTTTATTAAAAAAACGAATCTTTTCACGGAAAATGAAAGAGCTATTTGAAAATTTAAAAAAGAAAGGAAAAATAAAAAGACAAAAGTGCCTAGAGGGTACAACTAAAAACTATTTATTACCAAGTAAATAAAGATAAATAAAAAGGAGTTACAAAGTTTGGAAGAAAAACACTAGTTGCTAAAATTAATTGCTATTTTAGCGACCAGTCAAAAAGCTGAATCAAGTAACAATGAGACAAATTGTTTCGAAAAAACACCGGGTCACTCATGAATTACAAGGAATTGATATGTCTTTAACAAAAGTGGTGGTACTTACAACTAAAAAAAAGGGTGTTGTATGAATGGAAAAAAAGATTTAGACGAGTCTTTTAGGCGAAAAACATCTCTTGGGAAAACCTGTTCACTTTTGCGTTAAGAATACAGCGAATAATGCAGACACATTGGGGGTTCATTCAGCAATTCTTTCAGCACTTGTATAGGACAGCAAATTCAATTGTACACCTCATGGTCTGAGTCAAGACAGCACAAATTCTCTGATATAGGCAACTGCATATTTCTCTGAGAAGAATACAGCTAGCAGGGTAGTTCTGGGATACATACATTTGAATGTTCTTTTGTATACGTCGTTTCATATCGTATACTTCATTTGCCTTTTCAAATATAAACCAACATAAATGGTGGGGGAACTAAATACCAAAACCACAACATATCACCCCCTCCCCAGATGTTCCCATTACAATAATGCCAACGATTGCGAAGAAAACAGAATTTTTATAAAAAGTTATAAAAATTTCAAACCTTTTCGTTCCTCCCATTATGAAAATTAGACGTCAAAGTTGCTACTTTAAATCTAGTAACACCAAAGGTCATAGAGTTGGAATATTTACCCCTTTCTAAATATAAAGGGATTTGATCAATCATCGATTCAGGAACTTATTATTTACTTCACAATATCCACATCATACCATACATTTAGATATGTTTTATTGATATACTGAAAGAGACCGAGTGCGAGGTGAAAGTTGAAAGAACAAATTTAGACAATTTAATATATCCAGGAACATTCTTAAAGGTGTAAAATCAAATCCTGATCCATTGGACCTTATGGGATACACATTTTTTCTAATCTTAAAATAAGCAATAAAAACATACTTAAGAACATTCTAGAAATTTAGGATCAAAACTGCATCAGCATTTAAGTTACATTTTTATATTTTTCAACCAATCAGCTAAAAACATAAAATAGAACATCCTAGAAAAATAGGATCGGAAGTTAACTAACAGAAAATATTTAGGCTCGAAAATAAAATAGTAAAATACAAATCTGATTGGTCAATAAATGTCTACGCGCCAAAATTTTCGGACGATTCTTTGATCCACCTGTAGGATATAAATAACACAGAGTTAGGGAGCCATAAACGAAAACTTACACGAAGACTAAGACAACACCACAAGCCACTAAGCCAGTAATGGAGTAGCCGATACTGTGTCCGACAAATTCCTTTCCTTCCTCAACTAAAGTTCATGACCTATCTTCTGATGGCTGCGAATTACATTCAAAAGAAAAACCCGACAAACTTTCTTTCATCAATGCGACACGCTGTCGCCACAATCATAAAACAAGACATGAACTTAATGGAAGTAAGAACGACTTATTTACGGACTCCGTTAACATACACACATCTTTAAACAAATTTATTTTCTTCTTGCCAAACTTTATTTTCCAAAAGGCTATTTACACATCATGTATTTTATTTGTTTTCATATTCTGTTATATGCATATTAAATTGTTTGTTGTTTAATGTTCGTTGTGTTCTATTCTATTTCTTTTACGCGAATGTAAAGTTTTGTGTTGTATTTGTAGTGGAAATAATTTAGAGAGCAATACCCGTAAATTACGGACGCACATCTACTGAAATAACCAAATTACATACAACCCCCACAACCTCTCCCTAAAAATAACAATAAATGTGTACGGTATTTATAGTTCTTCTAAGATGCAATTGAAGAATAAAACGGGATAAACATATTTTATCATTTTTATTTATTTATTTATTTTTGCTATTAGTTTTTTTCTGTTTGTTTTTATCGCAAATATGAGTCCTTGTCCTGAATATCCTGCTGAAGTAATGTCAGCGGTAATGTACAAATATTGCAGAGCAAGAAATGTGGGATTCGTTCGACTTTATTCATAGTGGACAAAATTTGGTCGCTTGACTGCTGACCACGTTAGCGAGATAAGGGAGAAAATAGAAAAGGCGAGAGAGTAAGATGGCTCTGATAACACAGACAAAAAAAAATTGAAAACAAATTCTCTGCAACAATGGCAAAAAGGGAAATGTATTATCCGAGAGGAAATGGATAAGATTTTAAAGTGGAAAGATAAATTATTTGTGAGTAATTGTATATGCGAGCAAGAAAGTCTTTGAAAAGGAAAAAAGTATTTATAAAAGGAAAATCCCGTAAGTGAGCACGTGGTGTGTTTTGCTGGAGAGATTATGGAGTTACTTATTCGTCTTTGTTCCTTCTGCTGTGTGGCCTGTCCACTAGTGAATATGTATCTTCCATTTTTCATGTGTGTGACTATAAACTGTAGTTGACCGGTCGACTATATTAATAAATTGATAGATTATGAATGCTGACTGCTGTGTCTTCCTTTGTCTGCTGTCTGTTTTTGGTGTCTGCCATGAAAGGTTTCGTTTGCTGGTTTTATAGTAAAATTATAGACTTGGTTTTTCATTAACATTGGTTGGAATATGTTTTTGGAATCATATACTTTGTTTACAACTATGTCTGTGTAGGTCTGATTTTCACTCTAAAATTGTCACCACTGTATCAATAATTTCTGTTCTTTTTGGACATGATGCAAGGTTTCTGAAATAGTAGACCATTTCCCATACTTCGGTAGTAATGTCTCATCTGCTGAAAGTGATGTTAACTCGCACATAGGTAAAGCATGCATTACTATTGATAGGTTATCGAACTTTATAGAAATTGATCACTCTAATAGGATAAAACAGGATTTCTTTCAAGCTGTAACCATGTCAGTACTACTTTATAGGTGCACCACTTGGACTAAAACAAAGAACAGCCCAGTTGGCTGGGACTGTAGGATACACCGACTGCATCTTTGCAGAGGGGTAAAAAAACCCACCCCCAACAAGTGTCCTGGAAATGACAAAAAGGCATCTGATGGCGAGGCTTTAGCCTTGGAACTTTTGGGAATGTGGAGTATCCCTTCATTACCATTGGTCCCAGGTCCACTCTGACTTGGACTAGTAGCACCTGATAGCATCCTATCTATGGGTGAAATCGAACTGTATGACATTTAAACTGTTGGAAAACAAATGGCCAGCTAAATTGAATTGTTAGGAATAGAACTGTTTGACCATTTAACTGTGTTTAAGCAAATGATTGCTAAATGGAATTGTTAATTAATACTTGGAAATACTTAGAACCATTTAACTGTACACAAACAAATAAGTAATGTTGAATTGATTTGTAAGTGTTCAATAGCAATATTGGAAACTCTTGTGCCTAAATTGAATTATTGGTATAACATTGCAATACTTGGAACCATTTTACTGTGTGCAAATGAATAGCGTTGAATGGAATAATCAGTGTTAAATAGCAATACTAGTAAACACTTCACTTTTCATAAGCAAATGATTAATATTGAATAGAATTATTAGTACTACATAGCAATATTTGAAACTCTTTTACTGGATAGAAATAATTGCAATTCTAGTGTGTAAACAAATTAGTTTTAACTGATTTAAAAATGAAATTACCTACAAACTATTCACTTACAAATCATATGTATATCCATTTAAATGTGTGCAAACAAATGATTAATAGTTAATAGAATTATTTGTGTTAGAAATACTTGAAACCATTTAACTGTGTACAAAAAAATGAGGTCAGTCTTGTTTAAAAATGTTATCCACAAAATATGTTTACAAATCATATATGTGTATAAACAGGATTTAGCATGAAATAACCAAAAATGGTTGATATACCATAAAACCCAACCAACCAACTTAATGTAGCACCTGAAGAAGACTCTAGACGAGAACTATACAAGGATGCTGTGTACTGTTCTGAACAAATCCTGGAAGCAGCAACCTTCAAAACAGCAGCTGTATGACCACTTACCTCCCATCTCTCAAAAAATCCAACTAAGACAAGCAAGACATACTAGGCACTCCTGTAGAAGTAAGGAAAAACTCATGACATTCTCCAATGGACTCCTACACATGGACACTCCAGTGTTAACTGTCCAGCAAAATCTTACATTCATTGCCTTTGTGCCAACACTGGATGCAGCTGAGAGGACGTACCAAGAATGATGGTCAATAGAGATAGATGGCATGAAAGAGTCAAGAGAATTTATGCTGTCAGCATAATTTGGTTTGATTTGGTTTTATGGTATATCAAACATTGTAGGTTATTTAATCCTGTTTCTACATAAATATTAAATATATATGATTTGTAAACACATTTTTTTAATAACATCCTTAAATGAGCTGAAGCCCATTTTTTTGCGCACAGTTAAATGGTTTCAAGTATTGCTATACAACAATCACAATTTAACATCACTCATTTATTTACACAAATTTGAATAGATATGCATGAAATGTAAGAGATTAGTTTGTTGGTAATTTCATTTCTAAATGAGTTAGAACTAATTTGTTTGCACACAACAATTACTATTATTTCTACAGTTAAATGGTTTCAATTATTGTTATCTAACACTTATAATTCTATTCAACATTACTCATTTGTTTGGACACTTTTAAATTGTTCCAAGTATTGCTATGTATCACCAACAATTCAATTAAACATCAGTCAATTGTTTACACACAGTTAAATTATCAAACAGTTCTATTTAAAATGATTTAATTTTGCATAAGTCATTTGTTTGCACTCAGTTTAAACATCAAACAGTTCAATTTGACCCATAGATAGGACCCTATTAGGTGCTACCACCCTGAGTCAAAGTGGACCAGGGAGCAATGGCAATGAACAGGTACTCCTCATTCCCCAAAGTTCTAGTATAACTGGAGCCTCATCATCAGATTTAATGTCATATCCAGGAGACTCGTTGAACAAAATTTGGTGATGGTGAAGGGTATGACTCAAAAATATATAGGAATGTAATGCTCACATTCACCATCCAGATAAACATTACTAAGCTTTGTCATTTACTTAATTTCCATCTAGGAAAATACATTTATGAAATACTCATTTCTTGGGCTGATAAATGTTTTAGTACTTGATAAGTTATAATTGCTGGTCAGTTTTCCCATGATCTATAAAGTTGATAGAATGAAATATGAATATATATCCTATCATCACCTTAGGTAAATAATGGACATCTCCATTTTCATTGTGAAGAAAAAAAGAGTAGAAAAAGAACATATCATACATCAGAGAGAAAAAGAAAGCAAATATCAGAAAGACATTTTTATGAGAAAGGAAAAATTTTTTTTTCTAAAAAAAAAAAAAAAAAAAAAAAAAAAAAAAAATAATAATAATAATAATAATAATAATAGTAATAGTAATAGTAATAGTAGTAGTAGTAGTAGTAGTAGTAGTAGTAGTAATAATAATAATAATAATAATAATAATTATTATTATTATTATTATTATTATTATTATTATTATTATTCTTCTTCTTCTTCTTCTTCTTCTTCTTCTTCTTCTTCTTCTTCTTCTTCTTCTTCTTCTTCTTCTTCTTCTTCTTCTTCTTCTTCTTCTTCAGAAAAATTTTTTTAAATCTTTTTTTCTGTTTTAGGATCTTTCTTTCATTCATTTCTTTTCTTTTTACTTACCTTTTTTTCTTGTTTTCTTTTTTTATATTTTAGGACCTTTCTTTCTTTCTTTCTTTTACTTTTTCTGTTTTTTTTTTGTTGTTTTTATGCAGTTACTTTTTTGACATAAAGCTTTCTTCTTTTTCATTATCAATATCATAATTCTCTGTAACAAGAATAAAATAAATTATAATTTATTTTATACTTAGAAAGAAAGAAAAATAAATTTTTATTTACTGAATATATACATCAAAACTCCATGTCTTCAACTCACCACAGTAAATTCACTTGCTATATTTTTTTTCGACTTTCGCTCCCCAACCACTAGGAAGATAGTGACTTATGGTCAATTGCAGATAACTTAAGTAGTTGGTGACGTTAGTCGAGGGTGACTCGAAGGCTCCTTTTTCAATAGTTACTACACCAAGGTGTTGGGGAATGCACTACTCCATTCCCTGGATTGCTCCACTTTACCTTTGATCCTTACCTTTTAACGTTGAGTGTTAAGCAAGGCAGCATCAAGTACCATTTTTTGAGTCTTTGGTATGATTCAGCCGGGGATTGAACCCCAGTCTCCCAGGCCATTGGTAAACACTCTACTCATAAGGCCAATGGCCCTACTACTTTGGCAATTCTTACAAATAGCAATACAAATTCACATTTCAATCTTTTGATTGATTTTAGAATAATAGAAAAAAACATTTTTTGATTTGACAATTTCATTCTATTAAAAGACATTTTCCTGAAATTTAACACTTAGAAAAATATGACTAAATGTTGATTGCACAAAAAATTTGTTTTTTCTTGTGTAATGATACAGTTTTTAATTCTCAAAACCCAAATGATAAGAAATGAATCATCAACTACTAATACTAAACAAGGGTTAAAATGCTGAAAAACCAACCAACTAAATACTAATAAGAGGTTATATATATGTGTGTGTGTGTGTGTGTGTGTGTTCGTGTGTGTGCGCATTTTAAAATGAATAGGTCTGCAAATGATTTCAAATTTATTATATACAATTATTATTATTATTATTATTATTCCATATATTTATGCTACACAAGTTTTGGGCATATCTGTTCTCCTCAGGTGTCAAAAACGTGTGTTGCACAAGTGTCACCAAGTTATCTACAGGTCACTGCTCCAATGAAGGATTGAACCTGGGCTTGTCTGGCTATGTGCCTATGTGGGGCCTTTAGATCCAGACAACTAAATTGCCAATCACCAAATAAATCAGACAGGGTTGATCATTCAATGAAAAATAAATTAAAGTTGAAAGGCCAGAGACAAAACAAACACGAGATGTTCAATAATTAATAAAAAGTTTAGTTAACAAAAATAACAAAGTCCGTTAATAAAAAAAATATAATTAAGTCAGTTTTTAAAAATGAATAAGTCCAATCATACAAGTTCATTTCCGTTGAGTGAAGTAATGTAATTCAAAGACCTAGCCCCTTTTATCTCAGCTGTCAGTCTTTCTAGCAGTCAGCACAACTTTTCAAAAAGCTAAGTTACTGATCAGTTCTCAATTTGGTTATCAATTCTTTTCGTTAGTTTTCTTATAGCTAATTCGTAGTTCTCACTTCTCTGTCTCAGAATTTCTAGTGTAAGACCCAAGGCAGAGTGTTAGAGGTTCACTCTGCTGACTGCTGCCCATCTGGCTTCTCTCTGTCTCTGCCATCTGCAGGAAAAGTCTGGGTTTATATAATTGTAGGCATATATCATCAACGGTTTTCTTAATTAGATTTCAGTAATTAATTCCATTCATAGTTGTTTATCTCCCACTTCAATCAGTGACTCTCTATGACCGTTATCCAAAGAAGGAGGGGTTCTTCCCACTTCCACATATCAACTGCTGTGCCCTCTCTGTCATATGACCAACAAGTCAAGTCAAGCAAATTACTCAGTCTCTTCTCAGGGTTTGAAATTTTCCCATAAAAATCATATCGGCACCTGGGTTGTAATTGATCCTTTCCTCTGACTTCTTCTGACCAACTTGTCATTGTTTTGACTTTGCTATTTTCAAGGACACTTTTAGTACAATTGAAAATATATATTTAACTTTCTCTCTCCCTTTTCACATTCTAGTTAAAAAAGAATAATTCCATATTTTTTGTATTTAAGCCCAGCCAAAAATTAAACCATATTTCTGGCTTTTCCATTTTGACAATGTATTGTATCATACTTCTAAAATCAATGTACTGATTTTATTCATCTAAGATATTTACCGATTATCTTCCTATTAAAATCATTATTACATTTCTCTTGCTGCAGATCTCTGTCTCACCACTTAACTATGTTACACTAGTATATGGAATAATAACACTGGTTTACAAAGAAATTGAGGCAAGCACAAAAATACCTGTTTTTACCTAATTTGAGGGTGCTTACGGAATACTTCGACATTGTTGCAGGAGTACTACAAGGAGACACACTAGCCCCGTACCTCTTTATCATCTGTCTAGACTATGTGCTTAGGACTTCGATCGACAAAATCAGAGAAAATGGCTTTGAGCTGACTAAGAGAAGAAGCAAAAGGTACCCCGCAAAAACAATCACGGACGCCGACTACGCTGATGACTTGGCGTTACTAGCGAATACGCCTAATCAAGCAGAGACACTACTACATAGTCTGGAACGAGCTGCAGCCGGCATTGGCCTACATGTCAATGCAAACAAAACCGAATATATGTGTTACAACCAAACAGGCAACATTGCCACACTAGACGGAGCCTCTCTGAAACTAGTCGACAAATTCACCTACCTGGGAAGCAGCGTCTCATCAGCCGAGAAGGACATCGACACACGACTGACGAAGGCATGGACAGCTATCGATAGGCTCTCGATCATATGGAAGTCGGACCTAACAGATAAAATGAAACGCAGTTTCTTCCAGGCAGCGGTTGTGTCGATACTGCTATATGGATGTACCACATGGACGCTTACGAAGCGGCTGGAGAGGAGGCTGGACGGAAATTACACAAGAATGTTGAGAGCAGTATTAAACAAGTCCTGGCGACAACACCCCACGAGACTCCAACTATACGGACACTTGCCCCCCATCACAAAAACTATACAAGTTCGACGAACCAGACACGCGGGACACTGCTGGAGAAGCAAGGACGAGCTCATAAGCGATGTACTCCTGTGGACCCCCACTCATGGATGTGCAAGTGTGGGACGACCAGCACGAACTTACATACAGCAGCTATGTGAGGACACGGGTTGTAATCCTGAAGACCTGCCGGAGGCGATGAGTGATAGGGAAAAATGGCGAGAGACGGTCAGGGATATCCGCGCAGACGGCGCGACATGATGATGATGATGAATTCAAATTTGGAATCCGTTTTTACTCATCACCTCTAGTTTTTTTAGATATGCATAGTGTGCATTTTGTGCATATACAGTACATAAAGGTATATTTGAATTCAGGGTTAATTCTAATATTGTGAGACTTATGGCTTATTTTTTAGTTATTATGCACTAAATGTAAGTGATAGCATTACATTATATATATATATATATATATAGTTATATATCAAGACGGATTTTGACAGTTAAGGCAGCTGGTCTCAATCCACACTCTGGCAGTCATAGGAAGAGGTTGTCTCGCAAGCGGCGCAGGAGGCTGGTGTCCCCCAACTATCATGTTACACATCTTTTGGGTTACTAAATATTAGTATTACATTTTCAAATGCAGATTTAGTTTTACTTTGTTATATTTTCAGATTCTCCAATGGCTTCAAGCACGTCAAAATGTCGAGGATGCCTCAACAAGGCCAATTCTTTCTGCTACGTGTGTGGGGACTTCACAACAGTTGCACAGTGTCAAACCATCACTTCCCTCCTCAGAACCGCCTACTTTCACTATTTTGACTGTAAAATAGGTGATCAGGACAAGTCTTGGGCTCCACACATCTGTTGTAAACCCTGCTACAATGGACTAACTGTATGGTTTAATGACAAGAAAGCGGCTTTTAACTTTGCAGTCCTGATGGTTTGGAGAGAGCCGTGAAACCACGCAGATGATTGTTATTTTTGTTTAACTAATATAACTGGTTTCAATACATCTTCAAGGAAAAAGATCAAATATCCCAACCTTCGATCTGCTATGAGACCCGTTCCCCATTCAGATGATCTTCCTGTGCCCACACCTCCAGTAAATAAGGATCATCTTTCCTCATCAGATGAAGAAATGCCTTCAAGGGAGGATTCTGCCGAGTCAATATCTTTGGAAGATATCTTTGAGTCTACATATTCAGGAACAAGTGTCAATGAGCCACACTGGATCACGCAAGAAGACCTGAATGATCTTGCTCGTGATTTGTATCTGTCAAAACAGCAGTCAGAGCTCTTGGCTTCTCGGCTTAAACAGTGGAACCTAGTCCAGGAAGATGTAAGGATCACCAGTTTCAGGAATCAGAACAAATAAGGTCATTGGTCTTCTTATGGGTATGCAAGCAGGCTTCACAAAGTACTGTTGTTTTCTCTGTCCCTGGGATAGTCGAGCTGTATTCCAGTATTACAAGCAGAAAGACTGGGGAGTCTAGAAGCACTTTTGTTCCTGGTGAACACAGCCTCAAGGAGAATCCTCTGGTGGACATGAAAAAGGTGCTTCTTCCTCCTCTTCACATCAAGCTTGGTTTGATGAAGAATTTTGTGAAGGCGCTGCACAAAAATGGTGCTGCCTTCCAACACTTGTCTACTGTGTTCCCAGGTCTTAGTGCTGCTAAGCTCAAAGAGGGCATCTTTGTCGGACCTCAGATCCGAGAAGTGCTGAAGAATACTGATTTTGAGAAGCTTCTTAACTTAAAGGAATTGAGAGTATGGGAAGCATTCAAGTCAGTCTATAGTGGCTTCCTTGGTAACACACGCATACCAGATTACCAAGCCTGTATTGAGAAGTTGCTAAAGTCTTACGAGGATATGGGGTGCCGAATGTCACTCAAAATTCATTTTCTCCATTCGCACCTCAACTTCTTCCCGCCAAACCTTGGAACAGTGAGTGATGAACATGGAGAAAGATTCCACCAAGACATTACGAAGATGGAGAGCAACTATCAAGGCAAATGGAAGCCCGGCATGATGGGAGACTTCTGCTGGATGCTCTTGCGTGACATCCCGGAGGCAAAATACACCAGATCTTCTAAGAAAACACACTTTTGACTATGAATTGTGTAATTGTGCCATCCAAGTATATTGATTCAATCAGTGTTCTTTATCTATCCTGTTTTATCTGTTATAAGCTGCTGCAACTCTTGAAATATGCACATATATTCTCTGGTTATACTAAAATGAGACTATTTAAAAGCCAGAAAACTAGAGGTGATAGAGCAAAACTAATTATGAATTTGAATTCAGCACACCCAAATTAACAAAAAACACCTATCCCCAATCTTGCCTCAGACCAAAAATTTATTTTGTAAACCAGTGTAATTTAAAAAAAGCCTAAATACGAAATTTGAAATCTTTTGCAGACCTATTAATTTTAAAATATTTGCTTTTCTCTTGTTGGACTAACAACAATCTTTATATATATATATATATACATATATATATATAAGTCATATTGTTGTGTTACATATATAAGTAGATGGCTTATTATTCTTTTGGCATACCCCATCACACAAAATAGATGCGAACAGACAGTGCTTGACACAGCTATAAGCTAAATATGCTATAGCTTAGAGCTACCACACCCTCAAGGCCTTATTTTATAAATATATTTTATCATATCATTACTTTTGATTCTTTTACACTAATTAATCTCCCTTATTTGCCCAGCTATGGATCAAGTAGTATCACTACTGTCCTACATGGATGGCATTGACATTAAATAACCCACAAAGGTTGATATGTCATTAAATAAAGAAACCAAACTAGACCTGACCAAAGTAATCCATAAAAACTATAACCACACACACACACACACACACACACATATATATATTTTTTTTCTTTAGCACCAACAATGATGTAAAAAAATAATTATTATTTTAACCAAGTCTTTTTTTAAAGAAGAGACTCAAATTTCATATGGCTTAGGGCCTCAGCAGGTGAAAGTTCAGCCCTGCACACAGACATTTTTGTTTACTTCAAATTGGTTCCTAAATATGATGTGGTTACTACAAAGCATAATATCTCTGAGAAGAAAGAATATGTTGTACCCATTCACTTTTGATGCCCTCAGCATGTGCTTGTATTGTTGAATGGTTAGTTCAGTCCTGATTAATGGCATTAAAGCAAAAGAAACAAAAAAAAAAAAAAAAAACAACAATGAACAGAGTCCATTGGTTGGCCTGGCAACCATGACATGGTATATAATTGGTAAGTCATGCTTCAATTTTTTTATTTGAACAACACAAGTACATTATCATATGGACAAGGAAGTTGTATTGATTAATTGATAGATTTTAACAGCATGTCAACCCATCTAGATTTATGCCTAAAGGTTATGGAATTGAGTTTATTTACATTTTTTATATAGTTTCTCAAGAGTATTTTTACACATAATTATATGATATCAAGTGTCCCTATTTAATACTGACAAATTGAACATAGTTGTATGGTTTCAAGTATTCTTATCCAACATCAATAATTTGCAAGCAATTATATGATTTCAAGTAACTTATAAGATTTAGTTTGGTTTCTTTATTTAATGGCATATCAACCTTTGAAGGTGATTCAATGCCAAAGCCTTTCTCCTAGAAAAACAGTAGTGGTACTATTTAACCCATAGCTGGGAGGATAAGGGGGTTTATACCTTTTCCAACGGTATTTGCCTGAAAGTGAATGTAATAGCATGACGAGCTTGAACTCGTTTACTACAATTCTGCAGTCCATTGCTTTAACCATTACACCATGAGGTCCCACTCCCAAGTAACCTATTATAATAATCCTTAGGTTTCAATAATTCAATAATTTTCAAAAAGATCAATTTAACTCTAAAAAGTACCACTACTCCAGGTCAGAGGGGACCTAGGAGTAATGGCAATGAAGAGGGACTCCACACTTTCAGAGCTGGAGCCTTATCACTGGATGCTGTTAAGTATCATAACCAGAACACCTTTTTGGAGGGAGGTCTTACCTCTTGATAGGGGAAATATTCTAAGCCTTGCTGATAAAACAGGAGGGAGTTGTTCTGTCTTTGGCCAAGTGAGGGCTGAGAAACTGATATTTATGAACAAAAATAACTTACGTTTCCACACACATACACACATACAGACACATATCATTGATTGTTTCCTGTCAAGGTTTCCGATAGTGGTACCAACATTATACTACGACCACTTGGTTAGGAGCTCACTATGTAGTTATGGGAGAGTGGTTTTGACATTAGTACTTATTTGACCACTCTTTTTTCTCTGTCAATCATAAACAAGTAATTTTACCAAGATAATTTACAATTTACAAGGAGCACAGTGAAAAGTGGATTCATGCTGATCTGAAATTTGAACCTGATTTTCTCATCCCATTTACAATAATACTACTCTACATGACTCTGAGATCTTTGAGTATGATTGGGCATCCAGGATATATAGTTTTTGTTTTTCAGTTTTGTATTATTCATGGGAGAAGCATGCTCAATATCAAAGATATATGAAATAACTCCCATAGTGCTGGAATAGTTGATGTGGCAAACATCGGTATAGTTGTGTTTGACAGGAGACAGTTCAAGAGTTAAATTGCTGTTAAGGGAAGCCTGGGTTTTGTAGGAATCAATGGGCCCTCCTGATTGGCTATAGGTACTCATGTAAGATTTGAGAGATTTCATCAAATTCACAGAGTTGGAAGAGTTTAAAATACAAAAGTGTAAAGGCAACTAAGTTAGGCTATAAGCAACAAGTGTGTTGAGTTATAAAGAATTTCTGTTTTTCTAAAAGCCTGAAACAATGCATTTCAAACTTCCAATATTCTAAATGCAACCAGAAATTACCTGATTAAAGAGTGCCTTCATTGATCACTCTTGTTTCAGCAGTGAAAGAGTGTGCATCATAATTCAATTTATGATTTCCCACCCCTAAAATGAAGGATTGACGTATAATGTTGTGGGAGTTTAAGAATAAAAAAACACAACAGAAACAACTAAGAAAATTTGCAGAGTTTATGCCTAAAGTGTTATTACTGACCACCAAGTTTGAAACTGGTTTTCAAAGTTTCATTCTAGTGATATGTCTGAAAGATGAACCTAGACAAGAACACTCATCAGACATCGATCAAGGGAATTCAAGAGAATTAGAGGAATGCAATCCGTGCAAAAGTAGTCAAGAATTAACACTTGACTTCTGTACATCGCGATCCACAATCTGCTGCCATTTGAAAAAGATTGGGAAAGTAAGCATGAAAAACTTCTTGGAAAACACCCTGCACTACTCCATAGGAAAAATATTGTGCTTTGCTATGATAAAGCAAGACCACATTTAGCAAAATCTCATTGGAAAAAATATTTGATTAAGGATAGTCTGTTCTTCCCCATCCGCCATATTCATCAGACTTTGCACCAAGTGACTTCTATCTATTTCATTCTCCACAAGATGCTCTGAATGATAAAAAACTTTTCTCAAAAAGATCAAGTGAAAACATGCAAAAAACTTCTTGAAGCTGAATTTTACTTAAGAGGAATCAACAATGATTCAAAATTATGGCAAATATAGTATTGATTGAAATAAATTCATTGTTAGATTATTCATGAATAAATAATATTTTACTGAAACAGAAATTATTTATGACTCAACCCAATGAACATACACACACACACATACACACACACACATATCACAGTCTATTCACAAAGGCAAATTTTTGGTTCCCACATTTATTTCTTGATGTTTTAATTAAATTAAGCCAGGCTTTTCTGCAAGTTTTCAATCATCATTCAAAGGGAGGAGAAACTCTTTGCATCTTCTTGATTTATTGAAGCTCTTCAAAGGGAGTTCTGAACATTAAGACACTTAAAATATGTTTGAATGTTTCTGTGGTTCTCAAGAAGTCCAACAAACTAAAAAACAAAAAAACAGGCTTTTTCCTTTTTCTTTTTTTAGAAAAAGTGCTCTAAGTAAAAACAGAGTGGCTGAAAGTGTTTTTATTTTTTTGTGTAAATTTTTTAGTGTATTCTTTTATTGCAATATTTAAAAAAACAAAGATTATAGATATATTATCATCATCATTGTTGTCAAGGTGAGCTGACAGCATAGATTCCCTTGACTCACTCTGTATCTCTGTCTCTGTCTCTCTCTCACCCTCCATCCCTATCAGTCATCTCTCTTGGAATATCCTCTAGACGGCACCCAGTGTCTGCCCAGAGCTGATGAATGTAAGATTTTGCTGGTCAACTATACATGTGTGTCCATGTTTAGGAGTCCATAAGAGAATATCACTTATGAGTTTGTTCATATTTCATCAGCAGTGCCCTGCATGTCTTGGTTTTCTTGCTTGGATGGTTTGTATGATGGGAGGTAAGTGGCCGTATAGCTGCTGTTTGGTGGGGTGTTGCTTTCAGGATTTATTTAGAACAGCACACATCATCCTTGAGTAGTCCCTATCTTTCATTTTCTTCAGACATTGCATTAGAATCCAAGTGGTGCGACCATATATATATATATATATATATATATATATATATATATATATATATATATAGAGAGAGAGAGAGAGAGAGAGAGAGAGAGAGATTTTTAATTGCAGGTACATATCAGGGAAAAATCATATCTTATTTTAACTAAAAAAAAAACATACTAAAACATTTTTCAAAATAAAACATTAAAAAGTTGGAATTTCATCTATTTAGTCAATTTATTTGGGTGGGGTCATATGCACTTTCTATTCTTGGATTAATTTTTGATATTTGAAGACTTTAAAGACATTACTTCACCCCCCCCCCAAAAAAGAGTATTTGCACATATACTCACCTCACACACTCATGTGTGTGCACGATTCCATAAGATATATTAATAATATGTATTGTATATATACACTCAGTTGGATATGTCTGCACTCATTTATATTTGTGTGTGTGTGTGTATGTGAGTACATGTTGCTCTCTTATCTTCAGTATTTAAAGATGTTCTATACAGAGTTCCTTCCCTTTTTCATTAGGAATTTTTGTTTTTTCATATTGTAAACTTTCACAGCTGTACTATCTTATGTAAATCCTAAATCATGTTTGTAGTTATTCAGCTTAACAATGCAGATTTATCTTTTAGATAATTGAGGAAAAAAAGAAGCAAAAAACAGATAATCTAAAATATAGGAATAATTAAAACCAATAAATTTTGTTGATTATAATTTTTTGTTAAAAAAAATCAATTTGTTATCTTAGCAGCACCGACACAACAGTACTTCTCAAAAATAGGAAAATGTGTCTGTGTTCAAAGCTGGATTTAATGAAATTTTATATATTTGCCATAAAGTGCAAAATAATGAAACTTTCATAGTTTGTAGATGTAATATCTATCTTCTGAACAAATTTCAATTTGATAGATTTTTTAATAGACAGCTATGAAGTAAATGATGAATTTAAAAGCAATATTTTTTTAGGCTTTATAACAATAAAATTCCCACTGAACCAAGTATTACATTATTATGATTACAAACACTACACACATAGGATTATATATAATTAATTTATACACACACACACGCTTACATATACACACTGGTGTAAGTATAAGATTGTGTGAGAATATATTATTGATTTACACACATACACACACACACACACACACATGCATAGATATGAGATTATGTGAGAATATATAAATGATTTACACACACACACACATTCACACACAGATATGAGATTATGTGAGAATATATAAATGATTTATCAACACACATACCATATTTACCAACCCCTCCGCTCAGGCAGGATTTACACACATACACATACATACACATACATACACATAGATATGAGATTATGTGAGAATATATAATTGATTTATATATAAGTGCACATTCACACTCACATATATAGATATGAGATTATGAGAATATATAAATGATTTATCAACACACATACCATATTTACCAACCCCTCCGCTCAGGCAGGATGTGACACAAGGTCAATTTTTAAGCGAAGTTTAACAGGTTTGAATTCAGAGTTTTCCTTCTCCTAGGCTAGTTGCCTCACCAAGGCTGAAGAACCTAGTCTGCCCTACTATTTACCCATAGCTGGAGGGAGAGTAATTGGATTCATACTTTTCCCAAGGGTATTAGTGCTATGTGAAATGCAATTAGTCTTGGCCAGGATTTGAACTCGTGTCGCCGTGTCCATTTCCTACGACAGTAACCATTACACCACGGGCACCTCCTAAAACACACACACACACACACACACATACACACACACATGAAATTATGTGAGAATATATGATTGATTTACACACACACACACACACTCACATAGATATGAGATTATGTGAAAACATATAATTGGTTTATATGCATACACACACATTCACACACTCAGAATCACAGACATAGATATGAGATTATGTGTGGATAATATAATTGATTTACATAGACACACATATATACACACATGTACATATATGAGATTGTGTGGTATTGTTACATGCACATAAACACACATATACATTTACTTATGAGATGAGGTGAATGACATATATATTATAAACACACACATATAAGGTTATGTAAAGATACATTGATTTAGATACACACAGCTACAATGTTAGCTCATATCCATAATAAAAAATTGAGACAAATTTTGAAGCCAGTGCTATTTCGTTTGTATCCTCTGTACTGGGTTTTTCAATCTATCCTATTTTTTAGGTAAATTAGTTCTAAATAGCTACAACATATATAATTTTAATTGATTTTTCTCCTCACATATTTATACTTCCTTGAGCCCCATATATTGAATATAGATTTATCCTCATAAACAATACATTCATTTTCATTTTTTCTTCCTTTCCTCCATTATCTTCTGTGTTAAATAATATATTCTGATTATCATTGTTTTTATCATCTTCCATTATATCCCTTAGAAACCCAACAAATTTCAAATATCAATCCACATGACAAGAACGTGAAAATATTCTTAAAAATAAGAACGCTGAATATTTCATTATGAATCTTTCTTTTTATACAAACCTTCTTTTCTCCTGTTATTTCATCAAACATCCATCGCTATTTTAACATTTTTCATGAATTTAAAATCCTGAAGAAGGTTATTACAACCGAAACGTTCAATGTTGACATTCATAATAAATTCACCAAATTTTGGATAATTTTGTTTTTTCAACTTCCTCGATACGCACTGATATACACTCATGCATATGAGATTATATCCAGATATGTAATTAATTCACATACACATACACAAAATCACATACATAAGATTATATGAAGATATATAATTATTTTAGATATACATAAATCTACACAGATATAAATATATATATATATATATATATATATGAGATTCTTTTAGGATGTATAATTGATTTACATTGATATACATACACACACATAAACAGACAGACATATATGGGATTATATAATAATTTATTATTGATTTACATACACATGCAAACAGATATATATAAATATATGTGTGTGAGTGTGTGTGTGGAGGCACTGGTAATGGTTACCATTGTTGGAAACTGACATGACAACTAGAGTTCATATCTTGGACAAGGCTGTTTGCATGTCACAAAGTACTAATACCCTATGGTATGACAACAGTTTAGAAGAAGGAAAACTCTGAATTCAAACCTGTTAAGCTCTGCTTAAAAATAGAATACCTAAAAAACATAAACTACCTACCTAGGTTTCACTGAATGGATCATCAGGATAATTCTGACAAAAGAGGGTCGGCCCAAATGGCATTTTATTAATAAAGTTGCCACCGGAAAGAAAAAAATTGTAAATAGAATGTGGGTCTGTTTTTTGGTTTCGTTTTGTTTTTTTGCTTTTTTATGATAATTTTTTATTCTGTTTTGTGGCCACTTTATTAATAAAATGTTGTTTGGGTCAACCCTCTTTAGTCAGAATTATTCTAATGATCCTTTGGATGAAACTGGTGTTGCTAGTTTCTGGCTATTTTACGTATTCTAGTTTCCCTTTACTTAGTGTATTGAACACTTTTACGTATTCTAGTTTCCCTTTACTTAGTGTATTGAACACTTTTAGGTATTCTAGTTTCTCTTTACTTAGTGTATTGAACACTTTTAGGTATTCTAGTTTCCCTTTACTTAGTGTATTGAACACTTTTAGGTATTCTAGTTTCTCTTTACTTAGTGTATTGAACACTTTTACGTATTCTAGTTTCCCTTTACTTAGTGTATTGAACACTTTTAGGTATTCTAGTTTCTCTTTACTTAGTGTATTGAACACTTTTACGTATTCTAGTTTCTCTTTACTTAGTGTATTGAACACTTTTAGGTATCCTAGTTTCTCTTTACTTAGTGTATTGAACACTTTTACGTATTGTAGTTTCCCTTTACTTAGTGTATTGAACACTTTTACGTATTCTAGTTTCTCTTTACTTAGTGAATTGAACACTTTTACGTATTCTAGTTTCTCTTTACTTAGTGTATTGAACACTTTTACGTATTCTAGTTTCACTTAGTGTATTGAACACTTTTAGGTATTCTAGTTTCACTTAGTGTATTGAACACTTTTAGGTGTTCTAGTTTCACTTTACTTAGTGTATTGAACACTTTTACATATTAGCTTAGATAACTCTGCTGGTGATTTTTCTTTCGGCTGGAAATTGTGGTGCTGGTTGATCATTTTCAAGTAATATGGACGTTCTAGTCTTTTTTTTTTATTAAATTTTTTTCCCAGATATCAGTTCAACAGTTTAATCTGAATTGAATCAACTGAAGGCAAAAATGTTCTCTATGTTTGGTGGGATTCAAAGAGAATTTCAAATTTTGTACTGGTACAATGTTGTTTTGGATGCATTTTTTAAAAATCTTTTTTACCAAATCTTTTGAAGTGATTTCTCTTCATCCTAGTAATGTATTTAAAATTACAAACCCATACTGGAAAATTTGAATAAAATATCTTTTCACCTAGTGTAATATACATGAAAAGAAATATACCATCTTTAGTGAGGGATGTATTATATAAGAAGTATTAAAAAGTTTAATTTTTGCTGAAACTAAATTTTTTTTTGATGAATCCATGCATCTCTGTAAAACACTTCCGTCAGTTTCTTTCCTATTTCAGACTAAAAAAAAGATGTTCAGCTCAAAAAGTTAAAAGTAATACTTCTTTATTTACAGATATCAATTGTATAGGAGAAAAACATTTTTAAATTTTAAAAACACATCCTTAAGAGAAAATGCATGTTTGCTAAGTCTATAGATCAGCATTTTCAGAGTGTTCCAGTTTAAAATAGCATATGCAAGTACATAATATAAAAAAAACATTTTCTTTCATTAATGTGAATCAGCATTCTCAGAGAGTTCCATATCGAAAAGTTCCTGAATAATTTTGGTTGCTTTCCATTCAGAAGAACTTCCTCTACTCAGAAAATTTTTCAAATTTGAAATCAATTGATATTTTTTGAAATTAGATGCAGATTTACTGACTAATTTTAATGGGATGCCAACCAGTCTAGGGTTATTTTATACCTATAGATTAGGAAATCATTATTTTTTATGTAGTTGTTTCTTAAGAGTTTTTTGTACAGTTATATGATATCAAATATGTCTACCTAATACTAATAATTTATACAGTCATATAATTTCAAGTAACTAATAATGATAATCTTTAGTAAACAATAATAACTTCAAGTAACTATTCTTAATATAAATAATTTACAACTATGTGACATTAAGTATTCCAATCAAATACAAACGATTCTTAAACAGATCTATTTGATCCATAGGTCCTACCACATCGAGTCAGAGTGAACCAGGAAATAATGGCAACAAAGTGGTTCTCCACAATCCCCAGAGTTCCAGAAGTAGAGCCTCACCATCATATGCAATTTAGTTTAATGCCCAGGACACTTTATTTTTGAGAATGGGCAGTCTTACCCATCTGCAAGGGATATAATCAGCATTTTCTAAGCTCTGTCAACAGAGGGATACTGTCCACTACAGAAATATAATGGCAAAATCATCTTTAACTTCCCTTCATTTATATGATACATGAAGCATGTAGTATAATGATTATTGCCATCAGAAAAGAGATGATGAGCTGAGTTCAAATCCTGGACAGGGCAGTTTGAGTTTCACTTTGTATTAATGCACTTGAATCCTTCTCTTTTCTTTCCAGCTATGGATAAAATAGTAGGGTAGACTGAACTCTTCAATTTGGATAAGGCAACCTGCTTAGGAGAAGGAAAAACTCTGAATTGAAAACCTGAAAATTGTTGTTTGGAAGAATCTGTGACACACTTGTGTAGGATTCTTCTACTATCAGTTCATCCAAAAAGTATGGCTGGTTCTATCCAAGCCTTCACTAAAATAAACAAAATCACCTTTGTAGGCAGTTTAGTTGTTCACATCTTTAACTGACCTGTTGAAGACTCATACATTGTGCAGGATAGGAGAACTACAGCTACAACTACTGCAACCTCTACACAACTAATCTGTTTTTTTGTTTTGATTTTATTTGGAGTTGATGCTGACAATACTTTGCTGTTACATGGTTTGTACAACTTTCTTTGTACATTCATTTATTGATGATATGCGCAAAGAGAAAGAGAAATTAGTCTGATTATTTTGTCAAAATTAAAAAACAAAAGGCATAATGACTAAAGTGTTGGACTGTAGCCTCAGAGTAAGCAAGTTCAAACTCCAGTCATACTATAACATTCAATTTCTGGTTAATACTCTCAGAAAAGGTATGAACCTTCTTATCCCCTGGCAATGGGTATCACTGCTGTGGTGGCAATTACACAAGAATGCTGTGAGCAATATTGAACAAGTCCAGTAGGCAGCACCCCACAAAACAACAGCTGTACGGCCACCAACCACCCATCACAAAAACTATCCAAGTTAGACAAACCAGACATGCAGGACACTGCTGGAGAAGTAGGGACAAACTCATAAGCAACATACCCCTGTGGACTCCTTCACATGGAAGAGCAAAGGTAGGACAACCAGCTAGAACCTAAATACAACAGCTCTGTGCCAATACAGGATGTAGCCTTGAAGACCTACCGGGAGCAACAAACAATAGAGATGAGTGGTAGGAGAAGGTCAGGGAGATCCATGCTGGTGACATGACATGATGATGATGATGATGCTGTTCTTCTACAAAGATGGCTTTGGCATTAAATAACCCACAAAAGTTGATATGTCATTAAAACAAAGAAACAAAATCAAACCAAGAAAAAAAAAAGTATTATGGGGTATAAGAAGGGTTTTTCGTGGTATGGTTAATTGTTGGTATTGTTGAGAAATTCTGAGGTTTGTAATTGACTCCTTTTCTTCTTACCCCATTCACTTGTCTTCTTTTTGTCTGTTGAAGCTGTAAGGAAATTAAGGAGGAAAGGAAAAAACAAGGATACCTTTTGACTCAAATTTTATTTTGGGGGTTTATGACTATTCTATGGTGAGAAATGTTTTCTTGAACCATGAGAAGTAGTCAGGCTCCCCGGACAAGGCATTTGAAGAACATAAAGGAATTATCTTTTGCAAATTATAACTTAAGGGTCTATCATGTGTCTCACTACTACTAGCAGAGGACACAGCGTGCTACTTGGCCCCAGGACTTAAATAGCACATATACTCCATATGAGCAGCCAAGAGAAAAAGATCTGTCCAAGTTGAGGGGATAAAAGCTTCTGAGAGAGTTTATCTTTGGCACCAGGAAGTTCTTTTTAGATATGCATTGATTTTGCTGCCTGTCAGAGGGCTCCTGGGAAACTGTTAATTTTGTATTTATTTTTTTTTATTTTTTATGTTATTGTTTTTTTTTATTTCTTTTTAATCTCCACAGTATGTGTTAGATGCTCATAGTGTAATGGTTATTGTCATAGGAAATGGACATGGTGTCCGAAGTTCAAATCCTGAACAAGAACATTTGAATTTCACATAGCATTAATACCCTTGAGAAAGGTATGCATTCAGTTATTCTCCATCTAGCAATGAGTAAATGATAAGGTAAACAGAGCTCTAGTATGGCAGCTGGTCTAGGAGATACTTACCTGGTTTTAGCTGGGCTGTCTGGCATTCGTGCTGGATGGGGTATTGAAATCAATGGCAGATTCGAGGCCAAAAGGTCCCCGGCTTCTGCTGGGCCACATTCGAGTAGGTGAGCTACAACATTGACACATTTGTCCTCCTTGTATAGCACTGGACTTGGCTGTCAAGTTTAAGCTATAATCAGGCATACATGCCTGGACCCAGATTTGGGTCCAAGACCAGCTAGGCTCATCAGGCCCACATTGCACTAAGCGGGACGATGACCAGCATAGACCAGCGGGGCTCGAGCCTTGGCTCATGCCTGACCTTCCCCCTCACGATCCCCTCTTTAAGCCGACCTTCAGGTCATTGACCTTGCGTCAAGTCCTGTCTGGTGGGAGGCAGCAACAAATAACTGGTCTAGGAGAAAGAAAACTTTGAATTAAAACTTACCTCAAGCCTTGGCTCATGCCCGACCTTCCCCCTCACAATCCCCGCTTTAAGCCGACCTTCAGGTCATTGACCTTGTGTCAAGTCCTGTCTGGTGGGAGGCAGCAACAAATAACTGGTCTAGGAGAAGGAAAACTTTGAATTAAAACTTACCTGTTTGTAGAAGTTGAGTAAAACCTAAAAGTGTTAGTGGTAAGATTTCAAAAATATAGTGTAGGAGTAAAGTCATTATGATGAAGAAAGCAGAAAAAAATAATAAAATACCATATCAATTCTTAGAACCCTTGAAGATAGACTCTAAAAGACTTAACAAAGTAAACTGCCAAAAAAATCATACTTAACCCCTAAAAACGTACACTCTAATTATTCTTTAACTTCCAGATTAAAAATATTGAAGAATAAAAATAATCATTTGTAGGAATACAATAAAGAAATATCTACCACAGATAATTTGCAAGTCCAGTAAAAGCCCATAGAGTGATACATGACAATCTCAGAAACCAATTCCCAACCTTGAAAAATAAAAAAGAGAAAAAGCAAAGAATAGAAAGAAATAGTTGGAAATATAAACTATATACCTCTTAACTAACTACATCAGCTTTTGTAAGCATAAATATATAGGCCTTATATTTTTGTTTTTTACCAATGTAGGAATACAATAAATAATTATCTCTTTAGAAAATAGATATGCCCATTAGGGACCCACTGGGTGTCACATGATAATCCCTAAAATTTATTCTCAACCTCTTTTTGCATCTGTTCTTTGAGCAGTAGAGATATTGTCTCAAACCCTGTTAAGGAGTGGTAAAGTTACATTGCTATAATATGTACATTTGTCAATTAGGCCTTTTGCTATATTGTACCCTTCCATATAATGATTGTTCATGGAACAATATGTGTATTATTCTAGCTGTTGGGACACATTGGAGCTTTTTTTTTTCAATACCACTGGTATGTATTTTATGTATATAAAAGAATAAATGTTCTTGTACATGCAAATGCATTTATCTTGTCTTTACTTCTGTTGAATTCAGAGTTAGTATATCACGGATATACTAATGCTAATATTGGTCCTTGGTGAGTGGGAACTTAAGTAAATATTTTCCCAACCACCAAGCAAAAATTCATTAAATTTTATCAAGTGTTTTTCCTGGGTATGAATAAGCTGCATCTAATGGTGAGGCTCCAGTTCTGGAGATTTGTGGAATACTCCTTTGTTATGATTACTTCTAGGTTTATACTGGCGTGATAGTACCTGTTAGGGCCCCATCTATAGATCAAATAGATGTATTTTAGAATTATTAGTATTAGTTAGGAATACTTGATATCATTCATCAGTGAGCAAATTATTTGTATCAGATAGGAATACTTGATATCATATGTGTCCAAAAAACTCTTTAAAAACAACTACAAAAAATGTAAATATAAGACATACAATGTTTGCAATTCCCTAACCTCTAGGCATAAAATAAACCCAGACAAGTTGACATGCCATTAAACTAAATTAATCAATCTGATAAAAGCCTTAAGGTGAATTTTTTTTATTTAAAGATTATATCATTTTATAAATGAATAACAGATTAAATTTTTTTTGGTTGGTCGCTATTTTATGACATATCAACCCTTGTGGGTTAGTTATTCCCAAATCTTGTTATATATATATATATATATATATATATATATATATATATATATATATATATATATATATCATTTAAGTCTGTAAATAGACATAAAAAGAATAATCCAAATAGAATGCTCAATGTATGTCTAATTAATATATATAAAAAATATATATATATTCATATACAAAACCCAAAATATCATTAATATCAAGAAAAATCAATAGATATAAACCATTATAATTTTTTTTCATCAGCTACTTAGAATAACTGGTTCATCAGATGGAAATTCTATGTGAACAGTTAAAAAAATCCATTTCTGTTTGAATTTTCATCTGATGAACCAGTTATTTTAAGTAGCTGGTAAAATGAATTCATAATGGATTATATCTATTGATTTTTTTTTTATATTAATGATATATATATATATATATGTGGAAAAAATATGGAAAAACAAATTAATCCAAAGTGAAGAATTTAATATGAAAGAAAGCTGACATTATAACATTTTTGTTTCAATAAACCATCATCAGGACTTAGAAAAGATGTTATGAAGTGTTGTTAGATTACTGATGGATGCTTAAGTATTTGGATTACTTTGATTTTTATATTTTTCTCCACACTGTCAGATTATTTTCTTTTATTTACTTATATATATATATATAAGTGAATAGTTTGTAGGTCATTATTTTTTGTTTGAACACAAATGATTTCAAGTATAGTAATAATTCTATTTATTATTAATCATTTGTTTGCATACAGTTAAGTGGCTTCAAGTATTTCTATTTAACATTAGCAATTCTATCTAAATAATCCTATCTAATATAAACAATTTGCACACAGCTATATGGTTTCAAATAACTAATGATGGTAATAATCTTTAGTAAATGATTGAACAGTTCTATTTGACCCATAGATGGGAACCAAATAGGTACTACCACTCCAGGTCATAATGGACCTGAGAGTGATGGTAGTGAAGGGGTACTTCACATTCTCCAAACTCCAGGACTGGAGCCTCACCATCAAATGCAGTTTAGTGTCAATAATAGCATATTAAAGTAGAATCATGAAGAGTCTTATCTTATGTCAATCAAATAACAATAGTCAAGAAATTTAGTAGCTTGGTTGTTTTATCAAATTATCAGATATATATTGCTTATAAAAAAAATTTCAGATTCATGTAAAAAAAAAAAAAGGATTTCTGGGTGGGTCACTCAGTACAGTTTGATAAAGAACTTTGATCAAAATTGTTAATATACAGTATATAGTCCAGGCTAAAAACATAGTAAGAGTAACCCAAAGCTGAACATTTTTAGATCTTATTTTTCTGATGTAGGTGTCATTGGGGGATGAGAAAAGTCTTGGTTAATGAGCCAAATGCAAAATAATATATATATATATATATATATATATATATATATATATATATATATATATATAATTCTCATTTTTTAGCATTAAATTCTTCAATATTGTGGAAAGATTTGCCTTCTTGCTGAACTTTTTAGAATATTTCACCAATGCCACCATTCTTCTTTCTTGGTGCAGCAATTTGATTTAATGCATTTAGTAGGTCCTACTCCATATCTTTGGGAAAGGGGGTGTCCCCATGTTGTAGTGGCTAATGTACTGGACTGCAACATCATAATGAGTTCAAACTCCAGTCATGCAATCATATTCATTTTTAGACAAATACCTTTGAGAAATGTATAAACCTTTTATCCCTCCCAACTATGGGTTCAATAGTACCATTGCTGTTCTTCTACAAAGTTGGCTTTGGAATTAAATAATCCATAAAGGTTGATGTGCCATTAAACAAAGAAACCAAACTGAACCAAACCAAATCTTGGGACCAAGTTATTACTATTTTTGATTGGTTGGTTGGTTGTTTGGGTTTTATGGCATATCAACCTTTGTAGGTTATTTAACGCCAAATCCATTTTCATGAAAATAGTTCTATTTCAAATGATTCAGTTTAGGATAAGTATGCAGTTTAAATGTAAATACAGTTTAACAGTGAAAAACATTTCTATTTTAAGCTATTCAGTTTAGTCAAGCAGTTCTAATCCAGCTTATTCAATTTAGTATAAGTACAGATTTTGTTTACACACAGTTAAATGTCAAAACAGTTCTATATTAAACAATTCAGTTTAGTGTAAGTACAGTTTTGATGTCAGAAAACAGTTCCATTTCAGATAAATCAGTTTAGTATAAGCATGTAATTTAAATGTAAGTATGGTTTAATTGTCAAAAACATTTCTATTTTAAGCTATTCAGTTTTGTCAAACAATTCAGTTTAGCATGAGTATGCCGTTAGTTCTATTTAACCCATAGATAGGGCCTTATCAGAGTGAACCTGGGAGCAATGGCAATGAAGGGGTACTCCAAATTCCCCAAAACCCCAGCATCACTGGAACCTCACCATCAGATTGTTTAGTGTCATATCCAGGACACTCATTGGGGTAGGTCTTACCCCTCTGCAGAGGTGCAGTCGGTGCATTCTACAGCCCCAGCCGACTGGGCAAACTATTTTTGGAATTACATTTTGTAATAGTGAAAGAATTTTTTTATCCTTCCTGCTTTGAAATCTGTTTCTCATATTTCCTTTCAGTAATACGAGAAGATTTGCATTCTTTTGTAAATTTTGGAAAATACCATCAATGCTGTCATTCTTCGGCTCAAGTGCAGCAATTTAATCCTATTCCTTATCCTAGGGCAAATTTATTACTCATTTTTGATATATTGCAAAAGTGGAAGTTTTTTCTTTCCCTAATTTTGCTTCTACACTATGCTGCCATTTTTTGTATTGTGCCAGAAATATTCAGTATTTATTAATTTTTCTTTGACAATTGTATTTTTTCAAATACATAACACTTTCAGTAATGAAGCTGACATGAGAATGTGAGAAAATTTATTGTAGGTTTTATTCTGCTATATTGGCCAGTATTTAATCATTTTCTTCATTTAAGAAAAATATTGTTAAAATGATTTTTTCATTCACCCATGAAACACACACACACACACACACACACACACACACACACACACACTCACACACACACACACACACATATATCTATTTACCAACCCCTCTGCATGAGTAGGATGTGGCACAAGGTCAATTTTTAAGCATTGTTTAACAGGTTTGAATTTAGAATTTTCCTTCTCCTTGACCAGTTACCATACCAAGATTAAAGAGCCCAGTCTGCCCTATGACTTACTCATAGCGGTGGTGGGGGGAGAGAATAGTTAGATGCATACCTTTCCCAGTGCTTAGTGAAATGCAAACAGCTTCATCCAAGATTTGAACTCAGGTCATTGTGTCCATTTCCTACAACAGTAAGTATTACACCACAAACTCTCTATATATATTTAGTAAAATAAAAAAAAAATAAACAAAATAAAAGATATTCATGAATACAAGTAAAATGAAAATCTACCAATTTTTCTCACACTTTACATTTCTTCTTTTCTTTCTCTGAAGTTAGAATAAAAATTCCTTACTCTCATTCCATTTTCTCTGATATATGATAGGCCTGGTGGTCTCAGATGGACAACTGCAGGATAAGTCTTTGTGGGTTGCTTGTGCAGGTGGCATTAATAAAAAAAATAACAAATCCTATATTGAGATTTGATTGAAAAATTTATAGCATCTTTCTATTATCAAATTTAATAGTCCATATATTTTAATAAGATGGTACCATCTCATTACATGAGAAACCTCTGAAATTAGTAGACCAGTTCATATACCTTGGTAACAATATCTCATTTACTGAAAGTGATGTCTTCATAAGTAAAACATGGACTTTTATTGACAGGTTATTGAACATATGGAAATCTGATCTCTCAGATAAAAGAAAACAGGAATTCTTCCAAGCTGTAGCCATATGAGTACAACTGTATGGCTGCACCACTTAAATTTAACAGAACACTTGGAGAAAAAGCTAGACAGGAACAACACAAGGATTCTGCTTTGAACAAATCCTGGAAGCAGCAACCTACAATTCAGCAGTTGTATGGCCACTTATCTCTCATCATACAAACTATCCATGTAAGACAAGCAAGGCATGCTAGGCACTGCTGATGAAGTAAAGATGAACTCATAAGTAACATTTTCCTATGGACTCCTACTCATGGACATACCAGTGTTGGCTGATTTGTAGAATCTTACATTCACTAGCTCTGTTCAGTCACTAGATGCAATCTAGAGGATCTACCAAGAGCGATGACTAATAGGGATGGATGGTGAGAGTGAGTCAAATGAATTCATGCCGTTGGGATGCCTTGATGATGATGATGATGAAGTTCAAAGGTTCTTTCTGAGTATTTAAGTAATTTTCTTTTTTTTAATTAAAGCAACATTGGGGACCACTAGAATAAACAATATTTGGCAAGCCTGTATACTAGTTGAATCAAATACTAGCTTATTACATAAATCTAATTGGGCTATCAAGATAAAATTGAATAGCTATTAGTCCTGTTCCATCAAAGTTGGGTGGGAGATGCTGACTGGTTATTTTAAGATGTGAGTAAAAATTACTGCCATGAAATGGAAAGAAAAATGGAGGCATTATAGACTGAATTTATCTGCAGTTTTCTGTTCAATGAAGCATTCTTCCGTTTTTCCTGTTTACCTACCACTAGCCAAAAGTATGTTGAAGTTTGAAAGTTTTCTCTGTTATAGCAGTTTACAAACTGATGCTTTCGTGGGTCAACACTTTTAAAGATCACCAGACAATTTCATAGATATTATAAGATTTGTTTCAATTAGGTTATTTGGTTTAATGGCATATCAATCCTTGATGGTTATTTAATGGTAAATCCTGTTTATATACATACATACATACATACATACATACATATATATATATATATATATATATATATATTTTTTTTTTTTTTTTTTTTTTTGAAGAGTGTATATTTAGGCAGCAAGTTATTATTCAAGCAAGTTTTGTTAAAGACAATGGAACACTGTTTATCATTTTTTATTTTATTTTTTCAAGTCTTCTAGTGATTTTTCTTGTGTCGGGATCTAGGTGGTAAAGGTTATCATCAGGGGTACACTAACCCAGATGATGACCAAAAATATGGTCAAACACACTTGGGCAGAAATTTTGGGACAATTCTTTTACCACCTAGCTCCCGACACAAGAAAAATAGCACAAAATAATAAACAGTGTTCCAATGTCTTTAACAAAAGTTGCTTGAATAATATATATATATATATATATATATATATAATTTTTTTCTGAATAGTTGATTGGTAACTTTATTCTTAAATAAGTTTGAGCTCGTTTGTTTGCACACAGTTAAATAGTTTCAAGTATTGCGATTTAATACTCATTCTATTTAATATTAGTCATTAGAGTGTTCGCCAATGGTCCAGGAGACAGAGGTTCAATCCCAGGTCAAATCATACCAAAGACTCAAAAGATGGTACTTGATGCCAGCACTCAGCACTATAAGGTGAGGATCAAGGGTAAAGTAGAGCAATCCTGGAAATAGAGTAGCACCCTCCTCTACACCTCGATGTAGTAGCTATTTAAAAGGGAGCCTTCGGATCACCCTCAACTAAGTTCACCAATTTTACTTTTTTTTACTTATTTGCGCACAGTGAAATGGTTTCAAGTATTGTAAATGATTGAATAGTTCTATTTAACTCATTGATGGGACCCTAACAGGTATTACCACTTCAGGTCAGAGTGTACCTGGGTGTAGTGGCAATGATGAGGTACTCCACATTCCCCTAAGCTCCAGGACTGATGACTTCAACATCAGTCAGTTTAGTGTCATGCTCAGGACACTCATTGGGTAGGGCAAGGTCTTACCACTCTGTAATTTGTCCTTACAAAATATTCTATTTACAAATAGTTTAGCTTATGTATGTATGTATGTATAAGTATTTAAAGTTTTATTCAAATTTAATAAATAGCTGATTTTTGATAGAATTGTAAATTTAGAATGGAGTTTGCCAACAAAATTGTCTCAGCATTTCTGATTACTTATGAAAGTGTAAACTGTGATGTAATGGTTACCATCATAGGAAATGGACACAGTGACACAAGTTCAAACCCTGAATGAGGCTGATTGCATTTTATATAGCACTAACACCCTGAGGAAGGGTATGAATCCAATTATTCTCTCTCCAGCTCTGGGTAAATACTAGGACAAACTGGTTTCTTTAACCTTAGTTAGTTCACCAGTCTAGAAGGAAAACTCTGAATTGAAATCTGTTAAATTCTACTTAAAAATTGACCTTGTGTCACATCCTGCCCATGTGAAGGAGTTGATAAATACACACACATAACTATATATATAATTTATCTTTAAAAAGTCAGTGAAGGCTCATATACTTTTGTAAGGGGTGCAAATTTAACAATTTACAGGAGGGTGTAGGCAGATAGAGCAGCACCATTGATTTTGGCACAATAGTGTAGTTGTGATCAAATTTTTGGTATCATTGATTTTTATAAAGCCTTCCTCATTTACCATTATTTATTAGCAACTTCAATACATATGTACCAGCACTAATTTTGGTACGTGATCTAATTTTTAGCCAGCCCGGTCAGCTGGGGTTGTAGAATGCACCAACTGCATCTCTGCATAGGGGTAAGATTCACCCTTATGAGTGTCCTGGATATGATACAAGTGAGGCTCCAGCCCTTCAGATAGCAATATTTAATTGTGTGCCAAAAGAAAATTAGCTCAGGATCATTTAAAAATATTATCCACAAAATGTTTACAAATCATATATATTTAATATATATGTATAAACAGGATTTGGTATTAAATGATCTACAATTGTTGAGATGCCATAAAACCCAACCAAACCAAACCAAACCAATTTTTAGTATTAGAATTAAAACAGAAAAAGAAAAAACAGCTACTCAGCAAACTGTGTAAGTTTTTGTTAACTTTTAGACAAAGAAAATGTGAGTGAACAGCTTCATTGATTTGAAACAGTAAAAGGTATAAAGAAGACTTAATAAAAAATCATTGAGACCACAACTCTGCCATTTTTCATTAATCTAATGTAACAGTTATCATCACAGAAAATGTAATCACGAGTTCAAATCCATTGAAGGTGTTTACATTTTATTTCATACTAATGCTCTGGAGAAAGGCCTGAATCCTTATCTTCTCCCCCTTATAATAGAGCAGACTGAGTTCTTTAGCCTTGGTTATACAACCTGTCTAGTGTTATATTTTGACCTTCGACCCAGCCCAAAAATGCTATTCCAAGGTGATACACCGGAAGGAAGTGACACATTCCAATGGCCAGTAATCGAAAGAGATCGCGTGGGCGGATTAAGGCTTATGATATGGGACAAGGTGAAGGTCCCATTGTGCCACTACAGTGATGCACCGGAAGAGAGTAACCTCTAAACTGCATGACAGTTATTCCCGCTTGATGACAATTAAACATCCGATTCAAAGATCCAGTAGGCGATCGTGTGGGCGTTGAGTTATTATTTAACTCAGTTGAGTCTGGGTCCCAGGGCAGTTGCCAGTAGACTTCCAGACAGTAGAGACCAGATGTGGTAGGGAAGGCCACACCCGACCGAGGGGGCCCTCGGAAAAGCCCCGATGGAGTGGACCCCAAGACCTCTGGTTGAGCATCTAAGAGAACAAGAAAGACACAACGTGACGGTCATAACAGTGGGGTCAAAATATGAAGTTTATGTTCGGTCTCCAGCATCCTCTCACATGCAACCCTTCAACAACCCTTTCGAACCCTTGCAATAAAGTGAGAGGTGAATATTTTTCTAAAGAAGTCTTTATGCGTCCTTCATTCCTGTGTTTTCCTTCCTGCGTCCTTTATTCTTGTGTCTGTTATCATTGTGTCGGTATGTATCCAGTATATATATGTATGCAACACTTGGAGAAGGAAAAATTCTAGATTCAAACACGCTCATTGTGAGGAATGAACTTATGTCTGCTTTGCCTCAGGGAAAAATGAAATTAAATAAGAATAATAAAATTGTCTTAAGTTTTAAGATATTTTTTCTGTATTAAAATTTGAGCCATTTGTAAGAAAAATAATAAGATAAAAATGGGGAAAACTTCACAAAAATCAATGACATCAAAAATTCAAAAATTGGACTACAACTATACCATTGTACCAAAATCAATATAGCTGCTAGGTCTGATTAGATCCTCCTGCAAATTGTTAAATTTGCACACCTCTCAAAAGTATAGACTTTATATATATATATATATATATATATATATGTGTGTGTGTGTGTGTGTGTGTGTGTGCACATATGAGTTGATGAGCCATCTTGGCTCATCAACACATACCCACATACACATATGGTGTGCTTGGTGAAGAATGACTGTTCTTATTGTATTGTGTGAATGGGTTGGTGAATGTTGCTAGCTAGGGACCCTTAGAACACATAGTCTATGTATGACCACCCCCTCCCACTTCTCCACAAAAGCTATGGGGCTTCATGCTCCCCAAAGATTGTATGTTTTACTTTCCTTGGAAATAAAACGTATGTATTGATGAGAACATTCTAAGTTGTAAAGATGTCAATTTTATAATTTTACAATATTCTAATAGTATAAATTTTTGTAGTATATTTTTTCAATTAATTTGTGTCATTCATAAAAAGAATGAGTTTAGGAGAATCTGATACAAAAATTGTGTTGACACAAGCAAAAAAAAACAAAACAAAAAAACATATTTTTCAACAATGTTTACATGTAATGATTTACACTAACAATTTTATTGGCTAATTCTATTTGAAATTTAGAATTCCAATAAAAATCATCTATTTATCTAAATTCAATAACATTTTCAGTACTTATTCATTTATAAACAAATTTATTTATGAATAGAATATTTTGTAAGTAAAATTTTTTAAAATATTTTTAGACTGAGTTTAGGAAAATCTGATATATATATATATATATATATATATATAGTAAAGTAGGCGACCGTAGTCAAGGGTGACCCGAAGGCTCACTTTTCGATAGCTATTAGACCAAGGTGTTGGGGAAAGCACTACTTCTTTCCCCAGGATTGACCCACTTTACTCTTGATCCATACCTTATAATACTGACTGTTAAACAAGGAGGCATCAAGTACCATTTTTTGAGTCTTTGGTATGACTCAACCTGGGATTGAACCCAGGTCTCCTGGGCCATTAGCGAACACTCTAACCATTATGCCAATGTCCAGTCCACAGACAGACTCTTTCGTTGTATGACAACTTTTCAGTGTGGCTAGATATGCAGGGTGCTTCAAGTAGGGATTGAAACCTGCCTAACTTTATGCTTGACATGGTATATGACCGCTCAGCCATTTTGACAACATATATCAGCTCAGGATTTATAATGCAAATGTATTAGCTTTCATTTGTTTACATTTTGTGCTGTCGGATACCAGAGTGCTCAATTCATTTGAATAGCTTTGCATTACATGGTTGGCAGCAGTTAATTCCTTTGCCAGAGTGCTCAACCCCTGGGAGGGGAGTGTATATATTGTCATCCAATGAGAGACTGTTTCGTTGTATCACAACTTTTCAGTGTGGCTAGACATGCAGGATACTTCAAGCTGGGATTAAAACCCACCAAACTTTACAGTAGACATGGTATCTAACCACTCAGCTATTTCAGTGACATACTTTAGCTCAGGATTTATAAGTAATGTTGGCAACTATAGTCAGTGGGGGGGACCTGAAGGCTTCCTTTTCAATAGCTACTACACTGAGGTGTAAGGGAGGGTGCTACTCCATTCCTGGGATTGCTCCACTGTACACTTGATTCTTACCTTATAATGCTGAGTGCTAAGCAAGGCAGAATCAAGTACCGTTTTTTGAGTCTTTGGTATGACTTCACCCAGGATTGAACCCTGGTCTCCCGGTCTATTGGTGAACATTCTACTCATTTAGCTTTCGTTTGTTTACATTTTGCACTATCGGATACCAGAGTGCTCAATTCGTTAGAAGAGTTTTGCATTATGTGGGTGGTATATATATATATGTGTGTGTGTGTGTGTGTGTGTGTGTGTGTGTGTGTGTGTGTGTGTGTGTGTGTGTGTGTGTGTGTGTGTGTGTGTGTGTGTGTTGATAAGACATTTTAACTTATAAAGATATTGATTTTACTATATCAAAATTTATGTCATTCACAAGAAAAATGAGTTGAGGAGAATTTGATATAAAAATTATGTTATATATTTTTAAAAAATGGCATTTGAAAAATTTTTTTGCACAGGAAAACAGTGTTTGCATGTAATGATTTGCAGAGAAAATTTTGTTGGTAAAATCGATTTTAAAACTAGAATTCTATCAAAAATCAGCTATTTATCAAATTTAGATAAAACTTTAAATACTTATATATTTATAAGCTATTTACTATATTTACTAATAGAACATTTTGTAAGGACAAATTTTTGAAATATTTAGTAAAATAAATGTAAATAAACTATAATTTTCCTCTTTGTTATTATTTTAGATTTTTCTAGATTTCCTAAGAACTTAGGCATTCTCTGCATCTCTCTTGCTGGGTCTATGGATCCTAAGTACCATTTCTAACCAAAATTAAGGTGAAAGAAACATTGGTCACAAATTAATAATAAAGACTTCTTTGAATTAATTTAAGTTTTAAAATATATAATAATTTGCATAAAACAATGTGTATGTGTAATAACTTACATAAAACGATCATACACGTAATAATTTTCATAAACCAAAATATGTTGGCAAATTACTCACGATTTAAAAAATCTATCAAAAATTAACTTTTTATCTAATTTTAATTAAATTTTCACAAGTTATTTATGTATGAACAAATTTATTTATGAATAGGGTATTTTGTAAGAAAAAAAGGAAATATTTTAAAAAGTGTAAATATTTTCAAATGTGCTTCTTTTTATAGATTTTTCTGGGTTTCTTCAAATTTATTTAACTCTGTTAGTAGAACTTAGAATATGCAGATTACATCTTCTTGCAGAGGGGTAAGATGCCCACCCAAAAAGAGTGTCTTTGGTATAACATAAAACTGCATCTGATGATGAGACTCCAGTTCTGGAGCTCTGGGGATTGCGGAGTACCCCTTCAGTGCTATTACTCCTAGGTCCACTCTGACCCAGAGTAGTAGTAACTGTTAGGATCTCAACTATGAGCCAAATAGATCTGTTTGAAAATTATTAATATTATCAGTTATTAATAGGAAGATATAAAACCATATAACTGTGTGCAAACAAATGATTATTATCAAATAGAATTATTAACATTATGTAGGAATACTTGAAACCATTTAACTGTATCCAAATTAGTTGCATTAAGAATAGTTGCCACTACCTGCCTACAAATGTAAACAGATCGGATTACTCCTTTGCTCTAGAAAAATTACATCCAGGTATGGCCGGAAATGACGAAGCCCTTTTTCGACTCTAACCAGCCGTTACAGCTAAGAAAGGGATAAATTAACATTTATCAACATTTGCAAAACACTTCTGCCAGAAATAATTCAATAAAAATGGAAGTAATACTCTTCGCTAGCCTAAACCGGGCTATAGAAGTACTTATTTTCTATATCCATTTTTTATGGAAGAACTTTCTATTTATGTGGCGCGGCAGAGGTAGAGTTCCCTTTCTTTCATATGAAAAAGGCTTCGGCGGCTAAAATTTAGAGGTCTACGCAGACACTCTCAGGGGCCACTCGGCTCCACGAGGCTGGAATCCTATGTTATCATGATTGCATTCACCTCACCACCACTTCAAGTGGTAGATTCAACACCTTTTATTTTCTCTACAAATCTCAGGCTTTGGCGCACAAGCCTTAGCTATCACCTCGATACGTCCACTCAGCTTTGGCATGCAAGCCTTAGCTACCGTCCAATATGCCCACTCAGCTTTGGCATGAAACAGCCTTAGCTATTGTCTGATACGCCCGCATAGCTATTTGGCATGACAATGCCATAGCTAACGTAAACGATACACCCACACAGCTTTGGCACGACAAAGCCATAGCTACCATCAACGATACACCCACACAGCTATTTGGCACGACAAAGCCATAGCTAACGTCAACGATACGCCCGCACAGCTTTGGTGCGTAAAGCCATAGTTACCGTCCAACTCGTCTGCACAGCTTTGGCACGACAAAGCCATAGCTACCATAAACGATACGCCTGCACTGCTTGGGGCACGACAAAGCCTTAGCTTCACCGATCCGCTCGTTTGACTTCATATGCAAACCTTAGCCATGGTTCCCCGTCCGTTCACTTGGTCCGTAGTACTAAGACACGACTCAGTCTTAGTCATCAACTCGCTCGACTCTACACGACCAAGCTGCCAACACTGACTTCGACCTTGACACTCCCGCAATGCAGTCCACGTAATGACTCACTGTTATGGACTGCCCCAGCAATGCAGCATCTAGTCCACGTAACGACTCGCTGTTACAGACTACCCAAGCATTGCAACATCTGGCTCACGTACGACTCACTGTACGAGCTAGCAACCAAATCAACCCCCCACCAGTTAACCCAATGTACTGTCAAAACCAGGATATCGATCTACTGACCACGACACTTCAGCAATGCAGCATCCAGTCCACGTAATGACTCGCTGATACAGACTGCCCTAGCATTGCAACAACTAGCCTACATACGACTCGCTGTACAGGCTAGCAACCAAATCGACAGGCCCCTGGTTAACCCAACGAACTGTCAAAACCGGGACATCAATTTACCAATGACCCGACCGACCTCAGCTTCCCGCTACGATCGTCCAGCTGCCTTCAACGACTCGACTGATCTCAGCTGCCCGCAATGATCGTCCAGCTGTATCCAACAACCCAACCAACCTCAGCTTACCCGCATCAAACATCTAACTGTATCTCCACGACTCAACCTACGCCAGCTACCCTCATCGAATGTTCAGCTGCGCACAACCACGACTCAACCATACCAGCTATCGACATAACCCATCCTAGCTGAAGACCAATTACAACCGCCACGGACTTTACACACACGTTTGTAATTCCAGCAATAAAATCGTCATTTTTGTTGTATCTAATACCTTGCCTTTGTTCCCTTCATTGTTTTTGGCTGTCACTACTCGCACGCATTAAACTTAAATTCATTTGCGGGGTCGACACGCTTATCGGCTCCGCAACACAGTTACTTAAAGCTATAATTCTTTACTAAGGATTATAATTAGTTACTTGAAATCATATTTGTATAAATTATTCAATAGAAAACTTGCATGAAAAGTATCTATTAGTTACTTGAAAGCAAATAATCACTTAAATTATTAGTATCAAATTATTAGTATCAAATAGTGCTAGCTATTGATAAAGATAAAGTGTAATTTTTAAAAAATACAATGATAACAATCAAACATTTACATATAAATCAGATTTTGGCATAAAGAGTCTGGTTTGGTTTTATAGCATATGAACCATTGTAGGTTATTTAACATCAAATCCTCTTTGCACACAGTTAAATAGTTTAAAGTATTGCTCTTTAACAGTTACAATTGAACATCAGTCATTTGTTTGCACACATAGTTTGTAGGTAATTTTATTTTTCAATGAGTTTGAACTAATTTCTTTCCACACTAATATTGCTATTGTTTCTATAATATATTGAGGTGGTGTGACCGAGATCTGAATCAAGAGAAATTTGAGAATGATTTTAATTATAGAAAAAAAATCAACAAAGATTTTAGAAGAATAAAATCAGTACATTGATTTTAGAAGAATGATAAAATATGTTGTCAAAATGGAAAAGCGAGGAATATAGTATAATTCTTGGTTGGGCAGAAAAGCAAAATATGGAATTATTATTTTTTAACCAGAAAGAAAAAAGGAAGGGGAAAGTTAAAAATATATATTTTGAATTGTTCTAAAAGTGTTAAGGAAGCCAGTGTAGCCAAACATGATAAAGTTGAAGATGAGGTCAGAGAATAGGTGAGTCAGTGTAGATATGATTTTTATGGAAAATATCAGATCCTGTGAAATGAAAAAAAATTTTTTTTTTTTTCAGAAGACAGAAATTTGCTTGACATGACGTGTTGGTCATGTGTGTGAGAGGGCCACCGACTACAGGGAGAGAGGGCACAGCAGCTGACATGTGAAAGTGGGAGGAAACCTCTCCCCCTTTGAGTAATGGTCACAGTGAGTCATTGTTGAAGTGGAAGATAAGCAAGCATGAATGGAATTAATTACTGAAATCTAATTAAGAAGAAAACCATTGATAATATATGCTCACTTGGAAATAGGAAACAATAATTATATAAACCAAGATTATTCAAGCAAAAGCCAGAGAGAAGCCAGAGAGAAGCTGAGACAGGCAACAGTCAGCAGAGTGAAACCCTATCACTCTGCACTTAAGCCTTGAGCCAGACCTTCTGAGACGGAAAAGCGAGAACCACAAGTTAGTAATGAAAAGCCAATGAAAAGAGAATTGATAGCTGAAATTGAAACCTGCTATCTAACACAACTAATTCTATTCAATACTAATCATTTGATTTGGACACAGTGAAATGGTTACAAATATTGAGATTTAACACTAGTTATTCTATTGAACGCCATTCATTTACACACAGTCAAATGGTTCCAGGTATTGGTACGTAATACCAATAATTCAATTTAGACACACAGTTAAAGAGTTTCAATCGGTTTGGGTTGGTTTGGTTGGGTTTTATGGCATATCAACCATTGTTGGTTATTTAATGCCAAATCCTGTTAATACATATGTATTAAATATATATATAAATATCAAATATATAGGATTTGTAAACTCATTTTGTAGATCTACTTTTAAGTGACCCTGAGCTCATTCTTTTGTACACAGTTAAATGGTTTCAAGTATTTCTATCTAACATGAAATTTTCTATTTAATATTAATCATTCGTTTGCAGAGTTAAATAGTTTCAAGTATTGTTTTGTAACAGTAACAATGTAATATCAGTCATTTGTTGGTAAGCATTTAAATGGATATACATATAAGATTTGTTTGTAGTTTGTGGGTAATTTCATTTTTAAATGAGTTAGAAGTTAATTTGTTTGGATTTTAGTATTGCTATTGTTTCTACACAATTAAATGGTTTCAATTATTGCTATCTGACACTAATGATTCTATTCAATATTAATCATTTGTTTGCAGACAGTAAAGTGGTTACAAGTATGGCTATTAAACACTAATTATTCTATTGAACACTATTCATTCATTTGCACACAGTTAAATGGTTCCAAGTATTGCTATGTATCACTAACAATTAAATTAAACCTCAGTCATTTGTTTACATACAGCTAAATGATGAAACAGTTCTATTTCAAACAATTCAATTAAGCATAAATCATTTTTTTGCACACAGTCTAAATAGTCAAACAATTATATTTGACCCATAGATAGGATGCTATCAGGTGCTACCACTCCGGGGCCAGAGCGGACTGGGGAGCAATAGCAATGAAGGGATATTCCCGAAATTTCCAAGGCTGGAGCCTCACCATCAGATTGTTTGATGTCATATCCAAGACTCTCGATGGAGGAGTCCAATCCCTTTGCAGAGACGCAGTCGGCATATTCTACAGTCCTAGCTGACTAGGCTATTATTAGGAGTTGATATGCTGTTAAACAAATAAATTAAACTATCAGATATACTGTATCTCCAGAGTTCCAGCAACACTTTGCATGCTCCATGCACTGACTCTGTAGTTGTACATACAAACAAGCAAAACTTATGTATGAAATATTTAATTATATATATATATATGTGTAAAAACTTTTTTGTTGTGGGTCCCGAGAGAAAGAAATATTTTAAAATGAACATGTCCACAAAGAGATTTGTATTTTTTAAAGGATTATTTAAGATTTATTTATTGATTTCTATAAATTTATATATACATATATGAAACTTTTCATTATATATATGTGTGTGTGTTTGTCTTTTATATACACTGATATTTATATTCAAATAAATGAACATACATATGTGCATAGGTATATATAGAATTTTATGTATAGAAGGTTTATATATAAAAAAGTAAGGAATGTGAACAGATTATTGATCAACCTGTTTATCTATAATATAAGCTACTATTTTCTGTGTCTTCTTGGACATTTTACACATCTCCCAAAATAACTGTCAGGAAATACAGAACCGAATTTTCTCACAAATTTATCTTCTGTTGGTTGTTTGGTTGTTTGGTTGGTTGGTTTTACACCATGTCGACACTTGTTGAGTTATTTAATGCCAGAGTCAGTCTTTTTTTCAAGCAATTATATAGTTTCAAATAGCTATTCTTAATTATTAATGATAATTAGTTTGCACACAGTTATAAGGATTCAAGTATTTCTATCTAATATTTATAATTCTTAATTAGATCTATTTAACTCATAAATAGGACCTGAACAGGCACTATGACTCTAGGACAGTGGAGACGTGAAAATAATGGCAACAAATAAACTCACTAAGTTATTGCAGTCCAGCATGTTAGCCACAACACTATGGGGACTCTCCCTGCCAGAAGTACTGGGCACTCAGTGAGAATCAACCTCAGGCTATAGTTATGAGTCACCTAATGAGGATCAAACTCACTTTTCAGTATTAATTAAGCTACAAAACTAGCTTTCTAATCATTATACACCTGGTTGGCTACGACCATAGAATATACCAAAAGCACCTTGGTATAGAGGGTAGACCCCTTCCCTCTATGAGGTTATCTATTGGTTGTGGGTGCTTGAGGATGGGATCCTAGTTGCTGTGCAGTCCATGACTGGCAGCCAAGGCAGTCATGGGGCCTGCAATACACTGCTTTGGCCCTGACTTGGCTAGATGGATGGTCAGAGAGGTCCAGTCCAATCAGTTGACTTGTCATTTCAAGCTCTTGCACCGATATGATTGTCCCAGTAGTATTCTTCAAGGTTGTTCTTGAGGCAAACAAGTGTCCAACCCTACTTTATCTTAAAGGGTTAAGAAGGCGGTGGCTGAGGATCAATCATGTTGGGAAAAACAAGTATCCTGAGTATGACACTAAACTGTATCTTATAGTGAGGCTACAATCCAGGAGTTTCAAGAATGTAGAATATCCCTTCATTAGTCTCAGGTCCATGCTGACCCAGAGTGGTAGTACCTATAAGGCTTCCATCTATGGGTCAAATAGAAATATTTAATCATTATCAAAAGATTATTATCATTATTAGTTATTTGAAACCATATAGCTGTGCTCAAGTTGTTCATATTAGAGAGGAATACTTAATGAAGCCATTTAACTGTGTGCAAACAAATGTGCTCTAACTCATTAAAAAATAAAGTTACCAATACACTATTTATTTACAAACCAAAGATATATATATATATATATATATATATATATATACCCCGCTGTGGACAGGATGTGATACAAGGTCAATTTTCAAGTGAAGTTTAACAGGTTTGAATTCAGAGTTTTACTTCTCATAGACTGGTTGCCTAACCAAGACTAAAGAACCCAGTCTGCCTTAGCTGGAGAGAGAATAATTGGATTCATACCATTCCCAAGAGTATTAGTGCTATGTGAAATGCAATCAGCCTTGTCCAGGATTTGAACTTGTGTTGACATGTCCATTTCCTATGATAGTAACCATTAAACCACGAACATCTCCTTATATGTATATAATGATATATATATTATGATATGTATATTATGATTATCATTAGCTCATTTGGTGAGTCAATGGTGGACCAAATTTTGCTGTGTTATTGAATAGTGCTCAATATCAATGATAGAGCTGTTATACCGAGAGGAAAATATATATATTAGTCCTGATGATCCAGTCAAGTGAAACCTAGGTAGATTCTTTCTGACTGTGTAGGCATTTATATATATATATATATATATATATATATATATCTTACATGGAGGCGTCTATGACTCTGGGTTTCATGCTTTACACATTCATCAGACAAAGCATGAAACCCAGAGTCACAGACACCTCCATGTAATATCTATCAATCTATCTATCTATTTATCTCCTAAAAAATATATACATACTAATATATATGAGGAACCTTCAATAAGTTTCCAGACTTTTTTGTACAGGCATTTAGAATTGTTGCAGACTCTTGAACATTCAGTATGTTATTGCTATACATCTTATGAGATGACTGACCAATTTTTATGATTTCAGGTTTAAATGAACAGCTACAGCAGGAATTGGAATACACCCAACTAAAGCCTGATTGTCACAGCTGGTGAATTTCAAAAATCTAATCTGGATGTGAGGACACTTTAGAAGAATGATATGCAATAAAATTCTGTTTTAAACTTGGAAAAAATGCCACAGAAACGTATGGAATGCTTCAGATTGCTTTTGGACCATCTTACATAAATTGAGCATCAGTTTTTGAGTGGCATAAGAGATTCAAGGAAGGCAGGGAGTCTGAGGGATAATGAGAGGTGTAGGAGGAGTAAGGAACACCAGAGTTGATTGGCCAAATAAAGAATTTCATGGATAAGGACTGTCGTGTGTTTATAGAGACAATAAGTGCACAGTTTGATGTCAGTGTAGGAACTGTACACACAATTATTCGTGAGGAACTGAAGATGCGGAAGATTTGCGTGAAGTTTGTCCCACGGGTAGTCAGAGAAGATCAGAAAGAAAGACCTTCTCATAACAGCAGGGAGATGGTCGAGCTGATCAATTCAGTTCCCACAGTTCTTGATGCTCTGGTGACCTGCGATGAAAGCTGGATCTACTGCTATGACCCAGAGACCAAGAGACAGAGTTCCCAGTGGAAGCATGCTGGCTCTCCCAGACCCAAGAAGGCCAGACAGAGCAAATCCACCCACAAACTTTTGATGATCCCTTTTTTTGACAGCACTGGGTTCCCACTGGACAGAGAGTCAACAAGGAATACTATATTGAGGTTTTAAGGGAGTTCAGGAAGAGATTCCGTCAGAAAAGGCCAGCACTCTTCAAATCGGGCCAGTGGCATTTCCATCAGGACAATGCACCAGTCTACAACTCCATCCTTGTCACAGACTATTTGACCAAGATGGGCATCAAGACCCTCACCCTCCCTATAAACCAGACCTTGCTCCCTGTGACTTTTGGTCATTCCCTAAGTTCAAGGAAAACCTTAGAGGCTGTCATTATGAGACAATTGAGGAGATGAAAGAGGCTGTGATGAAGGTCACTGACACGCTCACACAAGAGGACTTCCATGAGGCCTTCCAAAAGTTGTTGGAATGGTACAACAAGTGCATTGCAGCCAGAGGAGATTACTTTGAAGGGGAGTAGAGTTTCATGTGTGTACTATCAATAAAAGTGCCCCTACAAAAAAAGTCTGGAAACTTATTTCATGAGCCTTGTATATATATATATATATAAACAGGATTTGGTATTAAATAACCCATAAGGGTTGATATACCATAAAACACCAAACAATTAACCAACCAACCTAACCATTATACTATGATGAGATACCTAATTCATTTACTAAGCTTTGCTTAGTTTGGCCCAAGGCCAGAAGAATAAAAATTACTAACCAATATATATGAAACGTGCTTAGTGTAACAGTTATCATAGGAAATGGAATTGATGACCAGAATTCAAATCCTGGATGAGACTGTTTGCATTTCATTTCACACTAATTCCTTTGGGAAAGGCGTGAATCCATCTCTTTTGCCCCCAAGTATGAGAAAATAGTAATAGATTAGCTTTTTTTTTCTCATACAGAGACCACATTACAAATAAGGAGGTCAGAAAAAGAATAACTGTAGCCTTTGGGTCACATGACAGCCTGTTTAGCACTGTGAAATGATGTGGTATGGACATGTGATAAGATCATCAGGTCTGGCAAAAACCATTGAAGAGGCAGAAAGAAGAAAAAGTGGGAAGCTAACATCTGGGAATGGACAGGTCTGTCTTTTGCTAAGTTGCAGAGTACAGCTCAGGACCAAGGTAGTTGGTGGGTGATTATCAAAGAGTCATCAGTAGTGCCTCTACAACCACTCCTAGCTGGGGTTATGAGATTGATGATGATTATGATGATGATGATGAAGGCAACTTGTCTAGAAGGAAAACTGAATTCAAACCAGCTGTATTCTACTTAAAAATTGACCTTGTATTACATCCTGCTTATGGCAGAGGGGTTGGGTACACAAGCTGAAGTACTTAAATATGCACACCAAATATGTTAACGCTACATCAAACCATTTGTCTGTTTATAGAGGAGAGACACACAAACTCTTCCTAGTTATCAGTAATATATATTCTTCGAACCATTACTTTGTAAAAGTTCTGAGAGGAATCTGATATGTTCTTTGCTTTTATTTTAATGAAAATTTGTCTAAGTCAATTTCTTTTGTCATGCCACTCCTACCTTCCATTCGACCCCTAAAAAAAAACAGGAGTAAGAAGTATAAATATAGAAGAGGATGAATATCATTTTTAAAGTATCATATCAGGTAAATAACATTTTTTAAATCTTGGCTCATATTACAAATTTCTGAATATGAAATCTTTTTTCTCTTTTCTGAAGAGAGGATCAACATCAGCATCAAGGTATGCTGGCAACACAGATTCCCTTGAATCCCTCTCATCTGTCCCTATTGATCATTGGTAGGTCCTCTAGACGGCATCCAGTACTCACACAGATCTGATGAATGTAAGGTTTTGTTGGTTAGCCAACATGCCTGTGTTCATAAGAGGATGTTATTCATGAGTTTGTCCTTACATTTCCTGAAGTAATCAGCAAGTGTTGCTCATCTTACTTAGATTGTTTGTGAGATGGAAGATAAGTGGCTGTACAGCTGCTGTTAAAAAACTAGGCAGTAGGTAATCAGGGCTGGCCCAAAATACCAGCAAAATTGGAAATCACCCCAGAACTCCAGATGTGAAGAGGCATGTAACATTGTGAAGGACTTGAAGGTTGTTGCAGAAATAATTGTCAAGACAAAGTGGTTGTGCCTTAATTCTGGTGATAAAAAATGAATGAACATGCATCTAGAATTAGGTACTCATATCTATTGATGTGTTAACAATTCAGGCTGGCAATCTTTGTGAGTTTCCAAATCATCTTTCATAAGGAAGTGGAAACTCCCTGCATCTTTTAAGGAAAATATCAAAACATTTAACCCAAAAACACATGTACACTAGAAATCTAACTAATAAAAATGAAAATGCAAACTTTTTCTTTGATTGCTTTAACTGAAAATAACCTCTCATCACACCTGTTAGTCAAATCCTGCAGTTTTCTATGCAGGTGTAATGGTGGAGGGAAGACATTATATAACAGACACATGTCCTATATCTTATTTTCTAAACACAGATGGAAAAGTAAATTAATTGAAGAAAATATAAAACAGTCAAAATAAGAATATTCCCTGATAAAAAGTCAAAGTGGCCACAATAGCTGGGGTCTATAAAGAAAGGTAATTGGGGTGAGATTAGGTGAAAAGGGAGTTTCTGAGCCATAGTTACCTTTCATCTTTATCCATCACCAGTTTAGCTACTTTGCTTCTTTTTCTCTGTGATCTTTGTACTGTAAGTCAGAATATTTCCTCTACCCTTGTGAATAGTAGCAATCAAAGCCTTAACACTCCTCATGGCCAAGAACTTTTAAATTTGACAACGTATGTGGCATAATCTGCTAAAATATAAGTAACTTATGCTATGTTAGAAATGATTGCTTAACTGACTATAGAAATGGGAAGATTGTTTTATGGTCTATAGTTTTGAGAAGGGTTCTTGACATTCAAAAAATTATCTGAATAGTTTAATTCTTTCATTTTGTTGTTCACATGTTTTGGACAGTACATTCTCTGGCCTTCTTCAGGGGTAATATGCACCTTTGTAAAGAAAGAAAATCTTGTTCTCATCTCTTTCTTTGGTAGTGCAATGCAGCAAGTTATGGACATGGATTGCCCTTGGAAAGTGTGAAAAAAATCAAGGAAGCAGCATACAAGAAGATATCAGACCAATATAGCATTCAACTTGTAGCTTTTGCTGTTCAACAAATGTAAAGGATGCAAGATGAAGCTCTGAGAAATGAACTAAGAACAATTCTATGTTAAAGAAAAAAAAAATTGGAAAACAGGATGCATTGCTCACATTGCTAAAAACAAATTTACAAGCCCTGTGAAATGAACCAAAAATAAGTTTACAATTAAAAGGAAAGACATTACATAAACATGTCCGAACAGCTAGAAATAAGCACATATAGTGGTATAGGTAAAAAATACCACATAAAAAAAGGCTTACTTAATAAGGGTAGATAAGATAGCCATATGGCTCAACCATTCTCTGGCAGGGGTCAGAGACAATCTCTTTTTTCAAAAATGAAAAAGAAATTGAGTAGGAGTTTTTGGGATTGTCATGTAAACTTCAATGGAGCTCCGACTGGACATGCAAATTATCTAAGGGAGATAATTATTTATTGTATCACTACAGGTACAATAGGGAGCTACTGTGCCCCCCACTGAAACTAAACATTGGCTTTCATTCATTTCGTGACCAAAAACACAGCGAAAATTTCACAAGTTCATAGCTTGTAATGTTTTTTGCAATTATTTTTTGCAATTGTTACCTTTCCAGTTTTAAAATGGCAGCCATTTCAAAGCAGCAAAGATTAGTTTCCAGAACAGCTTTTCAATGGGTTTTTATTTATTTTAATGTTACTGTTAAGATTTGGGTTTATTTTATTACAGCTGAAATAGTGGCTATTTAAAAACAGGATAGTTAACAATGAGTGAGGTGGGGTGAGATAAGGTAAAAAAAGAAACATAATGGGAAGTTTTTAAAATATAGAATAAAGCAGGTAATAAAAAAAATTACAGAAGATACTAAGTGGTTCTGTAACATGTGGCGAGACAAGACACATACTAACATGATGATGCTACAAGGTGTTGTGACCATGACAATGAACTCTAAAAATAAATCACCTAGAGTTGTGTTATGGTAATAACGTTAAACTGGAAAGAAAAAATAAATATCTCTAGTCACGTGTACTTAAACGTTATAACAATTGAATTGATATATTTTTTATTTGCATTAAGAAATCATTTGAAAAAAAGAAGAAAAAAGAAAAGAAAACCTTGGACGGTGACTCGATTTAAAAAAAATCAAAACAAAATAGTTAGGCGATATTGAGAGTAGGGGTCTAGTTTCATTTAAGATGTGTATGTCAGTTACTTAAAAACTAGAAAAATCCTGAATGTAAATATTTTGACCAAAAAATTGATGTATGATTTGAACTTTTAAAATTACAGACGACTGATTTTTATTTTTTTAAACGAGGATTGGTATTCATTCCGTATAAAAATGTTTGTTTCACTTTTTAATCAACTCGTTTAGGCGATTTTATACGAGACAACGAACACTTCCTTAACAAGACCCCATGCCATAAATCTCTACTTAAAATTAAAATAAAATTGTTAGATATTGCTTTTGATTGCGTAATAAAAGCCGGAAGAAGATTTTTAAAATATATCGACCCAGAAATTGGTGGATTGAGCCAACCGGTTTAATTTTTCAAAGAAAATGATATGCACCTCGATTTAGAGAAATATGAATCAATCATCTACCTCACAAACTCTTTTTGAATAGCTAATGTTAAAAAAATTAAAATAAACAGAAGCACATCTCATGTCGACCATTCTGGAGATTATTTTTTACATTTGGGTAGTTCCTTATTGATAAAAATTATGATGGTTCACAATCTATGTTCAATTTAAATTAAATTTTGCTTAAAAAAAATTCCGGCAGGTTTGGGCATGTCAGCTTTTTAAGCATTACAGTAGCAGATGCGACGGAAGGTCCACGTTTTAATAATAATAATGATAATAATAATAATGATAATAACAACAACAATTGATGACAACTTCCTTCTACTGACCCAGTAGAAAAAGAGAAGAGTTTGTTCTCTATGAAATAAAAAGAAAAGAAAAAAAATGTTATTGGCCTGTTCTCGTCTGGATGAGATAGATTTCTTCAAATGTATCGCCGGCATTATTATTATTATTATTATTTATAACATAACGTGTATATGTATAATGTTGCAAGAAAATTCAAGGACTTTAATTAATCTTATTAAAAATTGGACCAAGAGTGAGAATAAAGTTAGTACTAAAAAATAGAAAACCAAAAGTCCCACGAGAACGAGATTATAAACACCAACCACCACTACCACTACTTTTACTGTTATTAACATTGCAACTACTACTACTACTACTATTGTAACAACAGTGGATGAGGTAAGGAGAAAACGAAAAAAAAAAGGATGTGCTAGGGATCTCACTTTTATTTATTTTATATAAGCTAAAAATAATAATCAGAGACTCTTTTTAGGACCTTAATAATATAAAACTGGAAAAAATTTATAATTCTAATAATGATAATAATATTGCAGGCTTAGGCAGTTGCGTGTGTTGGGTCAAAGGGATAGTAGTGGGAGGAGTAAAAAGGATGATTGTGACTAAGGAGGAGGAGGACGCTTCAAGTGGCAGCCATATTGGAGCTTGTCTACCAAACTGCTGAGGCCTCCCTCCAGTGGTAAACTCTTGTTTCTCTTCCGCAACTCTACTCACCGGAACGTCTAAGACTAAAGGAGATAGCAGTGCGAACCCTTAGGAAGATGTCCTCTTGAAATTCTGTCTTCCTTGTGAGCTGCTTTTATGTAAATTTTCTGTTTTTCGCATTAGTGTGTCTTGTCTGCTAATGTCTGTTGTGTGTGTGAGTGTATACATAATGCTTTAATAGTTGATCATAAAATGAGGGTTCGTTTATAAACACCCTCTCTGAGATCTGTAAGACTAGAATTAAATCCAAGCTATGTATTGTTGTAAATGTCTTTCATGTCGGTTTTGCGTTGACGAAAGAAAGGAAGAAATGAAATAACCTTTTTTTTCCTTTTTCACCCCAATTCAGTTGTGCCATTTTAGCACGGGAGTTCTTCGCCATCTTCGTGAGTGACTTTAGTTTTTCATTTATCGCTCTCTCTCTTTCTCTTTTTTTTCCTCGTTTTTAGTATCTATGTAGGGCGGTCATAAAAAGAGGGATCAGCCTATTCTTTCTTTTTAAGTCCAAAAAAGATATATATATATATATATAAAATAGAATGAGACAAGATCGTGAATTCTAGCTTGTATAAAACAGAAAGAGTTAAATGAAAATAAAAAGTGGGTGGCTAAATTCATTTAGTGTATTCTTGTGTTTCTTTCACTTGCATTTTTCAGGGGTGGTTGGCTAGACAGTTGTTAAATTGAAAAAAATGCAACCAGAAGGAAAAACATCTAGGTTAAAAAACCAAAAGAAAACAACAAAAACAATTATCGTAATGAATAAGATTTAGAAATAAATAAAAGCCAGCAACCAAAAACGTTAGTCGTAATGTCAGTACAAGTCCAATAATTTATCCAGACACGTCGTCTTCGTTGTGTTTCGTTTTCTAGCAAAAACGCTGCCTCCATGCTTTCATTTTATTTTAAGAAAACGATCGCTTCAATGATTTATTTTTCTGTTCTTAAACCTGTTGTTTATTGACAAAAATGTTTATAATTTTGTAAAATAAAGCAGATAAAAATAAGACTGGGTACAATCCAGCTCCTGGGTGTGTTATGCGTGTTGTAGTAAAATGTTTTAATGCCTGTCCCAAAGAGAAGAGACAGAACTTGAATATTTCTTTTTTTTCCCCTGTTTTTACTTGATTTTTTTCTCGTTATTTTGTTATATAGTAATAATATAATATAATAATATCAGAATTGCTTTTATGAAATAAAAATACTTAGATATTTTTTTTTAAATACCGGTTTTAGAAAGGAAAAAATCAAGTTTTATCAAAATCCATATTCGACTGAACGTTCTTTCTCATGAAAGAAAGAGGTTAATGTTTAAAAAAACTTAACGCATATATATATATATATATATATATATATATATAGTAATTATGCTGAGGTCATTTGCTATTAAAGGGAGAAAATGCGAGATTACAATTTTATTTTTTTTATCATAACCAATCCATTTACATAATTAAAAAAACAACATTTTATTCTCTCTCTCTCCTTTTTTTCCCCCTTTCCCCAAGTTGCTATGGCTGCCTGTTTGCCCGAAAGGTTCTTTGTTGCCCGATTTCATTTATTTTACGTATTGTTCATGATTTACATCCTTCTCTCAGCTCCGAGGTTAGGGAAGGGATCTTGTTTGGAATTGCTCCCACCCCCACTTTATGACCTCTATCAAAATTGCCCGTATTATTATTATTATTATTATTATTATTATTATTATTTCCTCTGAATTATATCTTATTTTGTCCGTTTCGTCACGCCCGATCTTTTAACATAACTTAGAACTCTTATTCAACATTGATTTTCTTTTTTTCAAAGTGTAAAAGTGTCGGAATATTCCAATAACTTTTGATTGGAGCTAAGTTATGTACACAATTCAATATTGTTTCTATTGTAGATCACTGTATCTTCGTTTTCTCTAATCGTTTATTATTAAAACAAACTAAAAAAAAAATGTAATGTTTTCTGTTTTGACATAATCACTATCACGTGTATACATAGACTGTCAGTCTTAATGTATAAAAGCACAATTTATGACTACAATTCCAGTTTGAATGGTTCTATGTACTTTATACGATAAGTTACAAATTATCAGGGGAAAAAAATCTAGACTACGGTGTATTTCGGTATTCACAGAGGCGGTGGGGAAAATTATCTTTGTCATTTGTATCTGAAAATGATCTGATAATACAGGTGAACGCTTTCGTAGCTTAAAAAATAAATAAAATCCTATTGCTGTCTCTAGATTTTTCAGTTTTATACAAACCCGTATACACACACATATATAATATAATATAATATAATATATAACGTCGCTGACTACTAGTTTTTTTTTTTCTCTTGCCCTTCCTTCATTCTTTCCTGTTAAACGCGTTTCTTTTTTAACAGCTGACTATAGCAATTCCACTTAGTCGTCGCTTTTGCATAATTCTCTATTTTTAACTAAATAGTATTTTCTTTGTGTGATATAATCATGGTGTACCACTATCACTAGGCATATTAACCCGACATACATTCATTTTAAAACATTCAAGAGATCTGATTGTCCAATAAACTCGTTGATAATTTTTTTTAGGATTTTGATCGCAGCGTCATGGATTTTTCTTTCTGGTTATTTATAATGAACAACGCGTCTTATGAACAACAAACAATGATTCAAGTTTCTCACGAACTTGTTTGTTACTCAGTTTATACATTTTTTCATTTATTTTTTTTTTTTTTAAACTAATTTCTCTCATTTCCTTTTTTTTAAAAATATTGCCCGACTTCAGTATGTTCCTCTTACCTTCTGTTGGATGATAAAATTTTAAGTCGAATTCGATACGTTGAAATCGTTTTCATTCATTTCTAGCTATTTACTTGTAGAGTAACTCCTAGTTTTCTTGCATAATTTCACCAATAATAAGATCGCCAAATCATGATGTCATGTTCACTAGTTGTAATAGCAACATTTTGACGACATCACTAGCAAGACTAGCACTACTACTATGACTAGCCTGGTGCTTGAAGGAAATCTATTATTCTTGTTTGTCCGATTACTTACATACGCTTGTTTAAAAGTAGGCATATTGTGTTAATCTGAGTAATTTTTTCCGAGTGTATTTTAAAAACTGCCAAGTTGTCTATTGAGAAGGTGTTTTTAAAGATAGTTTCAAATAGGCAGTGTAGCTCCCAAATTACATATTTAGTTCGGTAAGTTTGGTATTTTGATTCCTAAATATATATGCCTTTTGTATGAGTAACGTACATTTTTTTAAAACTCGTATTAGAGGAGCGGTCTCTCAATCGAGATTCATTCATTTACCAACCTATTTTGACACAGATGGTTTAAAAACGATCGGGTGATCTGTGAAACCATATCGTTATTTTGCTGCTGCTATTACTACTTGCTATAATAAGATTATGTTCTAATTTTTAACTTAATTTACAAATATAAACGTTCTTTGTGTAACTTTTTAAAAAACGATATTCTCCATTATTTCTTTTTACAAATTCTCTAGCATATTAATACGATGTTATCATATGGGTCACTCGAGACACCATATTTACCTAATATTCAATCGATAAGTAATTATATTGCGGACGATTTATGAATACTAATACTCTGGAACAGTTTTATGTCTAGATATTTGTTTGACAAAAATAAATTCGCTTTCTTTTTAGTATGCATTGTATTAAAGTAAAAATTGAAAATATTTTTTTAGTTTTTATTAGTATTTAGTTTTATTATCAATATAACATGTATAATATATTTGTTGTGATGAACTTAGAATTTCTTAGTTCTGTGACTTAATCTTTGTACAGTTTGTATAAGTATAAAAAAAAACAAAAATACCCTGGCATTTTGTAATAATGAAGTCATTTTTAGTTTTGGCTAATTAGTATTAAATATTTGTGATTCGTTTACTTCCTTTCTGATTTAACATTTGTAGAAATTCCACATGCTGCTTGTGAGATAATTGTTAGTAATTGTTATAAGCCAAATTTGAGGCAAGCTAGGTCTTAGGTTGAGTAAACTCTTCATAACCTTCTCTTACCAGATCCCAACTTCTTCCTTCTTGCTATTTACATATGTTTCTAACTATACTTGAAGCTTCACTTAGCAATATTATCTTATTAGGATTATTTAAGCATAAAAATCTGGTTTCATTTAAATTCATTTTTTAAATTTTATTTCTGTTATTATTTCAATTACTTCATCGTAATGTCATGAAGGGTATTCTTAAATTTAATTTTATATTTAAATTTCTTTTTGTATTTAGTATTTAATATGTAATAAATTGAAAGTATTTAAAAAAAATTGAGTTACCAGTAAGTGTTATTGTTTGGACCTTGTAAGAAATTGATTATAAAATATTTTGACTTTTGTTGACAATATTGGATGAAATTAGTTTGTTCAGAAAAATCTTTAACATTTTTATGTAATTGAATCATCTAGTTAGCTATAGCCTGTGTGGACTTGTCTTGCTATAAATAGAAGCTTTCTGCTAAGATTCACTTGAGTCCACCAGTTAATAATGAAACACTTGAGCACCAGTTTTTTCATTTGACTTAGATGAAAAACTTAGTTGAAATTTATATACTCCTTAATCTATTTTGTGAAAATTATACACTACTGCAGTTGTGATTAAGGCTATTGCATTGATTGTATGTGGTAGCAGCCAACATTGTGGTTCTACCTCTTTGGCCAAAGAATGTGTTGACATTGTCAGTGACCCACACATGCACACATACTACTAGTATTATAGCATGGCAACAGTGTTCACTACATGCTGTTAGGCATATGTGCTACCGATTATAGTCATTGAGTAAATCCTACTTGCAAGCTCTCCTTTCCAGCAAGGTCAAGGTTTCTCATATATCCATGAAACAATTTTGCCAATGATGTAATGATGGCTTAATCTCAAGTTTATTTGTCTATTGTTGCTATTCAGTGTATTCTGTAGAACTTTAAAGATTTTATTGCAATTTACTCATTGACAATTAAATTTTTATTTACTTTTTTTTCATTATCCATTTTGTTTTTGTTTGTTTGATTTTTCTCATCGCTATTGTAAAAGGCTTTCTTTTACAGTTTTTATTTAAAATTTTTTTTTTTTTTTTTTTTTTTTTTACAATTTAATTTGATATTGAAAATATGCTTGATATTTTTGTATTGTAGGTAAACAAATAGAATTCACTATGTATCACGGCTTACTATTTTGGCTTGATGGCTTTATTGGTAAACCTGATCAAATTCTTACTAAATAACTCTGGAAAATCTTTCTCAGTTCTTTGCTGTTAACTCCAAAATCTGATGATCCCTTTTATTTTATTCAATATTATGAACCTATTATTTCTGTCGTTATTTAGTGATTAGAAGCTTAACTGTTTAAGGAAAAGTAATTTTGGGGGTGTCCTCATGGTTTAATGGTTAAAGCGATGAATTTCGGAATCATAGTAAGCGAGTTCGTACTCCCGTTGCGCTATTACGTTGACTTTCGGGCAAATACCCTTGAGAATGGTATGAACCCCCTTATCCTCCCAGATATGGGTTAAATAGTACCACTACTGTTGTTCTAGGAGAATGGCTTTGGCATTAGATAACCTACAAAGGTTGATATGCCATTAAACAAAGAAACCAAACCAAAGTAAAAGTAATTTTAAAAGTAGAGAAAGCTTAGAAATATTAATGTTATAGTTAATAATAATAGACAATTATTAAACCAAGTACTGCAGGCAAGCATGGGTAAAAAAAAAAAATGATAGATCTTTTCTCACAAGCAGTTGGAAGATATTGAATAGTATTAGGTAGCATCACATTGTTTTTATGATAGGCTATATCAACTTGTTTAATATTAATTTGTTTAGGCCTTGGGAGTTTATGAATCAGTATGGAATTTTAAGCAGAAAAAGCTATGTGTGTGTGTGTATATATATATATATATATATATATATATATATATATATATATATATATATATATATATATATATAAAGTTCGGAAATTCTTATCTACTCAAGTAATTTTTATATCCTTACTTGGACTTATGGTAAATTCATATCAGATTTGTATTCATTATCAACTTAACTATTTATCAGTCAACTATTAAAGAGATGTTAAGAGCTTTATATATGTATTTAATATATAAGCTTTGTATTAAGTAGCTCCTCAGATGATATTGAAGCCTTTTCACCATTATTAGATTTTTTCTAGGCTAAAGAAATATGGTGATTGAAAGAAATAGTGGTTGATATGCAATTACTTTGTTAATTGAGCAAAATCTTAGGCAAACTGAAAAATTAATTTGAATAAAAAGACCACATGTATTGATGAAGTCTTTTAGCTTTTATTTCTGTTGCATTTTTATATCATATTTATTACTATATCTGTTGCAATTAATTTTTATTTAACTTTAATTTTAATCTTTGTACCTACTAAGTTTTTTAAATGCCTACTTGAATGTTTTGGAATAATGTATGCATCCTAGTGTGCAACTTGTCAAACAATTGCAAAGCATAATGTTTAATCTAGCATTAAAACAAAATCAAACAGCAGATTGAGCTGAAGTGTTTTGGCTCAAATTGATATTTTTCTAATTTATTTTAGGGTTACAATTATGGTTTAGAGAGTAAGGAAAATGCCATATTTTGAAGTGATGTATTTTCTCATACAATATCAGTGACCTTACTGTATTTTTGGTATACACTACTAGTATTCTTGCTATTAAACTTGGAGTTTTGTAAAAGAGTGTTGAAAACTTCTGAATCATGCATGACCATTTTTTGCAATAATTCTGTATAATTACATCCTTGTTTTCTTTGGAAAAGAAGGAAGAGACTAAAGAAAAATTTTAATAGTATTAGTAGTGACCTACATTACATATTTTATGAGTACAATATAGATATACAAACTGGAGTGTTATTTAAGAGATTTATCAATTAAAAAATTTTTGTTTGGATTGTCAATACTCAGCAATAATACTGTATAATTATTTTACATCATCATCTCAGAAGTACCTATTAAATCAAATTAATGTTTTATTAGATGTGAATAATCATTTTATCAAGACAGTTTTTTCTTTTGAAGTTTACAAATTCAAGTTTTGTATGATTAGTTATGTCTTGCTGCAACATGGCTTCTCATAGATTAATTCTTTTTGTTTGACCCCTTTTTGATGGGAGCCAACTTTCCCTCATGAGGAACAAATAATTAAAAAAAACAAACAAAAAACACCAAACCTTTTCATGGATTCAGTAAGTATGCATAATGAATTTGGTAGCTCTGTATTAAATTGTTTGGCCATATATTAGAGGCGGCAAATAAATTCTTTTGAATTATTGATATAGATTTTATTACTTGGAAAATAAATTAGCATGTATGTTGTTTTTTTTTTTTTTTTTTTGCAAAAGAGGGGAGATAATCACAACTGCATACCAAAATGTTTAAAGTGTGTGTGTAATATATATATATATATATATATATATATTGAAAAACTATCTGTTGATTGGCATTCAGCAATGTCTGTTCAGTTTGGTGGTACAAAAATGCCCCCCCTCCAGCATTTAAAATTTCAATGAATTTTACCTACATTTTGCATGCTCCAATTTGTTTGTTATGGATAGTTACTATGAAGATTTCTTAAAGTAGTTATAAGTTCAACTTTCCACTGATCATTTGAAAAAAAATGTCAACTAGAGATTTTTAAAGTTTTAATCTTTCAAGAGCCTTTCAGATTTTGGATATAGTCTTTGGTTAGGAACATCTTAAGAGGAAATTTCTTACAAAAATTCATCTAAATTATTTAGTACTGTTTTGAAGATGAGAATAATTGAACTGTTGTATTAACAAAATACTAAGATTGCAAACAAACATTTTCTAAATAGGTAACATCTGAAAAGTTAGATGAGACATTAATTCCTTACAGTAGTTTGCCCTGTTGGCTGGGCCTGTAGAATACACAGACTGCATCTCTGCTGAGGGGTGAGACTCCCTTAACAAGTGTCCTGGATATGACACTAAATAATCTGATGTCAAGGCTCTAGTAATGCTGGAGCTTTAGGGAATGTGGACTCCTCCTTTATTGCCATCGCTCCCAGGTCCACTCTAGCCCGGAGTGCTAACACCTGATAGGGTTCTATCTATAAGTCAAATAGAACTAAACTATGTACTTATGCTAAACTGAATTGTTTGAAATGGAACAGTTTTTTAACATTAAAACTGCGTACTTATGCTTAACTGAATTGTTTAAAATAGAAGTATTTTGACATTTAACTGTGTGTAAACAAAAAACTATATACTAAACTGAATTGTTTGTAATAGAACTGTTTATATGAATAAAAATGGACTTGGTATTAATAACCTACAATAGTTGATGTGCCATAAAACCAAACCTAATCTAACACGAGTTCATTTGCAAGAAAATATAATTAAAAATAACCATCAAAATAAGATTGTTTTTATCCTCCAAATTTTTATGATTCTTACAATTATTTTATGACTTATTCTTTTTATGATGGTCACCTTTTTGTATGCAAAATCTTATGCAGATCAGTTTAAGAATGTGTGAACTGTGTAAATAATCTCAATAAGAAATTTGAATTACTAATTTCTGATCTTCACATGAAAAAAAAGTGTTATTTGAATGAGGTGTTTTAATTTAATAAATATAATCTTATTTGATCGTGTTGTGTTGGAAGTTTATTTTGGGTTCTGTGAGGTGGATTTTTTTTCTTAATCTTCACTGTATATGTTAGAGGAGTGGATAGTTGGAACTATTTGTGTGTAGAGAGAATTTGTGAAATAGTAGCTATGTTCATTTAGAATGGTTAATAATTCGAAAAGTACATGGTGGATGCAAGAAGCATCAAGAGGCTTTATTAATTTTTGAATATGAAATACTGGAATAATATCACTGAATTTGTCCTTTATTTTTATAACTTGTAAAAAGAAATATGCTTGTGAAATATATATAATGCTTTAAAGTGAATGATTTATGTGTATGGCGTGTTTATATATTTAGATGTTTAATTATTTTAGCTGTTATTATCACTTGATACTCATTATTGGTCTTGTGTACTACTTCTATTTTTAAAGCAATTGATTTTTCTGTTAAAGACTTAATAAGGTTGTGAATGGAATTATTGATTATAGCAGTGAAATAGTGCTTTGTCATTCTTTATATTATAGGAAAGCATGAGGTCTACATTTCTTGGTATGAAGGATCTGCTATTCTTTAGTTTTCCATTGATACTCATTATTAAAAAAAAAATTAGAATGTCTATATTGATTGGCAGTCTTCATGCTCCAATTTTTTCTAATGTTAATTCACTGAATGTTGTTAGTAACTATTCATTTAAAGATTTAACTAGTGCAATGAAAACACTTGTTTTACCTTTGCAGCATATTAAGGTGTAAAGATATAATCTAATCTAATATAATATAATATAATATAATATAATATTAGTTCTATACTTGTTAGATATATTGATTTATTTTTGCAAAGGGTCATGCTTTGTGGTACAAAAACTGTACCAGTGTTATGTCCAAAATTATTCTATCTTGGAAGGTATAGTACTCATTTATCTATTTTAGTTATTTTTATTTTTTTAAAGCTTTTTCTATTCCAATTTGTATTATATATTCTTGCATTCAGTATATGACATTAACTGACTTATAAACATTTATAACATTATTTTCTCTATCTTGTCATAAAAAGATCATAGGAGCTTCAAAGTTAGAACTTATGTAAATATAGCTTTCAAAAGTAATTCTTTGAAAGTTAAATGAAAATATACTATCACCTATCAAAATTAGTTAATAAACAACATTTTGGAAACAACAAAATGTTTATGAATAGGATTATTATTTTAACCAAAATTTTGATGATAATCTTTGAGCAATGGCTCTTAGAGTTTCTGTTCACATTTCTCTTATTGTGATTCCAGGTTTCCTCTGTTTCTACCTCATTCATTTTTTTATCATTTTGTTCTTACAGTATTAATTAAAACTTGTTCGAATGTATAAATTAAACCTAAAACACCCAGAAAATGATATTTCTCAAACTATGTTCTGTGACTCATACTTTCCAAACTTTGAAAAGACCCAAACAAGATGAACTCTGATACAGCATTTTTTAAATTTTATTTTGTAAACCTTGATTCATGATTAAAATTATAGTTGAATGTACTGACATTTTGTTTGATACCATGTGCACTCTTTCCAGAGTTTAGAGTTCGTCTCTGGCTGAAATTCCTCCTATGGGAGCAAAATATCTCCAATTAGAGAATGTTAGCATTTGAGCTGATTCAAAGAACTAATATTGATTATATTAAAGTATTGATATCTTTTTCAAGACTCTGTTTTAAATTAAAAAATATTCTTTGTCCTAAAAATTTTAACAATATTTTAAAATTTTGTTAGCATGTAAATTTTATTTTTTTATTTTCATTTTTTTTTTTTAAGTAGTGGTTGCTTTGAAATTGGTCTGTTCTTTTAAATGCATGTTTAAATAGGTAAATTTATTTTCAGTGAACCACATTTACATGAGCTGGCAAACATTGTTTCAATGTATAAGTATATTCAATCTGATAAAGAAAGCAGTGATTATTGGTTTTGATATGACCAGTTTAAATGGTAGCTGCTATTTAGAATCTTGCATGACGCAGAACTTCATTGGCTTTATGAGGCAATTTGTATGGTTATAAAATTGATCAACTTAAACTAATGTCTAAATTGATTGTTTGTATTATCAAACATAAGTGTTTCACTCAAGACTAAATATTTTGATTTATAATTTATTGTTCAAACTTGTACTCTTATTTGTACTTTTATTTTTTTAGACACTTACTTTTGTTGGGATACATTTAATTTATGAAAGTACTGAAGCTGATCAAACCAAATTAAAATTTTTTGTTAATGTAGAATACTGTGATTTTTACATGTAATGAAAACTAAACTTAAAAAGTTTAATAATAAAAAAAAAAAAATCTGAATTTTAGTTTTCTTGGCAAAGTTTCTGTATATTAAAATATCACCATGCTGTTTGTTATTGATATAATTTATAGTTCTTAAATGCTTTGTTTTTATATTTTCCCTCTTTATAGTAAATTTTAATCAGGTGATATAATGCATGATAAAAATATTTGTTTAATTTATACTACTTTTAATAGCAAATGTCTGATCTAAAATTTATATGTAATTATTGAAATTTAAATGGTCATTCCAATTTTTAAAGATTTTTTATAAACAAAGCTACTAGCAATTGTCAGTTTTAAAAAAATGTTCATGTATTACTTTTTGAAGAATTAAGACTTACAAAATTTTCTATATTGATCATAATATTTGCATTATCATTTTTTCAATCTAATTACAACTTTAGGTTGATGACTGTCTTTTCATTTATTTAATTCTTCTTAGTTGCAATAACACTTAGAATAGTATGGAGATATAATGAAATGAAGGCCATATGTATCTTTGCTGTAGACTTGGATTAGAGATTTAACCTCTCTACATCACCTAAGCAGCTATTGATTGGGATTACTATTGGTTGTTTTCAATAGCCAGCAAAGTACATAAAAAGCAAGATTAACCTGATGTTGTTTGATTAATAAGATGTAGTAATTATACACTAACTGGAAATGGGTCATTAACACCTGCCAAATTGGTGAGTGTGGGTGTCCAGGGCACTATTACTAAAATCCTTCAGAATTGTTTTTATATTCTTAAATTAACTGAACTTACTGAATTTGATATAAAAATCTTTTTATTTTGGTACCTTAAATGCTGTAAATATGCCAGCTGATAAATTATTTTTAAAAATCTATTCTTCAATAAACATTTTAATTTTTTTTTTTTTTTTTTTTTTTTTTTTTTTTTTTTTTTTTACAAAATTAATTTCTGTTTTCTCATTTTTATCTCTACTCGGCAATTATTTATCTGTAACATTTAAGTAGAAACACTCAAATTTGTATAAAACTTATAAATTTGAGATGTAAAAATAATTATAAAAGGTATATATAAAAGTTAGAGTTGATAAAATTATTTTCAGTTTTGTGACAAAACATTTTAGAAAATTAAGTTTGAATCACTTTTAAAAGTGATACTTTAAGTCAAACATTTAATTGTTGCAGGTGAAAGCTGATAGTTTGTTTTAGTTCATAAAGCAACAATGCATTAGACAGTTTCTAACATGAGTTTAATAAAAAAAACTATTTGATATTAATAATACAATATAGAACTTTATTGTAACTAAAAACACAGTAAACAGTTTTTTGTTAATGGATTACTCTTAGTATAGAAAATGACAAAATAAAATTTATTATATAAAACCTCCTGTTTTGACTTTAAAAAATTTTAAAAACTTAATTTTTTGTGTCGCTTATGAAAATTGATTTGAAATTGTTTCTAAGTAGCGTATTATTTGTTTAATTTCAAATTGTACCATAGGTATAGACTTTTTTCTTTTTCATGCCTATGATTTTCAAAGCATAATTGTCATTTTGTTTGTACCCAACAAGAAGAATAAAAATTAAGTTTTAAGTACTTAAATGTCTTTCACAATTAAAATTTAGTTTTGTATAAGTATTTTTCTTTGTGATGATTTGATTTTGACTATTTTTATAAAATTACTATCTAGAATAGTTATCTAAAATGTCTAAAATCTTTAAAATATAATTTCAGTATTCTATTAAATTTTAGTGTATAAGAAGAAAGTGTATCATTTTTGTTTATCATTATGTTTTTGAATTTAAGTTTTTTCTTAATGCTTGAAAATAATTTAGAATTGTTTCTTACTCCAGATTAAAAGCATAGTAAGGGTGACATGAAACTGAACTTTTTTAGACCTTATTTTTCTGATGTAGGTATCATTGTAGAACAAGTAAAATTTTTGGTCAATTACAATTTGATTTCTTAAATAAAATATCTATTTTCTCATTCCTCAATGATACATGCATTGTAAAAAGGTTTAGAAACGTTTGATTGTCTGTAACATTAAAGTAGAAACGCTCATATTTGTATAAAACTTATTAATTTGAGATAAAACTGCTTTTAACCTGGACTATCTATCTTAATAGATAACATCTGCTAGTCTTTTCAAATCTTATCTTTTGAAATGTAGCATAAAGAAATCTGATGAATTTGACTTTAGAAAGTGAATGTTATAATATTTGATTTTAATTAAGTTTGAAATGAAAAATATTTAATTTTTAGTTTTATTTCGAGTAATTTTCTAGGCAGATGAAAATTTTAATATATTTTTTTATTATATAATATTTTATCTTTTTTATGTGTAATCTTATGTGTGTATATTTACTCTAATTTTCTTTTCTTTTTTTTTATAGGTCATGTTTGGATACAGGATTTTCTCCCAATATAGTTCTCCATGTGTACAAATAAGGAATTGTACCATTTAGAAGTAAAGAATTTAGGCAAATTATCTTTAAATATCCAAGGTAATCTACTTTTATTTCTTTTTTGATTTTTTTTTTTTTTTTTTTTTTTTTCTTTTTCTTTTTCTTTTTTTTTTCTGAAATTTGTATTTGTTTTAAAATTATAAATTCAAGTGTGTGTCCAATATATGCAGAGTTCAGTTTTATAATTCTAAATTAATGAATTGTTCTCTTCTGCCTCAGAAACTTCAGCTATTAAAATAGGGTAATTTATCTTTGAGAAATTAACATTAAATGTTGTAAAGTGTACTTAAGATTAGAATATTTTTTTCTTTCCCTTGTTAATAATAAATCCCAAAAACATCTTTTTGCAACTATTTAAAAAAAAAAAAAAAAAAAGTTATGAAAAATCCCCGTCCCTCTTTTTTTTTCTTCATGAATAAGATAAATTCCCATCCTGATGCTGATTTGTTGAAAAATGTTTTTAGAAATTTTTGAATTTAGGTTTTTTTTTTAAGTAATATTAGAAACTAACAAAAGTATTAGAAGCATTAAAATTGGTTCATTGCTGATATTTTTGTTCAGTTCATTGTGTATCAATAATTAAGTTAACAGTTACTGAAATATTTCATTTTGGTGACTTGAATATATAGATTTATTTATTGTTTCATTTTTAGGTCCAAATGCATTCTTTTCTTTTGTTGCATTGAATAATCATGTACTGCTGTATGGTCATAAGAGTGATTTGTGTTTAAGATATCAGTTGGAATAGAGGAACCATACAGAAATTATCTTTTTCAACTAGCAACATTTTCTGGATAAAATGAAACTTTCTATTAGCCCCCCCCCAAATCACCAAAATAATCATACCCCCCAAAAAATGATAGTGTGTACCCAGAACAGTTTTATGAAATCATTTGGTAGAAAAGTAGTTATTTATCAAAATTAAGACTTGAAAATTTTTAACAAAGTTAATTAAACCAGCACCCCCTCCCTTTTTTTTTTCTTTTTTTTTTTCATAGAAGCAGATATTGAAAATTTTTATACAGTTTATCATGAATCATAAAAGTGATAATAAAGAAGGAAAACTTTTATGGCAAGAGCAGTTAGAAAAATCTTTGATGTGCAGGATTGGCTCAGTGTTGTGCACAATAGAAAATTTTTATCTTATTTCTAATGTTTTTATATTTTATTCTTTTCTTTTTTTCCTAATCATTATTTTCATAAAACAGCACACATTGACTTGTATCTTTTTTACAAGGCCATATTTCTGATGTGGAGACAATTCTCATTTTACTTTTATTTTCTGAATGTCATGTTAAAAAGTTACACTATAGTTTATTTTGGAGCTCTTTATTTATGCTTTTGTTTAAATTAGATTTAGATTAAAATTTGAAAAATATTTAAAATAATGTAGAAATTCTTTTAAAAAAATTTCCATAACTTTGATAACCAGAAAATTTTTTTATTTATTTATTTTTTTTTTAAATTTTCATTATTTCCATATATTATTCTGGCTCATTGATTTTGTTAAATTAACCAGTGCTAGACTAATAAAACTTTTTCATATTTTAAGATGTTAAAGTGAATAAAAACAAAAATAGCTAAAATGCAGGAAATGAAATATTGAATGAGTTTAAGAGGAATAAAATATATTATACATTAAGAAGATTTAAAAAATAAAGCAATTATTCTTTGCAATCCAGTTTATTCAGTCTAATATAGTTGATTTACCCATCTTGGCCATGGATTATTTCTGAGAGTATTTTACCTCAAATTGTTTCTGACTTGTCTGAAAATAAAATGTCAACATAATAGGGATCTGAAAAGAGACAGCTAAGCTTCTTATCAAATGCTGCTTCATCTAAGTTTTGAACAATTGACTATAAGCAAAATTTTATAATGAAAAATTAACTGTTTAGTTAATAGGTTTCTTTCTGGATATTAATGCCAATATTCAAGAAAAATGCTTAATTTCAATGTGTAGTTAAGAAAATTAAGTATTTTTCTTGAATATTGTCATTAATATCCAGAAAGAAACCTATTAACTTTGCATTGTTAATTTTTCATTATAAAATTTTGTTAGATGCTCACGGTTTTGAAATAAGTTTTGTTTTGCTCACTAATGTTGTTTAAATTTGAAACAAAACAAAAAAAAATTACTTTTTTTTTTTTTTATTTTAATTAAATTTTTTTTTATTTGAAGATTAGTGGTCAGCACTAATTTTTATCTTTGTCTTTAGTAGAGTCCATATTCATTTTAAGCCTACCATTTTATTAGTTACAAATTGACATTGTTACAAGTTGATTAGAATAAAGAAATCTGAAGCAGATTCAATAAAAATACTTAAAAAATACTTTTCCCTGGGAAAATATATTTTTGCCTTGTTTTTTCTTGGTGAAGTCATTTTTGTACTTTTATTGGATACCTGATTTGTATAAAGGTTTCTCCTATACATACGCTACAGGACATCTAACTGGTGGAAAATTGGAATTTCAGCCAGTATTCTTAAATATTTTATTGTATTTTAAGGAAAGCAATTTTCAGATGTTTCTTATATGTTTGTCTAACAAAATTGTAAACAAATTAGTTACAGCTGATTATTAAACTTTTTTTATTAGTTACAAACACTTGGTGTGAAATGACATTCCTGACCAAGTGATCAAAAAACCTTGCAAACATTTATATACAAACCAGTAAATTTTGAATCATTTTTTTTTTTTTTTTTTTTTTTTTTTTTTTGACAAATTTTGTAAGAAATATATGTATTTTATACATTGGGTTGAAATGAGGCTGATATAAATAATGTATAGCTTTGAGCTTGTTATAGTGTTTATTGACTGTCCCTGCTGTTGTATTTTCTAAATACTAAGATCTTGTAAAGTTTAATACAAATAACTGAATTTTTTTTACTTTTTATATTGGAGATATTTTAAAGGTAGTGATTGGGGGCAGGCTTCAGTAATTGATTTTTCTATTGTTTCTTGTATTTTGCCTATAAAGATAAAAAGCATAATTCTTGGTTATTTGATAATTTTTACCATATTTCAGGTGACTGGAAATTCTTTAGCCCTGTAAACTAAATTTTTCCTTATAAATCTTCGACTGTTAGATTTTTGCAAATCTGAAAAATAAACTTTTATTTAAATTCAGAATATATTTTATTTTTATTTTTGATTTAAAAAAAAAAGCTATTAGATTTTTTTCCTGAATCCAAGTCAATTGGAGTTGAAAGGATTTGAAAATGTTGAGGGCAGAAGTGTTTTTTCAAAACCATTTTTTTTTAGCTTGGTTTGTCTTAGCAGTTATATAAAATTAATTTTTTTTGACAGAGTTAAGTTTATTTTGGTATTTTGAATTAGTTCTGAAAGAAAGATTTCATAATTTAACTTTAATACTGCATTAACTTCGAAATAAACCTAAAGATTTTTCCACATGTTACAGAGTTATTAGGATATTAGTTATTGGGCATTAAAATAGCTTTTAAACATGAAACTAATTTGAAAAATGAAATAGGGTTTCAGAATATTCATTTAGATCTTAGTAACTTTGAGTGTGTTTAAAAAAAAAAAAAAAAAAAAAAAAAAAAAAAAATTATTTCTATGGGAGTTCCTTTATGATATGATTCTAAAGTTATCACCTGTTCACCATTTCTGTTAACATTCCCTAGGTGGTCTCGGTAATATGTTGTTTTTCTAATAAAGATATATACATAGAAATATTAACTTTTTTTTAAAGTCACTTCTTGGTGAAGGTACTCCCATGAGTTAATATTTTTTTTCTTAAAAAAAAAAAAAGCAAAATAATTTTCTTCCCAGAATTTTTTCTATAAATGGATTTATTGGAATTGGTTTATAGCAAAGATTATCTTAACCTTACAAAAATGTTTTGAGGCTATTCAAAATGGTGAAAAATGAAAGTGCTTCAGGCTTGAACAGAGGACTGTCACCAAATTTTTGCTGGCTGAGAAGTGCAAACCATGTGGAATTTACAGAACATTTGATGTGTACAAAGAAGCATGTTTTAATAAAGTGTTTACAAATCTGTTAAAATGCTGCTATGAACCTGAGTGGAGTGTGGAAACACATTGAGTTCTCGGTAAAGAAAAGTTTCTGGGCACAGCAGTCAGTAAAGTTCATGCTGACAAACATCTGGTCCATGAAAGGATAACTGTATGTAATATATATATATATATATATATATATATGAGTAAAATCTGACAATATAGAGAAAAAATTGATAACAAGGTAATCCAAGCAGGAGAGGTTTATGGAGAAACTAATGTTTTGGTTCTAATGAACCATCATCAGGACTAGGAAGGATGATATTAGTGATGTTAAATCAATAATGGATGTTTAAAAAATACAAAAACCTTGGGAAAATAAACAATGATATATATTTCCTGATATATAGAATTTCCTATTAAATATCCATCATAATTTAACATAGCTAATATCATCTTTCTCAGTCCTGATGATGGTTCATCAAAACAGAAATGTATAGTGTTGACTTTGTTTCTCAATAAATCTCTCCTTCTACTTGGATTACTTTGTTATCAGTTCTCTCTCTCTCTCTCTTATATATTTCGTTTGATATCCAAAACTTTTTTTCCAAGCATGTTTTAAACTTTTTTACTAATTTGGTTTATTTGATGATGTTATGAAACTGCTGTTATCACTCTCTTGAATTAAAAAATATATGTGTAATAATATATGACCCTTGCCACTCTTCAGGCATCACATTTTTAATTCTTTTGGCTGGGATTATGGATTGAAAATGACTGCTCCTCCCTTAAAAAAATAATTGCATCTTTATTTTGAAATAAAGTTCAAGGGTTAAGTATAAATTAATGTTATGGTTGACCACGAAAGAAATTTTTTTTTCTGCAAAAATAAATGAATTTCTAACAATTCTATTTAACTCGGACCCTTATTTTATTTCTTCTGACTTGCCAGTTGTTTTGTTTGATTTACATTTGCTTTCTAAGTGATTCTATAAGGGTACAGTGGGATTTTTTTTCTATAGATATATATGTAAAATATAAACAATTGTAGGTAATCAATATTAAGTTTTTATTGATGTTTTCCCAACTTTTTCTATAATTAATCCTTAATGTTCTAAAATTTGCTAAAGTGATATATAATCCTATCTGTTAAGCATCCCCATATGTTTTACAATTTTAAAAATACATTTCTTTTTTTCTCTATTCTGTGATATAAGCTTGGAACTAAAATTACAATTTAAAAAAAAAAAAAAATTTTTATATTACCATTTGATTGGTTTAATATACCATTTATCAATACGTCATATTATTCCATAAAAAATATGAACTAAACATTCTTCTGGACAATTTTTTAAAGCCAGCTTGTTTTATTTAACACAACTTTGAATAAAGTTATTTCAAAACCTGGCAAGAAATTTATATAATATTGATTACTTCTTTTTTGAATTAATGTTTTAGTCTTCAGCCATTCTATATTATTGTCAGCAGAACATAAGATAATTACTTTGTATATCTTGATAGTACTAGGTAGTATTAATTAAATATTCAAATTTTTATCAAATGAAAAGTAGGGATATTTCAGTAATATAACCTTTTAGTTCAATGTTAAAAAGCAGAAAAACTAGGTAACTGATAGATCATTGCAAAAATGAATTATTTGAGTCACTGTTGATGAGAATGAAATGTTCAGATTTTGAGATATTAATAAAGTTTGGTCAATAAACTCTACATTGACATAATGTAAAGGACTAATGGGAACCAAGATAGTTGTTCTAATAGATATTTCCAAGGTAAAAATGCTTAGTCTGCAACTGTTGGATGTCTAGATATATAAAGACATCACCTATTATTAACTGAAATTATTTACTACAGTGCAAATATTTAAAATTTTCAGTAATTCAACTGGTTTTTGGTCAATAAAATAAGAGGGTTGTTGAAGTTTGAAGCCAAGAAACCTTAAGTGATGATGTGTTTTTTTTTTTTTTTTTTATTTCTTGAGTAAACAAAAATGTATGATCATATTGTTTGTGTGGATTTATGAACCTATTAGTAGGTTTTTTTTTGTTTTTTTTTTATTGTGGTAGCATATTTCATATCAAAAATGTCTAGTTTTGTTTTTAATGTTCATTTCTATCAAAAACTAATGTTTATGAAACCAAACAAATTCTGGCATGTGACCTTAATGTTATAAACTTCTATATTTTTGGATAGAAGAGGAAACAAATTTTTACAATTCAATTGACCTATAAGATTTTCATAGATATTCACAGTCTCTATTGAATTATGTATGTATTTACTCAATCCCTCCATTATAAGCAGGATTTGGCACAATACAGTTGGTTTGAATTAAAAATTTACTGCAAGACTGGTTGCCATACCAAGCTTAAAGAGAAGATATATGTTCATGCCTTTTTCAAGGAATAGCAATTTTTGATTTTGGTATTTCGGTTAGAATGTCATATTACATCATATAAAATGGGTACTCAAAAGAATTTTTTTAATGTATGTGTTATGTAATATATGTGTGCTACGGGACATTGGCCCAGCGGTTAGGGTGTTCGCCAATGGCCCGGGAGACCTGGGTTCAATCCCAGGTCGAGTCATACCAAAGACTTTAAAAATGGAACTTGATACCACCTTGCTTAACACTCAGCATTATAAGGTATGGTTCAAGGGTAAAGTGGAGCAATCCTGGGAATGGAGTAGCGCCCTCCCCTACACCTTGGTGTAGTAGCTATCGAAAAGGGAGCCTTCGGGTCACCCTCGACTATGGTCGCTAACTTTACTTACTTACATAAGTAAAACGTCATTAACTCTTAAGTTAAATATGTAAATAATACTTGTAACATTTTAATAATTTAAAATTATAGATTGATTTATTATTGAGGTAAATTAGTTGGAGATGATTTTCCATTAAAAAGATTTACAGATTAAGTTTTATATTTGATTGTTTAAACAGTTTCTTATGTCTTGTTAATTCAATTCCAAAAGTTTTCAATATGTTCTTTGGGTAATTATCTCTCTTTATCTCTATTTTCTAAGCTTAGTCTAGAAGTGTGTGTGGGGATAGTATTCAGTGCTAACCATTACTCTATGGGGAGGTATCAAGCTTTCTTGAGTAATATACATTATTTGCAAAATTATACAGTTCATGACTAGACTAAAAGGATTTTTGGAACACTAGTGAGTGAAATAGAAAGGAAGAGAGGTCTAAGCTAAGAATAAAAAATGTGTTCTTATATCCAGTTGAAATATTTCATCTAGTAATTCAAATGAAAAGTATTTTATTTTACAAGTTGTTTTTCTTTTTTAGTTTACATTTTAAGATAATATATAAAAATATTTAACCCTATACAAGTGAAAGGTTTAAAACATTTTCATGATTTTTTTTTTTTTTTTGTGAGAGGTTGAATAAATTTTAATTTTTTACAATTAGTTATAGGACAATTTTTTTTTAGTTAATAATTTTTGAAAAAGTAGCATAGTTTTAATTCAAATTTTTATTTATCTTGAAATTTAACAATAAAAGAATCTAAGAATTCACATACTACAGTATTCTTTTATTTAAAATTTTACCATAAACTTGAGTGGTTCGAGACATACTTTATTTTTCTAAAGACTTTTTTTAATATGATAAATGTATGTATTCCATTTTCTTTTATGGACTATAAAGAAATAAGCTAAGAATTGAAAATGTCCCCCACTTTTTTTAAATGGTGGAAAATTTCATGTATTGATTCATATGAAAAGTAAAGTATTTCATTCTAAAAATAGTTCATTTTATAAAAAGGTTTTGAGTTACACTGATTAGAAATTATATTTGTTTTAAAAAATCAGTTTTTAAGTTATTGATAAACAATGTTTTAATTTAATTTTTTTTTAATCCTCTAAAAAAGTAACATTGTAGGTAGATACAATCGAAAGAAGCTAAAGAATAAAAATGTATCCTTACAATAAAAAGCTAAGAATTAAAGATGTCAATTTTTTTTTTTTTTTGTTAGAATTTCTTTTTTTTTTTTTTTTTTTTTTTTTTTTTTTTGTTTACATCTAAAATAGTATTTTAAAAAGGTACCCTTTTGGTTTTAAACATTTACAAGATATCTTTTTAGTTTTAAAAGAAAATTAAGAATTATGATTAATACTAAATTACAAAAAAAATTTTTGAAGAAGCACTTAAATTCAAATTTTGCATATGGAATCTGTGATATTTTAACATGGGTGGGCTTAATAAGAACTGAAGAATTGCACATGCTTTTTTGTAATTACTTATGAAGAACTGTGAAGAGTTTCATAAACTGGTTGATTTTTAATCAGTAAAAATCAAAAACTAAATTTTGTACTTTTCCTTATAAATATTTTAAAGTGTATGGATGATTTTAATGCTCAATGACATCTCTTTTTCGAGTTATAAGGTGACATGTACTTACCAAAACAGTCACATATTTTTTTTTTTTTTTTTTTTTTCTTTCCATTTTAGGTCCAAAAAGAAAAAAGTAACTATTTCAGAACGAATAGGTCCACTTAGAGATTTTTTTAAAGAATTATTTATTTTGTTCTTACATGCATGTATGTTTCCAGCTTGTTGCTTTCATCGGAGAACATGTGGCACAAGGCTATGTAAATGGAATTGTTGGCTAATTCATCAATGAGACTGGAACTCACTCTTGAAGGTCTGTTAGTAGAATGTTTTTTCAGGTTTTGTATTGTTTTATATAGAGGTCACTGTTGTCTGTTGGATTTCTTCTCTTCCTCCCTTTTTATATAATATATATATATATATAGCTTGAAACCCAATGTCTTGAGTCATCATGTGCAAAAGTTTTTCACCTAGAACAAATTTTAATATTCCTATATTTGTTTTCACATTAAAAGCAATATTAGCTGGGCATATATATATTCTTATAAAACCCATGAAGAATGATATGTTAACTAAAGTTAGATAAGTTAATAAAATTATTTTCATTTTTTTTTTTTCTTTTTATTATCATTTAATTATTTGATAACTGTTTAAGAAGTTACTGTTGCCTATCAAATGAATCAATTATTATTTTGGAATGTGTTTTTAAAGTTTAAAAAAAGAATTAGCTAATTTGCTAAATAAATGGCATGCCATTATTTAGTTTGAAGATTCTCATGTGTTAGGGTATACCTAGCATCACTAAATTATAAAACATTTCAAATTAATATTTTATTAACAATTGAGCTATGTTTTGAAGATTATTCAGTTTTTCAATTTTTACTTTATTTTATAGGAAGAAGGTACAGGAACAAATTTAATCAAAAAAATTCTGAAAATATGTTTACAGATTCTCTTTTGCTATAAAAATAGATACTTAAATTTTTATTTAGTGATTTTAATAGACACATTTTATAAACCGAAAAACTTGTTTTATGACCTTGTATTTTTCTATTTATAATAATGCTCTTTGTCAAATTTTAAGTTTAATATACAATTTGAATAAAAAGAGTATGAAATATATGAAAAAATTTCAGATGCTCTTCATTATTTATGAATAGTAGGTTTAACATCAGTCTATTTGATTTTTCTTTTTATTTGCCACTTTGTTGTAGATATTTAATTTGGCTTTTTTATGAAAGTTGTAAACACCCGGTGAGGATAGAACTCACTACAATAGAAATCTGGTCAGTGAGACTAACCTTGCCCTTGCACTCTCTCACACACAGGTAAACTGTTGTCACTAGATTTGTTTCTGTTCATCTGAATTTATGCTGAAATGAACAAAATTAATGTAAAACTGGCATGATTTGAAACTGCACAGATGGGCTGGCAGGCAAGCACCATAGCTGATAGACTATGTGAACACTTAGAATATTTGTCATAAAGTAATTTCTGTTTTTATAAACTTTTTTTAAATGCTGGTACATAATTATTAGAATGAGTCACATTAATTCCTTTTCTAATCAATAAGTTAATTATAGTAAAGTAATAAAAATTGGGACTTGAAAAAAGATGAGAAAATTTTGGTTGTTGTCCCCTTTGAACTTCAAGTGTCTGTCATAGCTGGTAACTTAGTAATTTGAACTTATCTAGAGGTAGATTGTTCTCTTTTCCCAGTCTATCTTGTATCAGTTAATTCTTCCTTTAAATTATAAAATCTAGTTCAATGGAACAAATTAATATTTGTTCCATTGAACCAGATTTTATAATTTGTTATATACTGCTTGACCTAGAATTTGAACTCATGACCATGGTAACTAGATTCACTTTAACTAATACTTATATCTACTAGACCATCATTCAGTGGTTGTATCTTGGATTCTTAAACTTTTTGTTATTTTTGTCTTCAATTTAATTAGAATAAAGGGTTTGATTCAAAATTCCCAGAATGTAGACAGACATCTGAAGAAGATGAAGTTACAATAGCTGAAATGTGACTATCACAACCAAGACAAGGACACTAGTCTGAGCACATCAATGAATGATAAATTGATTTTTGTTTTCTTTCAAATTAATTGCTGTTCCAATCCATTTTTTTTTTTTAAGATTAAAAAATAAAGATACATGTAGAAAAGAAATGAAAATATGAATTTTACATTGAGATTAGCAGTATATAAATCCTTTATAACTTTGGCTTCTAAAGTGACTGCCTTTGGAAAAAAAATTGTACTAAGAAAAATTCATTTTTCACCCAAATAATTGCTGTCTATTTTACTGTAAATTGAATATTTATTACTATTCCCTTGCATTTTTTAAACAAATTTTTATAGAGAAGAGATTTTAGTTTTCTCTAAAATATTGAGTTTGACATTTCAATAAATTATGGATTTTTATTACTCTTGAATTTTTTTTAAAATAAAGTTTCTTAGAGAATTTTATCACTTAAAAATTTATATTTTAAAATAAGCTTGCTGATTTAAGTTTTGAATTTCAAATTTATAAAATGAAGTTTCTTAGAGAATAGACAGCAGACAAATTAGCTATATAATATGGTAAATAATAGCATTTTTGATGTACTATGTTAGGACTAAAAATTTCCATTATCACTTGGCTGAGTTGTCATTTTTAATCTGACTACTAAATGAAAAAAATGCTAAGATACAATTAGTTTGTGATGAAATTTTGACATCAGAATATCTTGAATTTGAAATAGAAACAAATTTTTTTTTTTATGTCAGTCTAAAACTTAATTCATTTGATATCTTTGCATTGATGTTTCCAAGTGGCTTGAACATGCAATTTATTTTACTTATATTGATCTACTTTTTTTCTCTTTAATTCTAATACGTTGTAGAATCACCTTTTCATTATATTTTTTTCTCTCAGAAGCTACTACTTTTATTTTGAAATTCTGCAGAAGGGATCTTTTGAAAAGTGATAAAAAGCAACAAGAATGAAAAAATATCAGTAAAAATTGATTTAAAGAATAAGTTACATAATGAAAATACTTTATCTCACTATATTTTAGACCATTTTCTATTTGTAAATTTGATATTTAGAAATATGCTTATAAACATAGAATTTTTAAGTCTTTCATTTTTTGCTGGTTTAAAATAATTAAAAAAAATTTGCATAATTGTCATTTTTCTAAACCTTTTGAATTATTTTTTTTAATGTCTTTACAACTTAGTTTTACTATTGAATATCTAGTTTGTCAGTAATGACAAACTAGATATTCAATAGTTACAAGAAATAAAGTTTTTTTTCTGAATTTTTACTTGTTTTTATGTACTTTTTATGATCTCTTGAATCTTATTTCCTCTGGTTATTTCTGGTTTAGTGTGAATGATTGGTTCTAAGAATCAATATTTTTAATGGACTTTATTTTTCTTCTATTTAATACTTTAATTAATAATGTTAAGTTTTAGAGATAAAGATTACTTTTCAGTAGAGTAAATGTCAAATAAATTCTGGTATAAATTTGACTTGACTCTATAGATTTAAACAGAAACTGATGTAAAGAATTATTTTGTCTTTGTAATTATTTAGATAGTTGGTTATCACACAATTCTGAAATTGTTAGCTATTTTTAATTATGAATAAATGAAATTAACAATCCTTTTTTTTTTTTTCCCTTCTCACTTTTTAGTGAGCCAGTGAATGGTTGAAACTGGAGAAGTCCAAGATAACATGACCATTGTGATGCGTGGGAGTCCTGCTGGTGGGGACTCCCCCCAAGATAACACTCAAGCACCACCACAGCAACAGCAACAGCAGCAGCAACAACAGCAGCAGCAGCAACAACAGCAACAAAAGGCTACCCAGTCTACAAGTGAAGAGACTGGTCAAGGCAATGGCCATACAGAAATGCAAGATGAGCAAGAGCCAGACTTTCCCCATGAAGCTTTGGCTAAGCTGGATGAAATGATCAATCGACCAAGATGGGTGGTGCCTGTTCTTCCCAAGGGTGAATTGGAGTTGCTTTTGGAAGCATCCATTAAACTCAGTAAAGAATGTAAGTGCTCATAAATAGCTTTTACTTTTGTATTTTCTTATTTTGAGGAAAAAAATTTTTTAGCAGAGGAATTATAGCAAAATTTTAAGTTTTCTAAACTTAAGATTTTGCTATAATTCCTCTCTGCTAAAATTTTTTTTAATATATATACTATTTTTCTTTGAGTTGATATTTTCACTTTAACCTTTAAGTTGATTTGACTTTAAAATCTTGGTGAGGAAAAATAATTTTGGATTTTGTGCTATTTGTAAGTTTTAATAATCCTTCAAATAAATCTTGTTCTGTTTTGGAGAGAAGATACTAAATTCAGATCTGATGTGAAAAAGATTTGTTTCTGTATTTATAACAGGAATATTTAAAATATCGCAAAAAACATAATTAGCTGTGATAGGCTGGATTTATTACAATTTTTAAAATGATAAATTACTACTGTTGCATTTCTATTCCAAAAATACTCAACACTATTAAAAGCAATGAATTTTCTTTTAGATTATATAATTTTAAAGATCTTGGGAGTAAATATATATACAAGATGAAATTATCTTGCTAGGTTGTTTAAGTACTACCCTATTTTAAGCTTGAGCAATTCCAATTTATAAACCAGTTGGCTGGGACTGCAGAATACACCGACTACATTTCTGCAAAGGGGTAAGACTTCCCCAACAAGTGTCCTGGATATGACACTAAACAATTTGATGGTAAGGTTCTAATAATGCTGGAACTTTGGGGAATGTGGAATACTCTTTCTTTGCTATTACTCCAAGGTCTACTCTGGCTTGGAGTGGTAGCATTTGATAGGGTCCTATCTATGGGTCAAATAGAACTAAACTGTGTACTTATACTAAACTGAATTGTTTGAAATAGAACTGTTTATATGTATAAAAATGAATTTGGCATCAAATAACCTACAATGGTTGATGTGCCATAAAACCAAACCAATCCAAACGTACAAACTTTCATCAAAATGATTTAATTTGGCATTGAATGACCCGAAAATTGTTGATACAGTGTGAAATGCCCAACCAACCAACTTTATATAATACAATTAGAAGAAAACTCAAACCTGGTTAAATTGTCATTAGAAATTTATTTTGGCGAAGAATATCATTATACTCTTTGTCTCATCCACACATTTAATTTGAGGTTAAAAAACAGCAAATATGCATTACAGTCTATATATGTGTATGGAAAAAAAAAAGAAAAACGTATTTAAATTCTCAGGTGAAAGTAAAGGGGGATAAAACAAAGTATTAGAAAAATTAATATATGTATATGAGAGAGATTGAAAAATAAGGTAATCCAAAAAGAATTTAATGTAAAAAAACCCCCAAAAAACTTAAAATTCAACCCTGTAAAATTTTAAGTTTTTTCCAAATTAAAACTTCATTTTTAAAGTTAATATAGAAAATGTTATACCTCATTCAATTTGCATTTTGTTTTCAAAATTAAAACATAAAAATCTGGTTTATTTTCCAATCTCAAAATTTTTTTGCATGGTACTATTTTATTATATAATTGCATTAGGCATTAATTAAAATTTAAAAAAAATTTTTTTTATTGCAGAACAAAAATGATTTCAGTACTTGTTGAATATTATTTGTTATATTTCCTTGATTTGCTTTTTCCTCTCCATAAGATACAACATTCTCTTATAATCCTGACCAAAATCAGATTGTATTTTCATGGCATGGATTTAAAAAAATTTAATGAATAAAATATCTTTAACTATTACAAGAAATTGTTGCTATTGCACTAAGTTTTAGAATATATCCAATGTTTTGTAAACATTTTAAGCATGAATACAATTATTCAGTGTTTTTGACATAAAATGGTTTGTTACTCCTATAGAAGAATTCCTCTTTCTTTAGTGTTGTAGCTTATAATAAAACTACACTGGATTATTGTATCAAGCCTAATTGATGTTCATTGTTATGAACAATGAAGTTAGACTTCAAAAGAAAATTGATGGCTTCTAGGGACAATGAAATATGCTTAAAACTATTGAAGTTACTGAGTAACAAGCATTTAATAATAGAAAAACTTTAACTTCCTAACTTTTTTGGTTTGTCTGATCTAAGAGAGAGTTGTTTTTCATTTGATTTTTATTTTATTTTTTTTTTTTGTTTTGTTAAAGAAACTTAAAACATGTTTCTTAAATACTTTATATTTACCCCCCCCCCCCCAACAAAAACATGTTGAACAGGGGTCAGAAAAATCAATCTCAGAATTTGTTTATCAATTATGTTTCCTTCTTTTTTTTTTTTTTTTTAATATAGACATAAAAAACAAAGGTATTTGAGAAATTAGTAATTATTTTTGTGACCTAATTTTCTGAAGTCAAATTTTCCTAGCATCATAATGGTTTTCTTATAAGAGTAAAATAGTCTTAAGTTTGATTTCCATCCTGTCGGTGGAACTTAAGATATGCTGACTATTCTCTATGAAGGAATAAGACCCTCCTAAAAAAAAGGGGGTATCCTGGGTTATGATACTAAAGTACACGTGATGGTGAGGCTCCAGTTTTGGTGCTCTGGGGAGTGTGGAGTTCTCCTTCATTGCTGTTACTCCTAAATCCACTCTGATCTGAAGTAGTTGTACTTGTTAGGGTCTCATCTATGAGTCAAATAAAATTAGAAAATTATTTGTATTAAGTTGAACTATGTATTAAAAAAAATTTAAGAAACAGCTTCACAAAAATGTAAATATGAACATACAATAAACATGATTCCCAAACCCCTTGGTATAAAATAACCCTAGATGGGTTGACATGCTGTTAAAATCAGTCAATCATTAAGTTTGATTTCTAAGACCTGAATCATTGGTACCAAAATTAAGTGTTTTTTTGGTATCAGACTCTTTGACAAATTCTTGATTCATAACATTTGCAATTATATAAATAGGAATGTACTTTTATATTTTTGTTATACTCTTGAAAATTCTTTCTTTTGTATTAGAAGTAAGCTTAGATTAAATTATACACAAAATTGGTTCCTTAAACTTTTGATAATTGAGAATGGTAGTACATATGCTAATTGAACAAGATATTAAACATGTACTTATTTAATATAAATAGTTAATTATGAGATACTTTCTTTCTTTTCAGCATTGGATACACGAAGTGAAGCTTGTCAAAGATTTTTCCGCGAAGGCTTGACCATATCCTTTACCAAAATACTTACTGATGAGGCTGTGAGTGGATGGAAATATGAAATACATGTGAGTTCAACTTTTATGTAATCAAAAAGTTTGATTTTAAGAAATTGATCCTTTTGCAGATAGCATAAGATATTCTGAGACTCTTTTCAAGTTTAAAATTTGTTTAGTTTTTTTTTAACAGATGTTAAAGTTATAGCTTTCAATTGAACTTTTTCTATAAATTTCCAAATTGTTTAAAATTGCTCTATTCAGTTTTGGTTGATAGTATTGAAATAATTTTTGTATTAAAAAAATTATTGGATTCTTTTTGCTAAATGATTTATCTTGCTTCTATTTAAAATATGGCAGTGTTATTTGATATTTCCTGAACTGTTCATAAATTAGGAAAGAACTGAGTCTAAAGAAAATTTAAGGAAATGTATTTATACTTTACTTTACCAAGTGGATAAAATTTAACAACAATATTAGAAATAATTTTTTTTTCACCCAAGTGATTCAGGCCATAATAAATGGAAGTTGATTTATACTGTTGATTTAAAAGTTAATTTTACCTAAACAAGAAATCCTTCTTATTCTTCAAAACTAAAGTTGCATTATGATTATCTGATTTTAATTTTTAGTATTGTTTTAGAAAGTAACAGTTGTAGTCAGTTTTATTTCAAAATTTAAGCCTGCATAAGTTTCATTATTTTGATTTGTGTTTCTTACATCCCACTTGTGTTGCTTTTTTGCCACAACATTTAGGTTGCTATTCTATGACAGCATGGAGACTATTTCTGTTAAGGCCTGCTTTGACCATCTGACAAGAAAGTTACTGGTTTCAATAGAAATAATTTATTTAAGTAATCTCACTGTTACACACTGACTATATTCATAGCATTAATAATAGTAGTAGCAAACATAATTAACATAACATTCTTTTGATTCCAAGAAATCAAAATAATCAATTTCCTTCAAAGTTGAATATTTTAGTTTATATGAAATTCATAGAAGTAATGGGCTGTGAATGATCTTGGATAGATGTTGATTTTTCAAATGTTTCTGTTTACTGGTTAGTATTAAAGTTTTCTGTTTTGACTTGAGTTGTTTTGGCTTTTATTTTCAAACCAGTTTCAGTCGTCTCAGTCTCATTTTCTAGATGAGTTAGTTTGGAGGCTCTTCTGCTTCATCTAGTTTCTGTACAGATTCAGTGGAATAGCTTGAGTATCTTGGTGCTACAGTTGTCTGTTTTCAAGCCTAACATAAATATATTTTGGTTTAGTTTCAAGTAGTTCAACCTCATTGACATAAGGTTAAAACTTATTTTGGAAAATATATCATCTCATTAAAATTTGGACAGATTGAGACAACATTTTAAGAAGTGAACAGCTATACTGGAGATCTGAGTGAATATATATGTAGACATCAGTAAAATGCAAAACAATTGTTGAATATTAACAACTGATCATTACACAAAAAAACCCAAAGGGGAGCCTATTTTTCAATTATAGTTAACATGATTCTTGGTGTTAGTAAGGGGCCTTTGAAATCTATAATTTATGAAGTTGTATTACTCTGACTATTTGACTTTAAGTCAAATTGTGGCTTCATTTCAGCAAATACCGGGCAAATTGTTATTTTTTGGATCTGAGAAGGGCAAATTCCTACTTTTCACATAATGAGCCATATGCACTATGCTGAGATGGCATATTGAATTCTGGAAAATATGTTGGCCGTGTGGTTTTGTTTATAACATAACTCGAATTACTATCATGTAATCTTACTGATTTTTTTCTGCTTGCTTCATATGAAGCATAAATGAAATCAATTTTTAGTTGATTATCAATTGAAAATGCTTACCTAATAAATAGCCTCTATTTATGCAAAGCTTTGACGATTGCATATATCAATAACTCCATTGGTCAGTTGGGTCATGTGTAAGGGTATGTATTTAACCAAGCAGATTTCAAGAATGTCTATCAGAAAACAAAATTTGTGTAAATTGTAAAGTACTCTTTGACCAATCCTGTTTCGTAACTTTACAAGAAAATTACTTGTTTGAATATGAAGGAATTCCCTTAATTATGTAATCACACTCAGCAACATACTATAATTATAGTAGTACCAGTATTAGTAGTGGTTGTAGCAAACTCAAATTAACATAAAAACTGTGTTTTAAGAATTAAAAAAACTGTTAATCCTGTTTTACACTTTAAACATTTTTAAAGTGCTAGATATTCGAGAAAAAATAACTTGTATTTTAGTAATTTTCTGTTTTTCAGTTCACATTAAATGTATGACATGACCTCAATAAAAATTTGTTACTGAATAAATAAGTTCCATTGTTATAACATGACTTGTGTTTATTTTTTGCTGTCTTGTTTATATTTGAAGGTTAGGAAGAATTATTGTTGTAGATTTCTTGAGAGTAATGATATTTTTAATTTTTTACAGAGATGCATTTTTAAGAATGCAGAAAAATTAATTGAATTATGCATTTGTAAGCTTTCTCAGGATTGGTTTCCTTTATTGGATCTTTTAGCAATGGTTCTAAATCCCCAGTGCAAGTAAGTAAAAGCTTTTTTTTTTTTTTTTGCTTCCTAAATAAATTATGAGTTAAAAATTTTGTTTTATTTTTGAAAACAAACTGAATATTTTATTCATTGACTTAACTTGGTATCTTCTAAAATCATGTTTTTTAAGGATTTTTTTTTTTTAATAAACCAAATGCCAAATTTAAAATGCTATTTATATTAAAATGAAAATTTTTAAGTGAAAAAGTTGTAAAGTTTTTATTTGGTAGATTTGTTAGATTATTGCTCTGTAAATTGCAGAAATGATTTTAAATGTGTAGAATTTCAGTAATCTCTTTTGTGTGTGTGTATATATATATATATATATATATATATATATATATATATATATATATATATAATCTCCATAAAAAAAAGTATATGTTAATTTTTTTTATTTCATTTGCTTTATAAAACATTTTCTGATGACTTATTACCTTTTATTTTTTTTCTGTTAATTCAAGGTTCCATACGTACAATGGAACTCGCCCGTCAGAAACTGTCCCACCAGGAGCTCAGGTGACTGAAGAGGCCATATTTGCAAAACCACCCGATGCAAGGACGCCTCGGGTATGTATTAACTGGAAACCAATTTCTACATTGTCTTTTGATAAATGCTTGTCTCTTGTTGAACTGAAACTTGTTTGAAGATAAATGTATAAGCACTCGAAAGCGGTGAAGGGTTATTTGTTTCCATTGCAGTTCCAAATGGGCCTAAAACCCTACACTACTGCATCATGTAGTGCTTAAGAACATGAACTAAAACCATTTTTCACCCTTTTTTTTAATAGCCCGGTCAGCTGGGGCTTGTAGAATACACTGACTGCATCTCTGCAGAGAGGTAAGGGTAAGAGCCCCCCCCATGAATATCCTAGATATGACTCTAAACAATCTGATGGTGAGGCTCCAGTAATGCTGGAGCTTTGGGGAATGCCAAGTACCTCTTTATTGTCATTACTCTGAGGTCCACTCTGGCCTGGAGTGGTAGTACCAGATAGGGTCCTATCTATGGGTTAAATAGAACTAAACTGTGTACATATACTAAACTGAATTGTTTGAAATTTAACTGTTTTGACAGTTAACAAAAACTGTACTAATGCATATTTGAAGATAGGAAAAACTGACTTTATTTAGTGCTAAATAACCCCCCAAAATGCTGTAAAACAAAATAACCCATCAACCATTTTCTTAAATTGAAGCATGTAGTATAACATGTTACCTGGGACAAAAAGTATTAAAAAATACTTTCAGGGGGTGTTTTTCACAGATTAATGCAGGATAAAGCTGGATGATCCTCATAACTGGAGAAAAGGATTTTGTCTGAATGAATATTCAAAGACTTTCCTAGTGAAATGTTGGCAAGGTGATAAAGGAGTTTTAGGCAGTAATCATTGGCAATGAGTTGATTGGCTTTTGTAGAATTGCTGATAATATCAAAAGTAACTCCTGTCTTCATTGACTTCCTAAAGACCAATTTTCAGACATTGCTCAAAAAGAGTTGTATATAAACAGAAAGTGACATGCACAACAGTGCTCCAGCTCAAACTGCTATTATAGCTATTGATTAAATTTCAGTTAAAAAATGACTGATTTATAGATTGGCCAGTATGTTCACCTGATCTGAATTCTTTCAAAGATCTTTGGAGCATCATCAAAAGATATCTTTTTGTAGGTGGCAAGCTATTAGCTCTCTTGAATGAACTTTAAAACAATATCAATTATTTGTGAATCAATCACTCATAAAGAAACTTAGAATTTAACTTTTCTGAACTGTAAGCTACTTGAATTCCTAGTTATTGTTTTCTACTGTGGTATTTAAAACAAACATGTTTGCTTTATATATTATTACTCTGAATAAATCTTTGTTTGACCAGTTTTGTTCATTTTTTTTTTTTTTTTTTTTCATCTGATTCTTATCATTTCAAATTAATTCTTTTGAGATGGTTGGATATTAGTTAATCAAATTTTGTATATTCCTGCATAAATGAAATTATATATGAGATCTTAGACTAAACATGCAGTATATGTTTGACCCATGGCCCCCTGATAAATATGGCCCCATATGTCATATTTATAGGCTGATTTCTTTTATTGTCAATTTATGTATATTTTATCTGAAAAATATTAAAATTGTGCAAAAATACATTTTTTTCCAGAAAATTAATAAAATATTTTAGGCAAACAAACAAATATTGATACAAAAAATTTGCCGTAATACAAAAACATAAGTAAAAGGAACTTAACATTTTCTCTTTAAAATGGATTTTCTTTGGACCTTTGCTTTTTTTTTTTTACATTTCACAGTATTCTTTCAAACTTCATCTGATGAAATTTTTTGTTTTATTGTAAAATATATTTACAATTTTTATTGCAAATATAAGTCCTTTTTCCATGTGTATTTTTCACATGTAAAACTATATTTTGGAGAATATATTCCCAAAACTTGTTCTGCAGACACTCTTGTTGTGGATTCATGATTTTTTACTATAAATTGATCTGCATATTCAAGTATAGCAAAACAAGCACAAACAAACTCCGCCATTTGTCTAGATGGAACAGTAAGACCTCTTTGAGAAAGCAAGTCCAAGTATTCCTTATTTGTAGCCTTATCACTATCATCGCCTACCATGATCAAGGAACACATTTCACATTGAAAATGTTTAATTAATTTATTTGTGATATATCCAGAAATTGTATATGCTACTTCTTAGCTGTCTGGTGACAAGAGCTGATTTATTTCTGATTCATGCTGGGCCAAAATATTAAGTATTTTGTCATTCTTTTGAACTGGCTTGAGGTTTTCCTCCCAAAATGTGTTTTGTTTTAAGAGACCGACAAGTCAATATTCTCTCAGTACTCAATACTTCTTGAAGACTCACCAAAAATCTACCACCATTCATCTGTCGATAATCTATTTTCAAGAGAGTCACTTTGAAACCTACAGGTGAAAATAAACTCATACCCTTCATCTAAAAGTTCTTGCATAAGCATAGCCTGTCCTCTCAAAGTTTTAACAAAAGCTTTGGAAGTTTGCTTTGTTGGACAAAAATCTGAAATTTGTGCCCAAGACTCAATCCAATCAGAATCTTTTGTAGAAATCAATTTTTCCATCATTTAAAATGGCTGCATTGTTAAAAAAATTAAGTGTGAGCTTTTTTCTTGAATTTGCTATTGTCCACCAGCATGATATCAATCTAAGGAAGTTTGACATGTCAACTCGATCAGGAAAATAGCTCTCACAAGCTGCAATAGTTGTCTCATGAAAAATGGCAACAGCAAATTAACATTTTGTTTATTGTCACTAAGATGCAATGCTTTGAATGTTAGCTTTGGAGCCTTGCATAATTTAGCATTTAGAGCATTATCTTTGTTATATACTTTGTGTAAGTCAGACCAAGCTATATATTCCTCCTTTGAGGAAACAAATATTTGAGGTCTCAAATGTAAAAGCAGGAAATACAAATTTCTTTTTGTTCAGTAAACTATTACGAATATTTTTTTAATAAATGAACAGAATCAAAAAACAAATATTTTTGGAGGGAGGATAGGAAGAGTTATAATGTGTTTTATCCCCCTTAATTTTATCAAGTAAAATGTTAAAGGCATTCAAATTGGCAGCAACAGCCTTAATAAAAAATCCAGAATTTATCAGTTGAAAAATACATTTTAGGATTTCCTGAGAAAGCCACTCACCATTTACTGTTACTTCAGGACAGGCTTTAACAACTGACGGTAGTGTTTTTTTTCTTTTCTTTTTTTCTTTAAAGACCAGTAATCATGAATACCATTATTCCTTTATAAAGCTCATCATTTTCATTTACACCACGATACTCCCCACCATGAAATTGTGTTCCTTTTTGAAGGTACATTTCATCAACTCATAAAACACAGTCCTGAGAAAGATGACCTTTTTCCAAGAGTGATTTTACTGCTGTAATTGATCCCACACCACCACTTAGGATTTTTTCTAATAAAGAAAAAGATGTTAATGGAAATTTCTCCAGAAGTAATTTATAAGTTTGCCTTGATGTATAGCACAGTAGTAAGACATAACATATAAGGTTTGCAGAAAATGGAGGGCGGCCTTTTGGTTTTTAAAATCGAGTATGGGTCTTCTTCCACTACGTTTTTAATGTAGGTTGGAAAATTTTTTAACATGCTAAATTTTTTAAGTTTAGCATTATTTCCACGTATAAACCATTGTGGTAATGGTATAGGGTTTCCATTACATGACATGAAGGTTTCGGTCAATATGAATACATTCTTTTATAGATGGAAAATGTGTTTCAATGTCAAAGACTATTCTATAAATTAGAATATAATCTTCATGTTTTTTTAAATTCAAAACCAGTGGGACAACATTTCGTAGTCAATTGGGTAAAATCCATTATAGTGTCAGTTGAAAAAGATGAATTACAAGATTTTCTTTCAATCCGTCATTGCTTTGAGGGTTTTCTAAAATCTGTTTGAGCTGGCAAAAGAGATGGTTTTATTTTTTCTGAATGTATTGTTGGTATTGGCTGTAAATTCCAATTCAATTTGTTTCTCTTACCTTTCAAAATATATTTATCCTCAATGTTTGATGCAAAAAACTGAATTTTTCATAGGAAACCAATTATTTCGATTAACAAATTTTATCCATTTTTTGATAAGATCGGATTTTCCAAGAGGAAAAGAAAATATGGAGACTTTTTCACTTAGTATCATATCCATTAGAACAGCCAAATGCCACACATTTGTTAACCAAAAATATCACAAAATACTTAAAAATTCAATATCTAAATGCAGTTAATGTGTTAGCAAGAATATGTAATATGGAGTTTCAAAAACAAAACATCGCTTATGCAATTGAAAATCATTCAAGTGAGATCACTCTTGATTGCTAATTATTTATTGTTTTAATTTTTAAAACAAAAGTGTAAACATGCATTTTAGTGTTGAAAACATGTTTAAAAATTAAAATAGGTTCTGATAAATTCTCTTGAAATTTATAAATTATGTATTTTAAAAAAAGGTCATTCTTGAAGTTACGCCCCTTTTTAAAATTTTTAATTACGTTAGTGGCCAATCTGTTGATTGTTTTTAGTTTCAATTTCAATTGGCCTGTTGCAAATTGGCCTTTAATGTGACATACGGGGCCATATTTATCCGTGTGCTATGTTTGACCAAAATTTAACTACTATAGGACCATTAGTTTGATAATTATTTTCTTGATTTGTATATAATGTTGGAATGTAATATGTATAGCAGCTATTTTGTCTTGACTCCTTTGGGGAGTCTCAGTGGCGTAATGACTTAATGGACTGTAGCCTTGAAGTAAGCGAGTTTGAATTCTAGTTGCTCAGCTATGTTCATTTTGAGACTAATACCTTTGGGATGAACCCCCTTATATCCTCGGTTATGGGTTAAGTATTATCCCTGTTTTTCTATAAGGATGGATTTGGTGTTAAATAACCCATGAAGACTGATATGCCATTTGACAAAGAAACCAAAGTGCTTTCAGGATTCCTTTTATGACCACTTTGAATGTACTAGCTTCTGCCATGTCTTATCTGCAAACACCATAAATTCATCTGTCAGATCTTCCTACTCTTTTGTTTCTTGGGCATCTTTTGCACCATCTATTATCCTCCTTTCTAACTATTTGTCTTTTCCATTTTCATTTTTGTTTAATGATTTCTATATTTCTTTAGTTTGGTCTCTGATCCATGTTGATCTTTCGCTCTTGAATTAGTCCTCATATTTCCCTTTACATTGATATATAATATAATAAATATATATATATATATATATATATATATATATATATATATATAATCAGTGGCGACTCTAGCCTATTTTTGCTATTCGTGCCCCCCCCGACCTCTGTCAACTTCAGTTCCCAACCCGTGGTCCGTGGACCCAAAGTAAGTCATCATAGTTGCTATTGCGTGATTCTCCATTGTATAGCACATATTGACAAACGTACCTTGCATGGTGTTTTTTTTTTGTAAACAGTCAAGATACTATATAATTTGTAGTCTTGTTAATACTGGAGATAATTTTTTTTTCTTTTCAAAAGTATAGAAGAAAAGAGAAGATGTTCATTACTATGATGAGAAAAATATGTTTATTAGAATAAAGAAACTGATGACAATATACACACACAGCTAGTAGTTTCAATTTCGCTTAAAATAAAGATTATTTGTTGAAAATGTATTCAAATAAACAAATTTTAGTTACAGAATGTAATATATGCAACATTCATTAAAGAAATAGAGATCTGTTAGTGAAAAAACAAATTAAAACACGCCGTTTAACCAACATTTACCATCGCGATGATGATGTCGGCGACGGCTATAATCTGCTATCCCCCCCCTCTCTCTCGGTCCCTCTCCCTCTTCCCAAGACAGCTGTCAGCAGTCACATTGTGCTAATATTTTTGAGCATGGTGTTTTGAGTTGCTCTTGCTATTGGCTACAGCCAAAAGCGGATTTCTCTAACATTACTGTTATTATAAGTGCCTGGCAGGGATTGTGCGTGTTCAACATTATAGCCGATTTTATGGGATGTTCAATGGATCTGACGGTGGCCGGACAAAGACCATCTGTTCAAAACAGCATCGTTGTATTATTCCCAGATATATTTATGAACTTTTGGCTACTTAGTTATCGAAACTTGAATAGATACGTAATTTAATTGAGGTCAGACTAAGTATGTTTGCTTGAAATTAATGGATGATTTTTAATCCATTTTGAATAACATTGACCGAGTTATTGGTCGTGCCGGGCACCCCTGATATATACACACACACACATACATGCACTTTTAACTACTTTATTAGTAGTTTTTTTTGGTGGGGGTATTGTTGACAAGTACTATATATTCTATTTGTAAACATAAAATCCCCACCCCCCACCCTTTGTATACTTTTCAAGTTTGTCTATACATGTAGTTATTTAAATCTTATGTCTGGCTTTTAGTTTTTGAACATAACTTTTTTTCTCAGTAACTTAACAAAAATATTCAGTCTTTAAGAAATAGTTAAAAATCATTTGCTCAGTTTATAGCATCAGGTTATTTCTTTTCAGGGCTGGTTGGTAGATCTGGTGAATAAATTTGGACAAATGGAAGGATTCCAAATTATTCTTGACCGTTTCACTAAAGGCCCCCAGTTATCGGTGCCTGTGATAGCTGCACTGGTGAAGTAAGTATATTGAAATTGTTTTAATTGTTGACTTGAAAATTTAGGAAATTGTTGTTTACACAAATTAATTTTGTTTTTATTAAGTGTAACATGTAGAACACTTTTTGTTCTGAATAATTTTATCATAAACAGGTTTCCAGGCTTTCTTTATTTGAAGAATGGTATTTATAAATATGGAATTACAAAATATGGTTGAGTTAGCAGATCATGATGAAAACAAAAATAAATATTTGGCCTCTCTTAGAGTAGTAATATAATAGGGGGTAAAAAAATCATACTTTATAAAGATGTTCCTGTTTTTCACTTGTATTAAATTTGATTATAACTACATCATATCTAATGTAAGTTTTTACAAGATATGTTAAAGCTCTTATTAATACTGGTACAGTTATTTTTAATTTAACACAAGTTTTAAAGTGGTCAGTTAATATAAAATCGAATTTACACATGCTATTTTGAATACTGAGTTTTCTTTTATAAAAGAAACCCATTATTTCTGTATGGTTTTTACACCTAAAGAAGACTGTTGAATGAATTGGCCAAAATATTGTGAAAGCAATAAAATGAATGAGTTTGGTTGTTTTGAACAGCTCAGGAAATAGAACGATTTTAATGTTAAAGACAACTGTCTGTCTGTGTATGTAATATATATAAAATTGTCTTAAAAAAACAAAAAAAAAAACAATTTTTTTTTCTTTTTTTTTCTTTTTAAGATCAATTTAACTGTATACTTGTATAAATATTTTATGAAAATTCTCCCGAAAGGAATTTTATTTTGTAAGCTTAAGTAACAAATTCTAATGTTCCCTATGAAGGAGTCATTGCCAGCTGCTATAAAATTACTTTATTAAATGAATATTGTTCACAATTTGGGAATCAAAATTTGAAAACAAAAAAATGTTTTTGGAATAAAGTGATAATTATTGTGTAAATTAGATGAATAACATTTGAACTATGACTTATGAATTGTAACTTGTTTTTCATAAAAGTGAATAGTTTAGTTTAAGCTTTAGGAGTGTGTTTGAACCTATGAATAAGAATGAATAATTTATTAAGCAGAATCATAATTATAATGATTTTTTGATACGTTGTAATTTCTGTAAGTATAAATAAGCTTACAAACTTGAATAATAAATATGGAATATTTTATGTTTATTCTAGCTGTACAGTGTTTTACGTCTTTCAAACAAAGCAATGTTTTCAAATAAGATATTTTCTTTTATTCATACTTACATTTACAACAACTTGTATATTCATTTTTAAAATTTCTTTTTATATTCAATAAAAATATGTATTGGACTGACTGAAAGTAATTGTTTTAAAGTAAAATTTGATTGATAACTAAAGTTCAATCCTTAGATTTTTATTGCCAAAATTTTGATTTGTCATTTTTTTCTTCCTTTTGTGTGTGGTGATGAAAGCTAAAATTTTGTATTTTTCAGACCATTTGGTCAGTGCTCTGAAGTACTGACTCCTTATGCCATCCAGAAATATTTTATGCCAATTGTAGTAAGTATCTTTTCAAACTTTTTCATTGATAATTATTGTATTTTATAATTTCTAAAGTTTCATTTTATTTTTAGGAATTTTTTTTAAGTTACTAGATTATGTTGGCATTTTCAATTATATTGTGTATAGTTGGGGAAAATCTGTACAACTTGGTAAGCTGTTGTAAACCATCTAAAAAAACAGAAAATAAGATTGGGTTTGTTTTGCCATAAGAAAAGTGAAGTATATTTGTAATTAACAATTTTGTATTTTTCATTTTTTTATTTTTTTATTTATTTATTTATTTTTTTTTTTTTAGGAAATTGTCCCTAAATTTCTGGACAACTTAACAGATGATGAATTGAAGAAGGAGTCCAAATCAGAAATAAAAAATGATGGATTATCAGCCATAATAAAAGCACTGAAACAATTGGTGTCCCGTGTACCTAATCAGGAAGAAACTGTGAAGAATTTGGAAATCTTCCGTTTGAAAATGATCTTGAGGTGAATACTTTGAAAAAAAAAATTTTTTAGATTTACATCTCACTTGAGTAAAAAATTGTACAATCTATAGATAAGGTACTATGAATGATCAATGTCAGTGTTTTGTGAAATTCTGTAATTTAAAAAATTTTTTTTTTCAAACTTATATCTGAATGCTGTAGATTTAATCAGTTTATATCAAGCTACTTAATATAAGTTTTACACAGGTCAAACTAGAGCATGAGAATGTTATATAGTCATTGACTTATAACCAGGTTAAGTTCTTCCCAACCAATTGTTAGTTGGATTACACACTGTATATATGTACTATATACTGAAAGTCTAACATTGTATTAGTATTATGAGACAAAACTGTTTATTTAGTTAATTTGTATGCCATGCTGGGACCAGCACGAGTTTATGCTGCCTCTCACACAAAACATCCTATTTTTATAATTTTTGGTTTTCAGTCATGTTTTTGGTTGTGCTTGTGTGGGTTGTTGTAAGTTACATGTATTGTAAGTCAGCCTTTGTCTGTACTAGATTTAGCCAACATACTCAAAATATCAAAATTTATTATTGAAAATAATTTCCATCATATGTGCTATGTTTGTAACTTTCATGTAAGTTAAGTGAAAAGAATCTGCTAGACCTGCTAGTATTTCTGTGTATGATTTGTTACTAAAATGTCAGATTTTTTTTTCTTTTCCAAATAGTCATGAGTGATTCTTAACAATGTAAAATGCAAGAGATTGTGGGGCAAGTGAAATGAACTATCACTGTACTAAATACCAGTTTTCATCCAATCAAAGTGATGCTATATATATGATGGAATTAGAAAGTAGTCCTAGTATGAATTCTTTCCATAGAACCCAATGATTGATTCAAATATTTTTCTTAATTAGAAAACTAAAAGCAGTAGTTGACAAAAAGATTGTAATATTTCATTAGAATTAACATTAGACTCCATATTTCTTAAAAGAATCTGGTAAAAATCACTACAACTTGGCTGGGAAATTTTCATTCATCATAAAATTGTACCTTCTGATCAACCTTTATTCTGGTCTTTTCAGAATTCTTTTATTGAAGAATATTTTAATTTTCTGGAAGACTGTAAAAAGCATCTTGAACAGTTCTTTATTGAAAAAGATAGATGTTATTGGAGGATGGAATGAAAAATGTTTTGTTTAATAAGTGATAGAAATTAAATTTTTTCTCTCCACTTGAACCATATAAACTTATTTTTGTCCAACCTCACATATGGGCATTTAAAAAGAAATATTTAAGAATGATTTGAATAATATTGGTTATTAAATGACTTTTAAATTACAGTAAAAAAAAGAATTTTCATTGTAGTCACAAAATAGAATAAGAAATTAACACCTATTGATTTACAACACCATCATATATTTGATATGCTAAAATGAAAATAAATATTTTAAAAATTTGAAACAAAACTTTGAAAAAATGTGCTCAAAAGTTTTTTCTTTTTTTACTGTTATTTTTGTATTTAGATTATGGATTTTATTTTTTCTTGTAGTTGTATTATAAACTTTTTTCTATTCTAAGATGTATACACTCTTAAGATATTTTATATTTTTTTCTACTGAAAACCTAAAATGGATACATTTTTAAAAAATCTTTTTACATTTTTAAAAAATCTTTTAGATTTAATTAACTAATTGTGTTAGCATTTTTGGAGTTTGGGTAAATCTTTGTATTGCTTTTTGAATAGGCAAGCCAAAATTGGATAAAGCAGCACAAAGTCTTGAACAACTCTAATAATGTGGAATTACTGTTTTAAGTTTGTGCTTTGAATAGATATCGAGTGATAGAAATATTTTTCAATAATTATTTTTTACTATTAGTGAACTTGTAAAAATTTGTTTTTCAGGCTTCTTCAGATTTCGTCTTTTAATGGCAAAATGAATGCCTTAAATGAAGTAAACAAAGTAATTGCAAATGTGTCATTCCATGCCAGTCGTCATACTCCAATTGATGATGATGAATGGCTGACAGCAGACAAAATGGCAGTAAGTTTATCTTTTGTTTCTTTATACAATTTTACTCTTATCTGGCAGTCATTCCTATTAAAATTTTTCTGTATATGTTTTTTTGTTAGCTTTTTGTAGTTTATCTAATGCAGTTTTCCTCATTTGTCTTATCAACTATTTGACAATTATCAAACATCTATATTTGATTATAGTTTAAATATACATATAAATTTTACTTAATAAACTTTGATCCACCTGGTTAAATTGGCACTAACTGTAAATTTAGATAACACATCAATATGCCATAATATAAATATTGCTAGTTAAGATATATTAGTACATGTTTATCTCATTTATTCTATTTAATTTAAGTATGTATTTACTCAACTCCTCCACCATGGCAGGACTTGACTCAAGGTCAATTTTTAAGTAAAGCAAGTTTTCCTTTTTGACTAAGGCTAAAGAACTGTCTTCCTACTATTTACCTAAGCTGTAAGAAGAGATGGATTAATGCCTTTCTTTCTCAAAGTACTAAGTGAAATATAAGACGCTTTGTCCAGGATTTGAACTCGAGTTGTCAATTTTATTTCTTGTGATAACTGTGCTAAGTTTGCCTCTCTACTTAATTTAAGTAAGAACCTTAATTTTTTTTTTCTTTTTTTTCCTGACAAGTTTTCTTTTGTTTAGAAGGAACTGCATATTTGTTATCAAATCATTATCTTGTTTGAATATTGATGTATAAATAATTCACAAGGGCAAAATTTCGCAACTCAAATCTAAACCTTAATTTGATAATCAGGATTCATTTATTTTATCAGGACTGTTGTAAATAAAAAAAAAAAAAATCTTGCTTAGGGAAAAAACCCCCAAAAAACATGCAAATAAAGCAGTAAATAAATAATTGGTTTTTAGATTATTTTGTCATCAATTTTTTGTGGAATGTCAACATGTTTTCTGTTAACTAATATTTAAGAGCAACAACTTTACCAAAATAGTTGTCTGATAAACATTTTTTTACAACAGATATAAACATTATATAGTCTGCTATATTATCTTGCAACTTTGAAAAAAATTTTAAATGCTAACTTTTTTTTTTTTTTTTGTTTAGATATTGCTTGTAATAAAACAATTCTTTTATTCTAGGAATGGATTCAACAGAACAATGTGTTATCTATAGTTCTTCGTGATAGTCTCCACCAACCTCAGTATGTTGAAAAGTTAGAAAAGATACTGAGATTTATGATCAAAGAGAAAGCATTAACACTTGATGATTTGGATAGAATATGGGAAGCCCAGGTAAAATTAAGATTTTCTTAGTTCTGTCTCCTCTTTCCATCAAGCAAAACTCATTCTACATGTATATATATTTTTTTTTTTTTTTTATATGTTGGAAAAATTTTTTAAAATAATAATTGTAAGCCCTATGCTCTACTTCTAATTAAACAAAGTCATTTATTAAAGGATTAACAGGGAAATTGTACACCTTCTCATTTTTAATTTGGTGAATACGATGTGTGATGCCTGCAATTAGTAAAAGAGAAATGTAGCTTAGTTATCAGTAGGAAGCTGTAAGTTCTCTTACATTCTGATGTTATTGATGAATAGGGTTGTAGATTCTGGTTGAACACTAGCATCAATTTGATTTGGTTGCTCGACAAAATATAAATTTGTCACAATGATATAGATGCCTCTGACTATTAGATAGCATCAACCCAAGCCATAATGAAAAGCCTGCTTATATCAAGATTCTAAATTTAAAAAAATAAATAAAAATAAGATAAAAAAATGTCGCATTTGTGATACTGGATTTTCCTACTTTTCTCTTATGCATCACCTTTACCATCTCTACTCCTCTTCAAGATATCCAGAACTTTTTCTATTTCAGAATTTTTCTAAAATTCTAATATTTTGACATTTTCATTTCGGCTGCGATTTAAGTTCTATGCCCCTCACCTTACTAGGTTAATGTTCTCAAATGCCTGAAAACATATGTAACCTAATTTCACTGTTTCAAGATTTTCTTTAGAATTTGAAATGATAATGTTTTAAGCAAGTTGCCAAACTAAATCTGAGCTTGAGTAAGATGACATTTTGGGTCAATCCTTGTTCCCCAATATTTTTGACACATTTTCTTTTTTTATTCTTTCACCCCCTTCCTCCATCTTCCTTGAACTTAAAATTCTAATGTTAATTTGGTTTGAACCAAGAAGTGTCATTCCTACCTTAATTCACACCAATAATATTTCTAACTTCTAATGTCCCTTTGAGATATTTTCCAACTAATTCTTTCTTCCCAACTTGGTTCAAGAAAAAGGGAAACTCGCGTCTTATTCAAGTTGAACTTCTTGACATGACTTAGTTACTAAGTTAACCTTATCACAAAGACTACTCGTTAACTTGTTTGACCTAAAATAGTTTTTTTTTATCTTGCCACATATTAAATCTATAATTTCTGAAATGTGCTGATTTTTTTTTTTTTCAGTCTGGAAAACATGAAGCAATTGTAAAAAATGTTCATGATTTATTAGCCAAATTGGCTTGGGACTTTTCCCCAGAACAGCTGGACCATTTATTTGAATGTTTCCAAGTAAGTTAATTTTTAATTGAAGAAAAGATAGAAAAAATAAATTATATTTGAATATGCTTGGGTGAATCAAACGTTTTGCAATATTTTGATAACATGAAACAGTTCAGCAACTCCAGATGCTTTTGTAAAGGTGATGAACTGCATTGAACTGTGAAATGACAATCTTGCCTTATACTCTCTGAGTACTAATCATCAGATTTGTCTTGATGGCTTGGAGCATGGCATCAGAATCCATAGTTTTAGGCTGACTTGACCTTGCCTGATTGTTAAGGTTCTTGCAACCCAAAAGAAATTTCTTCAACCATCTGTGATCAACTCTGTCTTTATCATATCAAATGTTTTTGGTTGCTTTTCATGGCAAAGTCCTTTTCAAACTCATAAACCATAAGTTCCCAAATTAAACTACTTTACACATTCATCTCTATGGCTTTCAAATCACACACAGTGAAGCAATGCACGTGTCAGTGCACCAACTACCATGATACTACCCACCACAGCAGGTACCTTTCATTGCTTAAACTGCTTTGGTTACATGATAAATGTGCCACAAACTAGCATGTACTAAAATATGGCAAAACTTTTGACTTACTCTAGTAATATAAAAATAAAGTTGGCAACCTTAGTTGAGGTGCTACTACACCAAGGTGTATGGGAGGATGCTACTCCATTCCCTTGATTGCTCCACTTTATCCTTGATCCTTACCTTATAATGTTGTGTTAAGCAAGGTGGTATCAAATGCCATTTTTTTGAGTCTTGGTATGACGCAACCTGGGATTGAACCTGGGTCTCCTGGACCATTGGCTAACACTCTACTCATTAGGCTAATGGCCCAGTATCTAGTAATATAAGTAAAGTTGGCGATTGTAGTCGTGGTTGACCTGAAGGCTCCCTTTTCGATAGCCACAACACCAAGGTATAGGGGAAGGCACTACTTCTTTCCCAGGATTGACCCACTTTACTTTTGATCCGTACCTTATAATGCTGAGTGTTAAGCAAGGAGGCATCTAGTATCGTTTTTTTTTTTTTTTTTTTTTTTTTTTTTTTTTTTGAGTCTTTGATATGACTTGACCTGGGATTAAATCCAGGTCTCTCGGTCCATTGGCAAACACTCTAACCATTATACCAATGTTCGGTATCTAGTAATGTACTAATTATATAATATTTACTTTGAACACAAATATGCTATTTAATTAAATACTATTAACATAATTATGCATTTTGGCTCCCCACTAGTTTAGCTGAATGTTGGAGACCCAGTGTAATTGCATTTTTTTTAATGATCATTTATGAGAATGTTTTTTTTTTTTTTTTTTTTTTAAATAAAAAAACTGAGTCTATTCAAATGGTGAAATTTTACTTGAGGATGCATTTCATTTTTTTGTTTTTTATTTGTTTTATTGTATAATGTTTCAAAGTTAATTTTTAGCATTGACTATGTTCAATTGATATTTACAGGGAAGCTGGACTAATGCTATGAGAAAGCAAAGGGAAAAGCTACTTGAGTTGATACGAAGACTTGCAGAGGATGACAAGGAAGGTGTTATGGCACATAAGGTAACCTGTCAATCAACTATTTGATTGTACTTTGTGATTAATTTTCAAATTATTTATAGAGATCATAAAATTCATCTATATTTTCTTTTTAAGTATTATATGCTGGTTAGAATGAAATGATAAAATATAACATGATTAAACATCATCTATTATCTACATTATATTTTATTTTGCTGATAATTTTTACTCTAAATTCATGTATTCTGGTCTGTTGCTTTTTATTTAGTAACTAATTCTAAATTATTATTTGGAGTTGTATCCATGCAACTTATTTTTCAAGTTCTATAAATGTATCATCATCATGATGTGCTGCTAGCACAAATTTCCCTGACCCTCTTTTACTTTGCCCAATTGACTTGGGCTGTAGAATACGCCGACTGCACGAGGCTACCTGTTGGCCATGGGTGGCGACCCATAATGCTTGAGGATGGGATCCTGGTGGCTGAGCAGTCTGTGACCTGGCAATTAAAAAGGTCATGCGACTTGCAACACTTCACTTGGCCCTTATGGGGCTAGACGAGCAGTTGTAGAGGCCCGATCTAATCTATTGGCTGTTCATGTGTAAAAATCCAAATGAGGATGATGGCTGTAGGGTCCATCATGTTATGGAAGGACTTGTAGCCCTTTTCTGTCCCTGGGCAAGTAGTTATCTTGAGAATGGAAACCCAGGGACAAAATGAAATTGTCTAGCACCAGCGTGAGTATACTGAACATGTAGTCCTGATGTTGCTAGCAAATGGGTTTCCTCTAGGCACATCCCTGCATGTGGCTCTGAGGTGGATATCTTATGTTAAACTGAATTGTTTTAAATGGAACTGTTTTTACATTTTACTGAATGTAAAGAAAACTACTTATATATGTATAAAAATGGATTTGGCATTGAGTAACCTAAAATGGTTGACATGCCACCTAACCAAACCAAAATCTAGCCAGATATAATAAAACATCAAAACTCATACCCTAAATTCTAAAACATGCTCAAAAAACAATGTTTAACCCTTCTGGCAATAGATGACCCACAGAGGTTGATATGCCATTAAACAAAACTCAAACTCTCTTGGCAGGTCTTCCAGGCTACATCCTGTATCCATACAGAGCTGTTGTAGATAGGTTCCAGCGGGTCGCACAATGCTTGTTTGTCTCTATGAAGGGGTCCACAGGAGTATATTGCTTATGAGTTCATCCTTACTTCTCTGGCAGTGTCCTGCATGTCTTGTTTGTCTAATTTGGATGGTTTTCGAGATAGGTGGTCGTACAGCTGCTGTTTTGTGGGATGTTGCCTCCAGGACTTGTTCAATAAAGCTCATAGCATTCTTGTGCAATTGACGTCAAGCTTTTTTTCTATATGCTTAGTCAGCGTTGATGTGGTGCATCTATATAGTAGTATTGACATGACCGCTGCTTGGAAAAAGACTGAGTTTTATTTCATTTGATTGGTCTGACTTCCATATCACTGATAGCTTATTAATAGCTGTCCATGCCTTTGCTAGTCGCATATTGATGTCATTTTTGGTAAATGAGATGCTGCTTCTGAGGTAGGTGAACTTGTCCACTAGTTTCAGAGAACCACCATTTAGTGTGGAGATGTTGCTTCTTGGATTAAAGCACATGAACTCTGTTTTGTCTGCATTCCAGTCTATGCAGCAGGGATTTGGCCTGGCCTGGACTGGTGTATTTGCCAGAAGCACTGTCATCAGTGTAGTCTGTGTTCATAATAGTTTGTATGGGGTATCGTCTGCTTCTTGCCTTTGCCAAAGTAGTCATTTTTTTTTTTTTCCATTAAATCTATCAATGTTCGAAGCACATAGTCTATGCCGATAATAAACAGATATGGGGTTAATGTGTCCCCTTGCAGCACCCCTGGGACAATGTGAAAGAAGTCTATTACCTTTATTTTAATTTGTAATCATTAGAATAGTTTCAAAAATGTAAATTTGTAAGATTAGTATTTCCAGAATCATAAACATAAAAGGTAAGCTATTATTTTTTAATTAGATTACTGGGCCTACCATATAAAAGCATCTGTTAGTATAATGTTACCCATATGTTGTTGTTGTTTGTCTATATATATATATATATATATATATATATATATATATATATATATATATATATATATATATATATAAATACACACTTTCTGGTATAATTTTCTGTGCTAAAAGAATTAATAACTCATTTAAACCACTTGGGAGAAAAATAGTTAACTAAAGTTTTGTTCCTTTTCTCCAACTGTTTTAGGTTCTTGGTTTGTTATGGAACCTTGCACATAGTGAAGATGTTCCAACTGAAATCATGGATCAAGCATTGACAGCCCACATAAAAATATTGGATTATAGCTGTTCTCAGGTAAAATATAAATTGTATTTATCAGTCATTTTGCTTTAGTCAAATTTCTCTTTAATAGTATAACTTGTTATTCACTTAAAGGTGGATTTGCATAACTTGGGATATAATACCTATAGTAATTGCAAGAAAACAAAATGCAAAAATATCCGCCCCCCCTCTTTTGTGGTACTTTACTTGGGTATGTTAAAATTGCCCTTATTTATTTTATTAAACTCTGTGCTGGTATTTTTATTTTGCGATTGATTTATTGATAGATTTTTTTTTTCTCTCTAGGACCGTGATAGCCAGAAAATGCAGTGGATTAGTAGATTTGTTGAAGAACTGAAGAATGACAAGTGGGTTTTACCAGCACTGAAACAAATAAGAGAAATATGCCAATTATTTCCAGAGGTAAGTTATGAAAATATGTTTACATGTTTAATACATATAACATGACAATGAAACAAAATTAATATAGTCATTTATTGTAACATGTAGTTCTATGTAAAAATGCTATGATAGTTTTTAAAAAGTCCATTAATTAAAATGAATAATTTCATTCATTAATTGAACTATCTGTAGCTTTGGTCTTTTGGGGGGGGTTCTTCTCTCTCACTCTCTCTCACTCTCTCTCTTGATCTCTTAACAGTCTTGATCTTTAAAACTAGAGGCTTGCTTAGTAACATTTTAAAAAAGAAAAGAACAATATTTGTAATTTGACAAACAGTTTGAAACAAATAAGAATGGCATTAAATATTCTTTTATTTCAGACTTCTCAAAATTTTCCGCATGCTCAGCGGACACCTCATATGTACTATAGAAACCAAGTTATTAGTCAGCTGCACCATCAACACTCCATTGTTATGTTGGTTGCTCAGAACTTGGCCACTTACATGGACAATGCAAGATCCTATGCTAAAGGTAAATCTACATTTATCTATCTTCTTCCTAAACTGAGTAAAACTTATAGCCGGATAAAATCTTGCATTTTATTTTATTTTTTTTAGCATTTAATATGTATAATTCTTTTTAACTTGAAAAATCTCAATTTTGGTATCCCAAAATTAATTTAGTAAATTTTTCTTAATTCAACAAATCTTTTTGAAGAAATAATTGCTTTAAAACATTTCCTATTGAGTATTGCAATTTGATGTTCTGGATTTTTCTTTATTGAAATAGCTCATAAACTGAAGTTTTATCTGTGTTGATTTTATTTTATTTAATATAGACATACATGTTTGTTCTAGTAAGTGTGTGTGTGTGTGTATACATATAAATAAAAATAAACTCTTCCTTTCCAGAGCACCCATATGAAGATCCAGCAAATATCTATCCAGATGGAAGATTTAACCATATTCAGCAAGTACAAGAACGATTACGATTTTTGAGGTAAGAAAACTTTTTTTTTTTTTTTTTTTTTTGTTGTAGTCCTTAAAGTATTCGTATGAACATAATGTTCTGTATTACTGTTGAAATTTATATTATTAGAAATAATCTTACTAAGATTTACAAAATAATTTTTCCTATCTAATGTAAAAATGATATTCATTTTTTTTTTGTCTAAGTATATTTTTTGTTTTTGGAAAGTTAAGTATAAAATAAGGTAATAGGTTCACTATAATGTACTTAAATCATTTAAAAAATGGCCTGATGATAGTGAGATAATGATTTGATTAAAAAAAAAAATCAGCATGTATTTTATTTCTGGCTCAAATTGTACAAATTTCGAACATTTATTAATATATTGTTTCTAAGTGACAATTTAGATCAATTAATTGTCCAGTCAGCTGGGGTTGTAGAATACACTGACTGCACCTCAGCAGAGGGGTAAGACCCCCCCCTGAGTTTCCCGAATATGACACTAAACAGTCTGATATGGAGGTCCCAGTAATGCTGGGGCTTTGAAGAATACGGAGCACCCCTTCATTGCCATTGTTCCCAGGTCCACTCTGGCCTGGCGTGGTAGCACCTAATAGGGCCCTATCTATGGGCTAATGGCATACTTAGGCTAAACTGGCATAAATAAATGGCATACTTATGCTAAACTGAATTGTTTGATTAAACTGAATAGTTTGAAATAGAAATGTTTTTGACAATTAAACCGTACTTACATTTAAACTGAGTGCTTATGCTAATCTGAAAAATTTGAAATAGAACTGTTTTTTGACATTAAAACTGTATTTACACTAAACTGAACTGTTTAACATAGAACTGTTTTGACATTTAACTGTGTGTAAACAAAAATCTTTACTTATACCAAACTGAATTAGCTGAATTAAAACTTCTTGACTAAACTGAATAGCTAGAAATAGAAATGTTTTTCACAATTAAACTGTACTTACATTTAAACTGTGTGCTTATGCTAAACTGAATTGTTTAAAATTGAACTGTTTTTGTCATTGAAACTGTACTTACACTAAACTGAACTGTTATATATAACTGTTTGAATAAACTGAATAGTTTGAAATAGAAATGTTTTCCACAAACTGTGTACTCATGCTGAAGTGAATTGTTTTAAATAGAACTGATTATTTACATAAAAATGGATTTGGCATTAAATAACCTACAAAGGTTGACATGCCATAAAACCCAACCAACCAACTAGATCAATTAATTTTACTCTTATGGTGTAACTTTTTCCCTGTTTATATTAACCTATAATTAAGCATTAATATGTATGCTTTATACCAGACATTGGCATGATGGTTAGTGTTTGCCAATGGCCTAGGAGACCTCGGTTCAATCCCTGGTTAAGTCATACCAAAGACTCAAAAAATGGTACTTGATGCCTCCTTACTTAAGACTCAGCCATATGAATGAGGGATCAAGGGTAAAGTGGAGCAATCCAGGGAAAGGAGTAGCACCCTCCCCTACACTTCGGTATAGTAGCTATCGAAAAGGGAGCCTTTGGGTCACCCTCGACTAAGGTCGCCAACTTTACTTTTACTTTTTATGTATGCTTTAAAGAAACATTTTTCCCTATTATTTTTTTTCCTGTTAATAGCCGGGAAAAATTTATTAATAATGTAAGTTTTTCTTGCCTGAGAATACACTATTTTAATTTTACATTATTTTTCTTTTTAGATTTTTGCTCAAAGATGGTCAACTTTGGTTATGTGAAATTCAAGCCAAGCAGGTATTGGATCTTGTATGTTTTTATTTTATTTCGCTTCTGTGTGAACTGTGTGTACAACTAACATCAACAGCTGACATCTTTCTTAGCATAGAGAGGTTATTGTTATCACTTCTGTGATTAGCTATGAAAAACCTCTTATTTGGGTTTTACATTTTTGTAAGCTGAATCTCTTTGCTTTTATTTCCTATAGCATTAAACTTGTTTCTATTTTTAAAATTTCAGTTAGAGATTTGTATAACATGATTTTTATTTTGTTCTGAAGTCATAAATTTAAGGTATTTTTATTCATTAGCTTGTTTTGTGTAGCGTTTTTTTTTTTTTTCTTTTTTGTTTTTTTTTTCTTGTCAAGGAAATACTTGCATGCTATATTTGGCTTAATGAAATGATTTCTAAAGTTTTTAATTTTACTTTTTAAAAAGTTCTATTATGAAATGAATTTTCATACTTTAGATGTTATTGTAATTGTGGTTTATATTTGGCTTTAGTAATTTCTCTATTTTTAATGTTTCTGTTTGCATGCTTAGTTATTAAATCTGTTTACATTAATTTAAAAAGTTTTGTTTATTCTTAAGTAGCAGCAGTTGTATAGTTAATCTGTTTAAAAATGTAGTATGATCAGTTTCCTTATTTAATAGCTTTTTGTATATGATTTGTGAAGTTGATTGCATGTTTGATTTTTATTATTCCAAGTCTGCTGATATAGAATTTTTTATTTGAAAAATTATTTTTTTGTATAGTCTTATTTTATTTCATTTTATTTTTCAATGAAAACCTTAATACCCCAATTGGGCAATGGGAAAAATTCAAATTTTAGAATGCTGTTATGTATACCATGATTAAAACATTGAAACTGAAGATTTCTTTAATTTAGCTTTGCTCTTTGCTTTAAGTTGATTCATCCCACTTGAGGTTAGTATTTGATTAGAGGTTTATATAAAATAATTTTTCTTTAAGTATTAGGAGATGTATCTTTAACTGAAACTAAACTTCAATTTATGATCATATTTCAAGCTTTACATTTGATTGGATATTATCTGTACATGAAAAGTTGTAGATATTTTTTGTTTTAATAAAGGCTAGTTCATCATTTAGCAATATGAAAACAAATATTTTAAATAAGAAAAAAGGAACTCTGTTGAGATTACTAATGATATTTTTGCCTTTTGTTATATTGCCATTGTATCATGTAAATCATTTTGATTTAACTTTCAATTCACTATATGTGTTTTTGTTTTATTGATATGTTGACAGATGTCTGAGGGTTTTTGCTAGATTTATATTAAAAAAAGGTAAATTAAAGAGTTATTGGGTCTCAGATTTTATTTTGTTTAATCAATATCTTCTAATAATTAATAAAAATTAAAACTGTTTAGTTATGAAATATTATTTCTGTCTTGAGTTTTTATTAGAATATTTAAAATTGCTTGCAAACATGGTAGCTCTTTTGTAAGGTAAAGAACAAGCTGTAAATTATGTAAAAATTAAAATGTATAAAGAAAGTTTTATGAACTTACCATATTGAGTTATCTATAAAATAAACTTTTCTAAAAATACATTTTGAAAAAAAGCATTACATTTTAAAGCATTATGCATAATTTTAAAATCTGTTTAATTTTTCTATAAGATAACAGTTCTAGTTCCCTCAAGTTTTTCTAAAATAACTTTCTTGGCTGAACTGAATTAATTCTTATGTTGGTCAGTATAGATTCAGTATTTCTCGAATTCAGGGACTTTTTAAAAACAAAAGAAGCCTTTTGAAGGTCATATATAAATTTACTCAGTTAAAAACATGAAACTGCTGGGTTACCAAGTTATTTCATTTTGTATAACCACCAAAGAAAAGATTTTAAGTATTAAGTAATTAATGTCTTTTATGAGACTGGATCATTAACTCTGTAGCCTGATGTAATTAAGTGGCCCAAGTCAGCTGGGACTGCAGAATACACTGACTGCATCTCTGCAGATGGGTAAGACTCCTCCAACAAGTGTCCTAGATATAACATTAAACAATCTGATGGTGAGGCTCCAAGTAATGCTGGTCTACTCTGGCTCAGAATGGTAGCACCTGACAAGTCCTATCTATGGGTCAAATAGAACTAATCTGTGTAATTATGCTAAACTGAATTGTTTGGAATTAATTGTTTTACATTTCACTGTGTGTAAACAAAAATTTATACTTATACAAAACTGAATTGTTTGTAATAGAACTGTTTATATGTATAAAAATGGATTTGGCATTGAATAACCTACAATGGTTGATGTGCCATAAAACCAAACTAAATTGACACCATTAAGTAAATTTTTATCTGAAATTTTCTCTGTATAATGTTCAGTTAATGCTATTAATGGAGAAACTTGGGTTAAGTGCATTGACCAAGAAGATCATTAAAAATGTTCTGTGAAAAATGTATGTCTTTCTTCATTACATTATGGGTTTATTGATAAGTTTAAAATGATTTGAAATTATTCATGTGCCAAGAAAATAAGAATATTAAACATAAATGTCTGTAGAAGACATTTAAAGTGGTATTTGAAAGTATATGAATCATAATGTCAAATGAGATACTGTGACTTAGGTGTTGTGTATTTTTTGACCTTTTTAAAAAATGTAGTAGCTATTGAATAGAGAATTTAGAGCACATTGTTTTGAATCTTTTACAATTAGTTAAATCTACAAATATTGACTAAATTTGATATTTTCTAACAGGGTGTTAACTCCTTCTCTAAATGCTTGAGTTTGTGTATTAGATGAACTATCCCCCCCTTCCATGGGCTCAGGAACCTGGCCACAGGCTTGTATCTCTTCCTCAATGCACTAATTTTGAATTTTACTGTTGTCAGATGGCCTAAAAAATGTGATTCTCAGCTTTTCCAATAAAAGAAATTTGTTGAAAGAAATACCCAGTAAATATAAGAATGAATTCAGACATTAAAATTGTAGATGGAAAATTAGATTTTCTAAACTTCACTTTGTTTCTTGCCAGAGATCCTGGTTAACTTTTTTTTTCTTTTTTTTTTTTTTTTTTTTTTTAAACGACTGTCCGGGAAAAACAATTTTAACTGTTCTGAAACAATTTTTAACTGTCCCAAAATCAAAATTTTGTTTACTTTATCGACTATAGTTATTAGTAACGTAAAAAAAAAACACTATTAAAATTAAAACATTTAAGAAATGAATATTTGTTTTTGTCTATTTAGTCTTAAAGTTATGGTAAAGAAAGAAGAAATAAATTTCTCTTAAAGTCTATTTATCTACAAATCTTCTGAAGTTGTCTTTAAAAACTTACTAATAGAGTCAAGATCAGAGCTACTGATAGCTCTTTGTTTGGAGGGGTTTTTTGTTTTTTTTACAAGAAGCTTTTTTAATACAAGAAAAATAGTTTGAAATAGATAGGTCCCTCCTCCTTTTTTATGAAAGGATTCAAATTGGATTTTTATTAGTTTGTAAATTTTGTCAAATCAAAGAAGTTTGTAATATTTCCTTAGCTCTCTAGTGATTTTATTATCATGCAAAGTTTAGTTTTTTGCACCTTTCTGCAAAAAAAAAAATGGCTGCAATTTTCAAACACTTATGAACTGAAATTTTGTTAACAGGATAATTAAGTTGCATATTATATTGTAATGAATAAAACAAATTGAACTATTTTAATTTTGGGAGGAATTTATCTAACTTATCTAAAACCTTTGTAGAAATCCCTTAAGAAATTAAACCATTTTTTTTTAAATCATCATCATCATATATATACACACACACATTTATGGTGACTCATGGTGGAGTCAGGTCCTAAAGAGTATTGTTTTATTTTTAGTGGCTGAAATTCTTTTTGAATAAGTCATTTTTAAAATGGAAAATTCTTTAGATATAAAATATCAGGGAGCAATTTACAAAAATATCAATTTCAATCAAGGCCATAGAGCCAGTAGCCTAAAACCTTGACTCTGACTCCTGCAACTCCATCCCAAGAAATATATTTTTCTTTCACTATAGTATTAGCTATTTATAGCATATTGATTTAATGAACAAAATCTAAAGAATTGAAAAAAAATGTTGAACTTGAATACTCAAAATAATGAGGAAAGTTAATTTAGATAAAACAAAGTGTAACTCGGTTTTGTAATATCTGTTTTTTTATATAAGGCAAAATGTCTTATACATTTTCTTTTTCATGAATAAAACCTTTAAAAAAAATGAAGGAAATATAACATCATTGAAGGGAAAAGAAATATTTAAAACAATCTGTAGATTCAAATAAGAAATGTACAGAAAAGGGGAAAGGGAATGATGAACAAAAAATAAGTTTTGGTTTTTAGAATTATTTTTTAATCAATGACATTGTTGACTGAAACAGTTTTCTTTTCAATTCTGTGTGTGTGTGTGTGTGTGTGTTTTTCTTTTTCCCTTTTTTAATATTCAAATAAAAAAAGAATTTCCACAAAATTATGCAAAAATCTGAATGTTTTTCATCCTTTGATAATTGGTTATACTTATTTTAATTTTTGAAAAATTGACTGTCCTTTGGGGTGTCCCCAATGAATATTCAAGTATCTCTGTGACAATGAGACAGCCCTCTTTCTTGCTTTTAATTCATTGGATTTTCTGGATGCTTTTATATGTTGGTAAGCTAATCTGTGTATATACAGTTAAATAATTTTCAGTAGTAATTTTTATTGGTTTAAATATTAGTATTTTGCTGTAACCTAACATCTGTCAACAATAGTTTTTAGATATAAAGTTTGATTTTTTTAAAATCAAATTTTTTAAAAACATTTGAATGCAGATATTTAATGAAATTTTTTTTTATTTAAAAAAAAAATATCTTTATCTTTTCAGATTTGGAAATGTTTAGCTGAGAATGCCATTTATGTGGCAGACAGAGAATCTTGCTTTAAATGGTTTGCAAAGGTAATTATGATTTTTTTTTTGCACACTTAATTGTTTTGTATGCCAAATCTAGATTCTTGGTAGAAAATGTAGAATACATCTTGTAATATCTACTTTGTTGAAATGTTATGATCATCAGAACCAAGGCTGAAGCCTATTAGTTTTTATTTAAAAATCAAAATTCATTGGAATTAGTTGCTTAAAATGTAAATTTTTTGCTAGCTGAGGTTGTATTATTGAGCCCAGTTTTTTATGTTCTCTATATACATTTTTTTATTTTGGAATTATGAAAATGAATAATAACTTAGTGAGCATTTTGTGTAAATTGTCTTCCTAAGAATTTGACAAATTACAAATTTAATAGTCAGTGAATAAATAAGCTATATCCTATTTCAGTTGATGGGTGAAGAACCAGATTTGGATCCAGATATAACTAGGGATTTTTTCGAGAAGAATATCCTTCAGTTGGATCCCTCTCTTCTTACAGAAAATGGAATGAAGTAAGTGCAAAAACTGAAATTATTTTTCAAATGTTTTTGGTTAGAAAGGCAAAGTTAAAACTATCATAGATTACGTCTGAATTTAGGGTAAGAAAAATATTAAATAGTGTAATTAAAATTTATTCATTATTTTAATCAGTGATTCTCTATGAAAATATTTTGGTTTGAATGAAAAGAATGTAGAGATGATAGTTTCCATCTCTTCATGTGTTTTAAGAACAAGTTTATCAGGATGGTTCTGTAAACTCTGAAATAGGTGGTAATCAGATGGAGCAAGATCTAAAAAATAAAGTAGATGTGAGGTCTTAATATTTTCCTGTAATATTTTTGGTATGGAGCCATGTATTATTTAATGTAAAACTTTTGCAATTGATTTTCTTCTAGCTGTGTGTTTAAGTGCTCAAACTGTTGATGTCTGCTATCATTGTAACATTTACTGATAACAATTCAAGGTAGACCATACCAGCAATCCCACCAAAAGTGTAACTTTCTTTAGATGGAGATAGATTTTGGGTTTTTCTTTACCTGTTTGCCTCTATTAAGCCATTATCTATATCACTTTATATTCTTGTAAGATATCTTTTAAGATTTTATTTTGCTATGGAGCAGAGATGTTTGTTCTTTCTTTATAGAATGCTTCCTTCAAATCACAGGATTTAAACACTGATGATTGAACTATTTGGATGGATTGAATTTAGTTTTGAGCTAACTCTTCAACTATGCAGCACTGTTAAAGTCATTGTTAACTGTGAAAGGATAACTTGTTTGTGGGGGGGAAAACTAAGTAATTTATAGCTTATTCTCTTCTCCCTAAGTTGTGTGTAATTACCAGAGTTGAAAATGCATTAGTAATTTAACTGAGTCTCTGTATTATAGCTACATTTTTTTATGTCAAAAATTTTTCTTGATTCAACAAGTGCATTAACAAAATCTTATCAAATGGGCTACAAGGACATGACTGATGAATATATTAAGTAAATCTTTATTAAAATTGATGTTTTTCTTGTTCACATTCCACTGAATTTCAGAAATGCACTTAAATACCTTATTAAAACTAAGTGTTTCTCTTTTTGGTTGGCAAAAGAAAACCTAACAAATTTTGCAATAACAATTACATTTTAATTAAATAATAGAAAATTCAGATTGTTTATTTATTTATTTTTTCTTTCTTTTTGTGTGTGTAGTTGCTATGAAAGATTTTTCAAGCATGTCAACTTGAAAGAGAATAAACTTGTTGTAAAAAGACGAGGTGGTCATATGATGAATGATCTTGAGCTCATTGGTTTGGAGTATTTGTGGAGGGTGAGTTAGTATTTTTGTTCCTTTTTTGATTGATTGTAACTATAAATGTTTATATTTCAAAGTGGCATTATAATTTTGTTGGATAATATTTGAAGCAAAATCTACTAAAAAATTTTTTTAAAAAAATTTGTTTTTAGTTCTTTTTTTCAAAGTGTTCATAAAAGAATTTGAAAAGATGAATTTTTCTATGATTAATTATAGCTAATAATGAAGTTTATAATTATGAATAATTTGTTTTGTGCTAAATCTTAGAAATTGGAATTCAGTTATGAATGATAAAGATACTTCTCTTCTTGACTTGACTACCTACCTGATGGTAAAAAGAATATGTGAATAAATGTCCCACTAAAGCAACTTGGTCCTGTGTTAATAAGAATGTGAAAAAACTTTTATTACTTTTGATTAGATTATTGAATTTTTAGCTAACAGATTTGTTAGACAATGGTAAAATACCAGTCTCTTTCAAATGTCACTTTATGGTGGATTACTAACAAATAAACTTTTGAAATCTTTGTAAATTGACCAATCTTAATATACGAGGATCATTAAATAAGTTTCCAGACTTTTTTTCGTATGGGCACTTTTATTGATAGTACACACATGAAACTCTAGTCCCCTTCGAAGTAATCTCCTCCGGCTGCAATGCACTTGTTGTACCATTCCAACAACTTCTGGAAGGCCCCATGGAAGTCCTCTTGTGTGAGCATGTCAATGACCTTTGTCACAGCCTCTTTCATCTCTTCAATTGTCTCCTAATGACAGCCTTTGAGCTTAGGGAATAACCAAAAGTCACAGGGAGCAAGGTCTGGACTATAGGGAGGGTGAGGAACTGTCTTGATGCCCATCTTGGTCAAATAGTCTGTGACAAGGATGGAGTTGTGGACTGATGCATTGTCCTGGTGGAAATGCCACTAACCCGATTTGAAGAGTGCTAGCCTCTTCTGACGGAATCTCTTCATGAACACCCTTAAAACCTCAACATAGTAACCCCTAACCCTTTGGCCAATCAACTCTGGTGTATTGACTTTCTTGCTCCTCCCACACCTCTCATTATCCCACACAGACTCCCTACCTTCCTTGAATCTCTTACGTCACTCAAAAACTAATGCTCGATTCATGCAAGACGGTCGAAAAGTAGTCTGAAGCATTCCATACGTTTCTGTGGCATTTTTTCCAAGTTTAAAACAGAATTTTATTGCATATCATTTTTCTAAAGTGTCAGATTGCATTTTTGAAAATCACCAGCTGTGACAATCGGGCTTTAGTAGGGTGTATTCCAATTGCTGCTGTAACTGTTGATTTGAACCTGAAATCCTAAAAATTGGTCAGTCATCTCATAAGATGTATAGCAATAACATACTGAATTTTCAAGAGTCTACAACAATTTTAAATGCCTGTACAAAAAGTCTGGAAACTTATTGAATGCATCACGTATATCAATTTATGAAGTTTTGTGGAAGTCATATAGTATATATCTGATTCTTAAGAATCTTTCTGTTTAAATCCTCATTACTTTGACAGATAACTTTTATCCCTTCCACTCCCAAGTATTTGTATATTGCATTGGATTTCTATTTTTGAAACTGTTCTGATTTTAGGTTGTACTGAATAGCCCAGAAAGTGTGGCTGAGAAACCTGTGGCACTCTTGAAAGAAATTTTCACCAATCTTGGCCCTCACTTGCAACAAAATCATGTTGATATCCACGAGGACTTCATTCAAACATGTATAGATCGTCTGAAACCTTCCTACGACACTGTCTGTGTATTGGAAGATGACAAGGAGAGTAAGAATAGAGTGATGCAGGAAGCTATGCGGATGGTCCGTGTTCTAACTGTACTCAAGGAATATGTTGCTGAATGTGATGAGGCCTATGGTGAGGAAAGGTCAATTCTACCTCTGGGCAGGTTTGTATTTCACTTTGTTTTGAATTAATTTCATTCTGCAAGACACATTGAAGTAAAAAGGATCCTGTTTTAAAACAATATAACTATTTTATTGAAGTGAAAATTTCAGATACTTGGCAAAATAATTACATATTTGAAATGACCTTAAATAAACTTCCAATATTTTTGTATTAAACAGAGCAATTCCAAAATAATGCATGTTTGGTTTGTGATTTTATTTATTTTGTATCATTTTAGAGCTTGTCGTGGACGTCTTGTGACATTGTTTATACGATTCCCCAACCAGGGGAGGCAGGTTGAGGATTTGGATATTTGGTCGCACACTAATGACACTTTAGGTTCAGTAAGACGACAAATCTTAAATAGAGTTAAAGTTAGCAGTAGCAGCATCAAAGTTGATCTGTATGTTAATGGAGAACTTCTAGATCCTAGCGAAGATAAGAAGTTGATATCACAAATTCCTCTTCGAGATAGAACTGTAAGTTTTCATTTTTTTTTCTCTTATGTCATTTTATATTTCACATGCAAAATAAAAATTTTTATCTTATTTTATATTTCATATGTAAAATAAGGATTTTTATTTATGACTTAGTAAAAATTTTAAGCTTCCATAATTGTTTGAATCTTATAAATTTTATAAGTAATTATTTGTAAATTCAAGAGTTGATAAAATTGAAGTAGAATTTGTTTCTGATTTGCTTGACTATTTTTAAATTTTATTTTATTAGATTTAACATGAACATTTTGAGTATTAATATATATCTTTTGAAATATCTAAAATTGAGGTAATCTTTATTTTAGGCCGTCTCGGCTAAATTAGTTCAAGTTGGAAGTAACATGCCTTCCAGCCCAGACAGTAGTTCTGATAGCTCTGGAGGTTCTCCCCACAACACTTACGATGGGCCTAACATAGATGCTGAAAACTGTCTGCCTGGTGTGGTAAGTAAATTTTTTTTTCCCTTTTCAATTGTTATTAAATTTAGCTGTTATTTTTTTAATAATTTTCGAAGGCATTTGAAGCTTGTTAAATTTTGAGTTATAATTTCTTTTACTTTATTATATTTAATATTTTAGGGTTGCCATTAATTCTATTGTTTCTTCGAGTGTATAATAGTTAAATTGACCCTAATTCTGATAGGCATATTTAATGGGTCATGAGAGATTGAGTGGTCTTTTCCTTTTATTAAACTTAGTAATTTATCAGAATTAATGTAAATCAAATTTTACTATATAGAAAAAAAATTACAATTATTTATTTCATAAAAATGATAGTAATAGTAGAATGTAATGTCTAGCATAATCAGGCATATCAAAGCATATGTGAATCACAAGAGAAAGATATATACTGTTTTTTTTTTTTTTTTTTTTTTTTTTTTTGGTGGGGGGGGGTAATTTTTGATTGTGAAAGATAAATTTTGCAGACTTCAAATCAGTTTTCCAAGTTCTACAGAGCAAAGATTCATCAACTCCTCTCATCACAAGACTACTAGATAAAATGAACACTCTTTCTAAAAATAATAGCATCATTCTTACTTGGATACCCAACCATATTGGATTACAGGGAAATGAAAGGGCAGACAGAACTGAAAAAAAAGCACTCCAGACACAATACAAAAATTCCATACACAGACCTAAAACCACTTATTAACAAATTTATACTCAAGAAATGGCAAAAATCTTGGGATGATCAAATACAGAACAAGCTCCATCATATTCCAGATACCATAGGTGAATGGCCAGCAGGTTATAGAAGAAATAGAAAAGAAGTGATTATCTCCAGACTTCGTATTGGTCACATCCACATTACCCATTCACACCTAAAAAGGGAAGACTCCCCAGTATTTGCCCAGTCAGCTGGGGTTGTAGAATACACTGACTGCACCTCTGCAGAGGGGTAAGACCCCCCCCCACGAGTGTCCTGGATATGACACTAAACAATCTGATGGTGAGGTTCCAGCAGTGCTGGAGCTTTGGGGAATGCGGAGTACCCCTTCATTGCCATCGCTCCCAGGTCCACTCTGGCCCGGAGTGGTAGCACCTGACAGGGCCCTATCTATGGGTTAAATAGAACTAACAGCATACTTATGCTAAAATGAATTGTTTGAGTAAACTGAATAGCTTGAAATAGAAATGTTTTTGACAATTAAACCTTACTTACATTTAAACTACGTGATTATGCTTAACTGATTTTTTTGAAATAGAACTTTTTTTTGACATTAAAACTGTATTTACAATTAACTGAATTGTTACATATAACTGCTTGAATAGTTTGAAATAGAAATGTTTTTGACAAACTGTGTACTTATGCTTAACTGAATTGTTTTAGATAGAACAGATTATTCACATAAAAATGGATTTGGTGTTAAATAACCTACAAAGGTTGATATGCCATAAAACCAAACCAAACTCCCCAGTATGTTCAACATACAAAGTACCTCTCACAGTCAAACACATTCTAATAAACTGTGACAGTTTTAGTCAAATTTGCCCAAAACATTACCTAACAAACAATTTAAAGAACCTCTTCAAAAGCTTCAAACCAGAGTAAATCTTAAGTTTTCTAAAAGAAATCAATCTCTTCATCAAAATCTAGTCAAATATAATAAAACATAACTAAAACTCATACCTTAAAACCTAAAACATGCACAAAAGACAAAAGCAATTTAACCCTTCTGGCATTAAATGACCTGCAGAGGTTGATATGCTGTTAAACAAAATTCAAACTTAAGATTGATAGGTGGTTTTATTTTGCTATAGATGTAACAAGGTTTTTGATAGCTTAATTTCTTGTGCCATGCTTTTTAAAAAAAAAATTTTATTAGTTCCTGAGATTTATCACAGTATCCTCTATGAATGACAACTATATACTTCCTCTATTAGTTGAGAATTTTTTTCTCTCCAATTTTGATCCGCTGAGCTTGCTAGTGTATTTATTATAATGCTTTTGTAGTAAGATGTTAGAATTGGTAAAATTTTCTTGTTTATTTTATGCCTATATTTACTATCATACTCTGAATGCTGAAACTTGGTCTTTAAGAAATTGAATATGCATGAGTTTATTTTTTTGTTCTTTATAGCTAATGGCACATGTCAACCGGTACACAAGTTTCCTTTTCCAACTATCAGACCTTGGCAGTAATCTTCAGTTGCCAAAATTAAGAGACACTGCGAGAGCTCTCCTGAAAATTATGTCAGCTGGTAGGTCCATTATTTTTGTTTTAGATTTCTTATTAAAAAAATGTCGGATAATTTGAAAAAAGTGAACATTTTGAGCAGCGCCCTCCCCTACACCTTGGTGTAGTAAGCTATCGAAAAGGGAGCCTTCTGGTCACCCTCGACTATGGTCGCCAACTTATTGTTATAAATTGAAGTGTTTTTCTTTCCTAATTTAATCCTTTTACGGTTATTATCCTGCTGTAAAGAGAAGTTTTACATTTTTTCATATTTTTATATGAAAAAATGTAAAACTTCTCTTACAAAAAATTTCTTTGTATGGAGCTTGTAAATTTTTTATAACAAACTGAAAAATGTAATTGTTCTGCATCTAGTATTTTGGAATCTGAAACAAATTGATAAACTAGTGTGAACATATTGACAAATTTAGCTTGATTGAAAATGTTGGGCAGAAAATGTAATGTTTTAGCAAAATCAGTATGATGACTAGTAAAGTGGGTTGTTGTTTTTTTTTTTTTTTTTTTTTTTTTTGGCAATTTATGATTAAAATTGTACATACCAATTTTGTCAAATTCCATTTTCTAAAGATATTTTTATTTTTTTAAATTAATTTGGTAACATGTTCATAAAATGTCAAGAGTTAAGTTTACAGTTTATGCTCGCAAATATCAGTCAGAATGTCTTGAATTGGATTTATAGATTATCTAATACTTGGATTTAAATTAATAAATATTAAAACTTTTACATTTGAGTTATTTGATGGTTAGCAGTTATATGAATGTTGTTTATAGCTATTTATTTTACTTTCAATATCATATAAATTTTGTTGGAAGATTTAATAGATTTTTTATTTGAATGATTATTGAAAATAACTGTTAAAGATAAATTCAATGTTCAGAAAATAAGTATTTTTGAGAAAAATAAATTTAGGTAGCTTTTTTGTACCCCCTCCCCCTCCTGGGTGTATTAAAATAATGAATAATTTATTTTTTAGAGGTACCAATATAAAATTTTATATATGCCTCAAAATATCACTTAAAGAATTATATTTTGTTCTACCTAAACTATAGGATTAAATACTTGAAAGTTTTTATGGTGTCATAATAGAAATTATGTACTTTTTTTCTTAATAGATACTTTTACAGTAGAGAAATTCCGTAGTACATGTATGGAACATGCTAGAGCTGAGAGTGGAGTTTCAGTTACACTGGAAGCTATGTTCTTCACTGGTTCTTCAACTCAGGTTCTCTACAATGTAGAGGTAAGTCATGTAATCATTTTCTTTTTATATTACTTAGAATGAAAGTTTCTTGGGAGGTAATTGTTGTTTGTGTTTAGAATGAGGGTTTTTTTTTTTTTTTTTTCTTACAGCTAATAAGTTAATAGTTAATTTTGAAATTTTGTACTATCAAATTGAGTGTTTTATGGATTGCATGTACAGTGAAAAAAAATAACTAGTTATTTTCTTAATCATCATATTTAAGTTTTTTAAATTGTAAAATTATTTTTCTTAATGCATAAAAATAATTCTTTTTATTCAGATGTCCTTGAAGACTAGATTTTGATGTCTCTATTTTTCAGGTGGTTTACAGTCTGCTGATGCCAGCAAGTGCACCTATTTCTGATGACGCTTTTGAATTTCAGGTAATTTTCATTTTGCGAATAAAATTTGATTTGTGAATATTTTAAGCCTATTAATAAAGTTAATACCTTTTCCTCAATGAAATCAAAGTAGAGAAAGAAGCCAAATGTTTCTTGGTTATCTTATTTTAATGAAGAATACAAAATCACACTCTTAAGAATTAATACTGCTGCTATTTATAGATTTTTAATTTAAGAAGTTTTTAAACTGACTTTAATAGTAGCTTTGTTTTGTTTTATTTCAGTATAATTTTGTACGTAGTGGTGGTGTCCAGTTGTCTTTGAACATGCTCACAAAAAATAATTTCTTGCCAAATGCTGATCTCCCTACTAGAAGGTAAGGGTGTTTGTCTCTCCTTTTTATATTTTCAAATACTAAGTTTTCCACAAAATATGTTAATGAAGCATTTAAATGTATCAACTAAAGGAATTTTAAGCACATTCTTATGTGTGTTCATTTATGAACAAGAAAATGCACATTGTTTAGTAAAAATTGCTTTTAGTTTGGGGCTGGTTTTGCTACATAAAATTACTCTGATAAAAATGTAAAAAGAAAAAAAAAAATTGAAAAATTTAAGTATTATAATTTTGACTACAAAAATTGATTCTCATTTGAAAGCATTTAGAGAATTGTAATCATGAAATTATCATCCCTATAAATTCTCAAATGTTCCTAGTATATAACCTTGGTTTTGTCCTTAGAGGAAACATGAAATAAGTTATTTCCTGATAACAGTTCTCTATAATAGTTTTTATTGTACTTTAAGAAATATTTGCATTAATTTTACAAAAGTTAGGAATCCTCATAGATTTAATAAGACTAAAGATAGTTTATTTTTATAAAATAGAACAAAATGGTCATTTTAGCTTAATTCTGGAAGATATTCTTTTTTGATTTTAGAAAAAAAAATTGTTACAAGTTAAGATCTCTACCTCAAATTTTCCATATATTTTTAGGAAAAACCCATTAATATTAAAAAAAAATATTGCTTGTATGTATTAAGAATTATAAAAATGGTGCATAACAAAACTTTAGGAAATTAAACAAGTTGCATATTTGTGTTAAATTAAGTTGTATTAAACTGATTTTAGATTAATATTTTACCCCACATTTTCATTTTTTTTAATTATCTTGTGAAAAGGAAGGGTATTATGAGAAAAATATTTATAATAGCATGTCTGCTTCTGTTTTATTTTTTAATCCATCCTCATAGTTGTTGGATATAACAAATTTTTGTGTTAAAAATATGGCAGCTGTTGTAATTGTTTTATAATTTATTTTTATGTCAGTAATTGTAATAACTTTGATTTACCCATATGTTTTATTGGATGTTTTATAGTTGTGTAAATTAAGTGTTTACCTTGATTATTCCTTTGCTTTCAGGAGTGCCTATGTGACTGTTTTGAAGATCTGCAAATTGATGACCACAACTGTTGGTCATGCTAAAGTTCAAGTAGCTGTGGATGCTTGTAGTGCTGACTCTCAAACTACACCAATCCCTGTCAACGAGCATAATTATGCAGTCACTTTACAGCAAGCATTGATCTATATTCCAAATCCTACATCAGAATTTACGCTTCGAAATGTGGCCATACGATTGGGTCAGCAGCTGAAAGAGCAGGTAAGATGCTATAATATTTTTGTTTCTTTATGAATTTTTTTTTTATAAACTTATATATATATAGCTACATGTTGGCAGCCTAAGGTTGAAAACTGTATTTTATACCACTAATGTTTTTCAAAAATATCAATGCACTTTTATATTGTTGTTAGATATTAATTATATTAATAAACATTGTATAGAGATCAAAATGAAGACAAAAAAAATTCCTTTTGCTGTAATCAATCCTTTGAGTTATCCCTCACTGAGCAAAACTAATTTAAAATATTTTAGATGAATTGGAATGCATCATCAATGATGTTTTCAGGTCTTTCAACATCAAACCCCTTCATCCAGGTGACTCAGCTGGGGTTGATCATTTCTTATTGACAACCCATAGACTTGCTCACTTAATCCAAAGCTACCTTATGATTTTTTCTAAGGACTCTATGGTGGTTCTTATACTCTCTTCCTCTCTGTTTAGCAGCTCCTGTTATGCCAAGTCTTGTCAAGGTTCTGCAGAGTGAACACACCTGACAGATCACTTATACTGGATCATGAAAGGCCTGCCAATTCTGATTCCTACATTGCTCTACTGGCTCTTGGTATTTGTCAGTGTTTCTCCCAGGACACTAGTAGTTCCCACATGACCACTTTGGTGACATCCAAGAAGATGACCATGTCTGGGCAGAGTGTTGTCTGTATGATGTAATCAAGGAATTTCAATTATCTTCTAAGATTCACTCTCAGTTTCCAGTCTGGAGTTGAGAAAAGTTGGCATGCTCTTGTCTGTGGCAAAGAATGAGTCTTCTCTTCAGCTTTAACAAAATGGATGGTTTTCTTTGAGTGGTATTTGCTAGATTTTATGGTTGTACCAGTAACTCCTGCAGCTATCCCAAATACTTGTTCTTGCTGCTAATGATACCACCTATCACTCAAAGCTTTGGGACAGCTGGTGAAGAGATTCTAAAAAATTCCTCTTCCTGAGAGCAAGGTGTTTTACTTATGCTTCATGTGTGAAGGTTTTCTGTGTTTAGTCAAGGTATTGTAAACAGTTTGGACCAAAAAATCCTATGTGGTAGAAGTCAGCCTGTCCAAAATCCAACTAAATCACGTTCTACTAAATTGTGTCCTATCACTCTGTCCAGTCTCTCTGCTGTGTACCTGCCCTGTCGGCTGGAGCTGTAGAATACGCTGACTGCACCTCTGCAGAGGGATACCCTGTCAACGAGGCTACCTGTTGGGCGTGAGTGGCGACCCGTAATGCTTAAGAACAGGATCCTGGTGGCTAAGCAGTCCTTGACCTGGCAACCAAAGACGTCATGTGACTTGCAACGCTCCACTTTGGTCCTTATGGGGTTAGATCGGCAGTTGGAAGGGCCCGATCTGCCCAATCAGCTGGTCACGTCAGCCTTCTTTCAGATTTTTGCAAAAATCTGAATTAAAGGGCGATGGTTGTAGGGTCAATCATGCTGAGGAAAGACTTATACTTCTTTCTGTCCCTGGCTGAGTAATTATCTTGGGAATGAAAACCCCAGGGACAAAATTAAATTGTCTACCATCAGCATGAATATATTGACTATGTAGCCCTGATGTTATTGGGTGAATGGGTTTCCCCCTAGGCACATCCCCATGTGGGACTCCATGGTGGGTGGGGAGCATAGTCAATGAAACTCCGACTTTCTTTATGGCTTATGAAAATATAACCCAAGCAAAAACCCAAAAAATATAAAGACCCTCTCGGAATCCTCTTCAAAAAGTGAACACTAATGTAAACTTCTATCTATTCATTGTACTTGAATCAATATAAGAAACCCCAATCACCAAACTATCCCCATTCCTGATTCAAAAAAAAAATAGAAACATACTGCAAACCAATCAATATCAAAAAAGCTATGAACAGTGCCATTATTATACAAACAACAAATTAAAAACAATCAGAAAAGATACTAAAATGGAAACAATTTGGAAAACTAAGCATGAAAACATACCCTCACCCAACCTGAAACTTCTCAAAAGGAGTTATAAAATCCCCAGACCTCGCATCGTGTTCTCTTGAAGAAATTAGACATCATCTTAAACCACAAAGCATATCGGTCATGAGGAGAATCTCCATAGGCAAAGAAAAAAAGAATCATAGACACAAACACTTGCATACTAACATTTAATAAACCCACAACTCCAACCAGCATTAGAATAAGTTACATAAATACAAAAATAGAAACTTACATAGCAAACCCTCTAAGATGCCAGAAATATGGACATCCTAGAGATAAATGCACTAGGCCACCAATATGTGGAAAATCAAATCACACATAATTAGAAAGTCAAAATCCCTTTAATTGCATCAACTGCACAGGAGAACACCCCGTGTACTCATGGGAATGTGAAATGTGGAAAAAAGAATAACAAATAAAATACGCTAAAACATCTCCTTCCCCTAGGCCAGAAAAATAGAACAAACACAAGAACAACCCTGTTATGCATATGTAACGAAAAAAGAAAACGAGGAAAAGGAAGATCCAAAACAAAAACAGGAAGAACTGAATAAACTTATTAATGAATTAAAAAATCTAACAGAAATACGAAAAATGATCATGAAAGAGGCAATCAAGGAACACATTTCAGCAGTTCCAGATGAATGTGTGAGAGACAACCAAGATCAGGAAAAATTACCTAAGCAAAGAAAAGAAAAAAAATCCAGACTAAACAAAAAACACTAATAAATGAACCAATCCCATTATCCAATGGATTCAGCCCGATGGACATAGAAGATTCTGATGAAACAACCACCCACATCAAAACAGACACCATAAAACTCTAAAAGAGACTCAATAAAAAAAAGTAAATACAACACAAAAAAAATGAAACACAAGGTACAAAAAAATAGGCATAGATCAACTTCAAGATCAAAGGAAAAAGAAAAAAAAATCAAAAACCAACTCCAAACTCCCTATAAAAACTAAAAACAAATTTAAAATGAAAATTGAAATGGACTCATCGCCCACAATCAAAAAGCCAGGGCAACTTAAACAGAAAGCACAGGCCTCCATTGACTAGGCTGGAAGAGTATATATGAACACCAAAGTGATTACTGAAAAACCAGGAGGCACATTTAAACTGCCCCCAGCAAATTCCATGCAGTCCCTTCATCAAGAACCAAGTCACCTATGGGAATGAATAAACAGTCCAATGCTCAAGGATCAATAAAATCCCTACAAAGATCCTATAGTATAGACAGCATGGACAGTGACACAGACTGCATAGTTGCCAGACTTGATCTGGAAGGTATAACAAATAACTACAAGACTTGAAATCATTTAGCTGTGCGCAAACAAATGAACTCAATCCTTTTTTTAAATGTTACTTACAAACCATTCACTTAAAAAGTAAAAACGAAATCACTGATAAACTAATCTCTTACATATCCTGTATATTTATTTAAATGTGTGCTAACAAATGACTGATGTTGGATTGTTGCTGGTATATAGCAGTGTTCAAGACTGTTTGACTGTGTGCAAACATGATTAAAAGAAAATAGAATGATTTGTATTGGATGGAGATACTTGAAATCATTTGGCTGTGAGGAAAAATAAGCTTGAGCTTGTTGAAGAATATTAGCAAAATGTTTACAAATCATGTATTCAACTATTTAACTATGTGCAAACTAATTGCTGATGTTGGGTTGAATTATTGGTGTTGTGTAGCAGTGATGCTTGGAGCCATTTGTTTGTGTGCAGGCAGGTGGGCTCTCGCTCATTTGGAATATTATCTACTAAGTATTCGTTTGAAAATCTCAGGTTTAATATGTGTATAAACTAAGTTTGGCATAAAGTGGCCTGCAGAGGTTCTTGTGCCATAAAACCAACCAAACTAAACTAGAGAACATTTTGAGTTTTCCCAAAAAACCTCACCTTTTCACTGGAATCTGACCAAATCAACCTTTCACCGATATCTGGCCAAATAGAATAAAAAAACTATCATAAAAACCCATGCCTTAAAACCTACATAGAAGACAAAACCAACTTAAACTTTCTTGGCATTAAATGACCCACAAACAAAACTCAAACTCTGCTGTGTACTTTTTCAGTGCCAGCATGCACTTCTTTCTGAAAGAGATACTGTGTCTGTCTGTCTCTCTCTCTCATCTGGCAGCTTGGAAAATAGCCCAAGCCTGATCACTCTACTGTCAGCATCCCAACAAGAGTCCTCTGTTTTAACCATGACTCTGGCAACACAGATCTCAGTGCCAACTGCTGTAACTTTGGGATCATAAAGTCTCTACTGTTATCAAGGTTTAGAAAATTCTTTTTTTTTTTTTTTTTTTTTCTACAACTACTGAAAGATAATCTGAAAATCAAGTTAACTATTTGCAAATCTGTTGCTTCAGCCTCCCCCCCAAAGTGGATGCTGTCTGAAAAGAAGTAATGATTCTTTTGAATCCATTGTTGTTGATGTATATAAACTGATGTTATTTAAGAATTTGCTGTTAATAACTAAAATTATTTTACAGGCTTTTGGAGCATTACCAGACTTGAACACCATCAAGGCTATACAGAAAATCGCATGGTCATCTTGCACAGGATCTTTGCATTTAGTTCATGATTCTAATGAAGAGATCCATCGGATTGTAGAGAAGGTATATGTTTAGATTCAAATCTTGAAGTTCTGAAAAGTATGACTAAACCTAAAAAATATGGTTATGAACTGGGCTGTTCACTATTTGACATTAATTCCATCGGATTTAGAGTATCACTAGTTTTAGCCTTTTGTTGTATATACATAGTGTTTGCACTTAACCAGAAGAAAAACCAGCCAGTCATAAAGTCATATTCAACCTATTACATCCCTTTTTCTGTGCTTTCCAGTGTGTACTTCTGTAAATGTTCTTTTGTTGTGTATCACTTGATTATGTTTAATTAACCAGAAAAAGTAACTGTATTTATTGGTATGACATCAGAAATAATATCTGGGTGTAAACTTTTTTATATAATCACATGAAGATATGTTTAGCCATCCAATTCTTGATGATATCTTTATAATAGTTGTGAAATAACTCAGCTTTGTATGCATTGGATGTATTATTGTTAGTTAAACTAAAATGATTTTTTGTTTGTCAAGTCACATCTTTGCAAAGACTCCTGTACCTCCAGTATTGTTGAAGCTGTTACTGTTTTTAGTTATTTTTATATAAAATCATCTTAGTTACTTCAAAACAAAATTGGGCTGTCTATTAATGTTTATACTTGTCAGCAATTGTAAAGTTTTTTCTACTTTTTATATATCTTCAAAAAGCAATTTTTAACAGTGACTGTATTTCACCCATTTATATAGGTTAAAGATTAAATGATATATCAAATAAACAAACATCAATATAAAAACAAATGAATTTTTACAATCTGACCACAACTCATGAAATAATTTCCTAATTTGAAAGTTTAACCAAAAATAAAATCTAAAAATTATTTGTGAATATTTGTTTATACAAAATCTAATTTTATTTGATAATTTGCTTGAATGTTACCTTTGGCAGCCTCTGCTTTTTGTCAAGTTTATATATATATATATATATATATATATATATATATATATAAAATATAACATTGTTGGTATGACACTGTGACTGAGTGAAAACAGGTCAAAGATTCTTCTCTACTTATTCTTTTTAATTTCTTAAGAGATTGTAATTAGGTAATAAACCTGTAGTTATCATTTAGGATTTTATATTTAAATAATTAAAACTACTTTAAAAAATTGTGACCCAATTGAACTAGAAATTGCTTTATTCTCAAATTATGGCCATTTTAATGGTATTGTACTGTAGTTTTATTTTTGCTGTGATACACTTACAAATACAAAAACTGAATCATTGATGATTTCAAAAGTTTTAAACCTCACCCAGAAAGAACAACATAACTGACAACATACCACCATTTATAAAGCTGGAAAAATTTAAATGACTTAAGTAGATATTCTCTATACAGTAACTTTAAGAATGGAGTAATGCTTTCTAAATATATGTAATTTTTAAAACTACAAAAAAAAAAACCCTAACCTTTTTCTAGATATAAGTACTAAGTTTGATTTAAATAAAACTAGACTTACCAAAGTGATTAGACCTTTTCAGGTTTTATATTTTCTTTGTGTTAATTTAAAAAAAATTTTTCTTTTTAAAGAAGAATCTTTTAAAAGATAAGTTAAGCTGCAGACAAAATGAGCGCAAAAGTTCTTTATATTCATGATTTGAAATTTTCATAAATTTTGAAAATGTTGGCATTGAGTTAAATTTTCAGCTATTGATTTTTGTGATGCTCAGTTTGACCAAGAAACCATTGGGTTGAGGCATAAATTTCTGTTAATTTATTCATGAATAATTTAACAATGAATTAATTTCAATCAATGGTGTATTTGCTATTATTTTGAATTAACCTCTTACCATTTATTAAATTGCTTGTTGATTCTTCTTTAGTAAAATTCAAGAAGTTTTTCACTAACATTTTCACATGGCCTTGCGTTACAGAGAAGCAAGTGTGGGGCATTTTCTTCGAAGATTTTCATGCTGTTGAGAGTATAAACCTGCATTGAGTTTAAAAACTCAAAATGAATAATACTGCAATGATTGCATCGAACACACAGCATAACTTTTTCCCCATGAAGCTCTGCCTTTTGGATAGAACATTGCTATAAACCCCCACCTCCTGTGGCCTGTAAAGATATTGAGTAATGGGTCATTTCTCTGCCTTGAAAGAAGACTTGTAGCTATGGATATACAATCTTCCTTATTCTCATTAAGAGTATGAAGAACCCACTTGTCCAGCTTGCTCACTTTTCTAATCTTTTTCAAGTGACTGGAGATCATGGATTGGGATGTGTTAGGGTTAAGTGTAATTTCTCTAGTGCTTTTGCATGAGTTGGATTCCAAAAATTCTCTTAAAGTATCTTTGAGGTCTGAAGAGCATCCTAGTCTGGGTTCATCTCTTAATGATGTATTGTCAGAATGAAACTTTGTAAACCAGTTTTAGACTTAGCACCTTAGCCATAAACACTGAAAAAATTCTGAGCTGTTTTTATGGTGTTTTCTTATTTAACCCCACTCCCACACAAATTTACATGTTAAATATGCACTTTCAGTTCCTCCATTTTAGAGTTGTGAGATCTTAGATTAAATTGATGCACACTTTCACTACTGAAATAAGTATGACTGATGAAGGCACTCTTGTAATCTGGTAATTTCTGGTTGAGTTTAAAACACTTGAAGTTTGAAATGTGTAGTTACAATTTGCTTTTGAAAAATGGAAATTATTTGAGACTCTACTCAGTATTTTTCTCACACTTTGATTCTATCAAATACAAGTAATTTTTATATTAGATTTTTAAAATGTTTCTTTCTAGTGGTTTAAAATTAATATATTAGAAAATTTTTCTGGGTATCATTTTACCTTGGAAAAAAAAAAATTATTTTTTATTTTTATTTTTTATACATTGCTAATAATTATTAATATATTTATGATAATATAAATAATTGAATCAAATGAAAAAACTAATAATTGATGATAAAGATTTGTTTTTATTTAATCTGAATTTTGGTCTTTTTAGGGTAAAGAAAATACTGAGCCAGAAGATATTGAAGTGACCAGAGAGGCTTTAGAACTTCTATCCGTTTCACTGGCATTGTGTCCAACTGCTCTGGAGTCTCTGAACAAAGATAAAGCATGGCAGTGCTTCATTATAGACCTTCTGCTGCTCTGCAAGAATAGGTAATTGATGTTAACCATATTAACATTGCTAAAGATGTCAATAGTTGCAGGAAAACAGCTTAAAATATTAAAGATTTAAAAAAAAATGCTTTTTATTGCAGTTCATTTAAAATTATTCTTTAAACATTAGAAATTTATTCTTGGGATAAATGCTAACATTTTTATAATTAAGGATCTATGGTATAAATGAAAGAATTTTGTTTTTACAATTGCGTTTATTCCTTTCAGTTGACTTTTAGAGTATGAGGGTGGTATCTAAATACTTTTAAATCTTTAAACTTAGCCAAATCATGTAACTAATAAGAGATCTAAGTATTTTGCCATACAGTGTATATTATTTGTTCTGGAGATGAATCATTTCTCAAGTTCTGTTTTTGACAACATCTATTTTGGAAATATGGACAAGGAAACTGGAATTGAAAAACTGAATAATTTGTCATGAAGAATTATAAACCAAAAATAATAATGCTGAGTAATTTTTGTGATGTGATTGTGAGATTCTTTTATAAATTCTTTTTAATAGTCCTTTTTAATATTTATCATTTAGAATAAATTTTTCCCTTGAACTTATTTTTTGTAAATAGTAACAGAGCAAACAGGTTTTGTCATGTAAAGTTTTATTTTTAGGATTTTTATAGACATGCACTAAAAGATAAATTTAACACTATTAGTTGCTTCAAACTTTTTATTTCATAAATATGACTCATTGAGGGAGAAGGAAAAAAATATCCTGATTACTAAGAAACACTTACATTAACCTAAACAACTTGATCCTCCTAAACTGTTGACCCTCCAAAAATAACTGTTTTCCTTCAAAGCTACTTAATTCTTTATGAACAACTCAGTATTTTAAAAAATCACTTGACCCTATTTGAACATCATTCAATAAAAAAAAAAATTCCCCCAACAGAAATTACTTGTTCTGCTATGTAGTGATTTTTAACTGCCATTAAACAAAAATCAACCAATAAATTAAACTTTAACAACTTTTTCAACAAGAAAATTTCCAATATTTAAGTGATGCAAATAAAAACTTCTATTACTTGATATTTGCTAAGTTTAGTCTGGCACCAGGCAACGAGTGTAGGATCTCTGGTTCACTATATTAGAAATGATCTGCAAGACTGATTTGCTAACCATTGCTTTACACTGTTGTTACAGTTTTACTTTAATTCATTTATAAAAATGTTTTTTATTTACATATATAGGTTTTGGTTTTTATCTTCCATTAACTTCTAAATCTTATCTTGAACTCTCTTTCTAATAGTGCTTTATACACGTTTTTTTTAAATTTTTTATTTGTAGCATTGTGTTATCTAATTTAAGGACATTTTTTTTTTTTTTTTTAATGATGATTATTTATGTTACAGAGAAATTCGCACTTGGGCTGCTGAACAGTTCTTTCAGATGGCTACCAAATGTTGCAGTGGGAATCGACCATTGCTTTTCTTCATTACTCTCCTCTTCACTGTTCTCTCTGTAAGTTTATGGTATTTTCTTTGTTTTCTTCCTGAATAGATTTAGGTGTTAGTATTGACAGAATTATGATTTTAAAAAGTACTTTTTAGCGAAAACACAATTTTTTATGCAATTGTCAAAAATATTTTTCTTTAAGGAATTGGATCAAGTTCATTTAATATTGAATTGTAATTGTCAAGAAATCTCTTATATCATTTTATTAAGATATTTTTGTTTATCAATGAAAATTGACTTGCTTCTACTAAATGTGACACTTTTTAAATTTGTTTTTCAGACAACTGTGAAAGATAATGCCAAGCAATCTCATGAGTATTTCCATTTACTATGCAGGTATGCTTATTTTTGATTTCCCCACACTGCCCAAATTAAGTTTGAACATTGTAAAATTTCTTTAAGATTTCATATTTTTTAACAAGAAATATTGATAATGTAATTTAAAACCAACATTCAAAATTTAAACTATTTCATCTCTAAATGTTGATAAATTTTTAAAAAAGCCTTTATTTAAAAAAAAATTTTTTAATTTTTTTTTTCATTGAATGTGTAAATTTTGCAGATTACTGAATCATGCCTTTACCAGTGAAGTGTGCTTGCCTAACTCTGAAGTTTTACTCAACAATGAGATTAGCTGGCTCAAGAAAGTCAGAGTAAGTATTAAAAATAGATCTGAGCAATTTGAAACTACTTTTTGAACTATGGAAAAGCTATGGCAAGATATGAAAAATATAACAAACCTACTCCAATTAGATTTTAGAAATCAATGTTAAAAGTTGAGTTGGAGTAATTAATTTGTGGTCTATTTATGGTAATCTTTTTCATCCGAGCCACTAGATGCCAAAACAAAAGACTGAAAATATAGTTATTAAATCTGAGTGAATGAATATTAGTTTAGAAAGAAAAAGGTGTCAGTTGAAAGAACACAACATTTTCTTGGATTTCGATGCAGATCACCAAAAAAAAAAGTCTTAGATACTTTTAGGATGATTATACAGTTGTCAAATGGTTAGAAATAGGTGAATTTAAAGAGATAACAGGTGTCTGTGGCATTTAGGGTTCTGTAAGGATAGAACTAAACTAGTCGTGGGTGTTCAAAGATAACAAGGCTATGTCTTTCAGATGTTAAGGGAAATAAATCAATCTAAAGTGAGCCACGTATCTTTGCTGAAGATCCAAGTGGAGTAGAGCATAAGAAATTGTGATCAGTTCAATAAATAAATAAAGGCTCTTTTTTTTATAATTAGCAGACAGTAGAACAAGGGAAATAACAAATTAAAAAAAATGTGTGTACACACACGCATCTAATCAACAGGCAGCAAATTTTGAATCCAGTTCAGCTGGGAGTGATACAGTTAGGTTTTTAAGAAATTATTATGTTCGTTTTTCACATGATACATTGAAGTTTTAATTTAATTTTTCTATCTATTGCTATTCATAATTTACTGAAGATATTTTTATAAGAAAGTTGAATAATTGTATATTCTTTTGTCAGTCTTGTTAAAACACTTCAACCTATGGTAATTTTTTTTCTCCAAGGAACAACTTTTAAGCCAAGGAGAGATCCAAGTGGATAATGCTTTATTGGAGGGTCATTTAGGAATAACCAGGGAACTTCTGTCATTCCAAACTCCTGAAAAGAAATATCATGTTGGTGCAGAGAAAGGAGGTTTAGATCTCATCAGAGTAAGTATGTCTGATGCTTGGAATTTTAATTTTTTTAATACATTAATTCTTAGACTTTTTAATATTATTGAACAAAGAAAATGTAAAATGAAATAACTTTTGTATGTTCTGTAAAACGTTCCATTTAGAATTTATTATATAATACATATGCCTTATTGTCCAGCAAATATAGTATGTTTACAGTTAAGGGACTATTTATGAACTGCTATTCATCAAAGTCCAGTTTGAGCTTCATTAATCAGTGTCCTCCGAAGTCGTCAGATGTAATTACATTTTAAAAAAATTTAAGTGTCTTATATTGTTGGCAAATACTTTAAAAATAAAACTGGTAAGTTTCATATTAATGTTAATTTGAAACTAGGAGTGATTTAATAAAATCATTAGAAAAACCTCTTAATACCAAAGATGAGTCATAATTTCAGCTTCTCTTTGCAATATTAATTAATTTCCAACTAAGTTTACCAAATGCAGTGGTTTTTAAAATATTTCTTATTTATAAAAAGAAATTGGCACATCGTGTGTGTGTGTGTTTATTGGATTTGTATTTAGTAACTAATAAAAGTTTTTTGTTTTTTTTTACCCCTAACAAATTTAAAGATAATATTCCAATTTTGTTATTAGGATAGTCTATTAAAGATTACTTTTAAGTTGTCAGCTAATGATTTTTTTTCTTTTTTTCTTTTTTTCTTTTTTTTTTTTTTTTAAATTAGTAAACAGCTTTACTTTAAATTTTGTTTGTTTCTTAACTCACAGCTTGATTTTATGGAGCTTACCAATCTCTTGTTTTTGTGAAATACTTCTTTATTTTTTGTAAAAAACTTTTTTAAGGATATTTCAATGAAAGTGGTTATTTATTGTTTTTCAGGAATTAGTTGAAGATTTCATCTTCCCAGCGTCTAAAATTGTGGTCCAGTGTAGAAAATTGAATGATTTCCCATCTGAGCAGGCTGTGCCTGTGTGTACAACTGCAGCAACTGTCACTGCAGCATTTGATTTGCTTGTTTCCCTCTGTACACGTTGTGTAAAGAATTTGAAGTGTTTAGCTAACATGCTCATTGACATGTTCTATACAGGTCAGTACAAACTGTCTCCTCACGATTTAATCTGACTTAAAAAAAATTTTTTTACTGTCATATTGATATTTTCATGTTTTCTTTCCACTCATTGTCTTTTCCTTGCTTATTAAATGCAATATAAAACATTAGTGATTAAGTTCCCTCTCTGATAAATAAATTTAACTTTGTAAATGAAACTGAATAATGGAAATTTCATGGATTATGTTTTTGTTATAATCAAATAACCTTTATAATTTTAAAGAAGTATCTTTAATAACTTATAAGAATGTCAAAGAAAAATATATTTAAAATAAATCAAGTATATGAATTAATTTCTAACACTTTTTTGTTAAGAACAATATTACATATTTATTTAAAATATTTAAATTTTTTCATATATATTTGATTTTCTTTTACAGGGACTCCTCCTTTTTTAAAACCTTGTATATTGTAGATTTAAAAATATTTTTGTATAAGGTGAAATAAATAAGCTCTCAATTTATCATTTTTTTATTTTTTTGCGGGTGGGGCGAACATTTCTTTTAAATTGCTTTATTTTTATCTAACAGACTGTATATCTGAAGTTTTTGGATATTGTAATTTTGATTAATTAACTGCCTTCATTTTACATGTGAGGTAACTTTTCATTACAGATTTTATTTAGAAAATTGACTAAGGAAAAAAAGCTTGAATAATTTAAGATTGTAAAAGCAATAACATTCAGTATACCCATATCAAATCACCCCTTTTTTTTCTTTTCTTTTTTTTAACCTTTTTTATTTGTATTTTCTTTGGTCATTTTTATGAAGTTGGATTTAATTTTTGCTGGATGTTATGAAAGTGTTAAATAGCCACTTTGCTCTTATGTGTTAAACTATTTTTTCAGAATATTGAAAAATATTAGTAATTAGACTAAATGCTACAGAATAATTTTTAGTGTAAAGCAGCTGATTATACCCCCATTATATTTTTTCTTTTTTTTGTCAGTCATTTCATTGAATACATTTTTTTGTTCTCAATGTTTGACAACTCTATCAGTTTATTTAAATGATTTTAATTTTTTTTCATTTTCATTCTCCAGAGGAAATGTTCACTTTTTCAGAATTACCTCTTGTTGAATGGGAGTTTGTACCCCCTGTGGGTCCAAGACCTCCCAAAGGGTTTGTTGGCCTCAAGAATGCTGGTGCTACATGCTACATGAATTCAGTTTTACAACAGGTTAGCATTCACAAAAAGAAAATTAAATTTAAAGACATTTTCATGGCTTCTATTTTGTGTTTATCAAACTTGTTGCTTTGGTATAGGATTAGAACTTATACAACAAGTAGAAACACTTTCTTGTTCACTGTAAATATTATTCTTGATTTTTTAAAAAAAAATTTTTATGTTGGATGATGCCAAATCCTTTGCATTATGTAATTGCCACTTTTCATTTCTAATTTTGACTTTAATGTAATCAGTTTTATCATTAAGGAGAAACATTTTCTACAATAATAAAAGTAGCCTATTTGGGTTGATTTAAGATAGTCAAGCAATATTGTAGAGTGCTCTAAATATTAACAATTTCTGAGATGATTTTTTTAAGCTTCAAAACTTGACATAACCTTGCTCACTGGATTACTGTGTTAGAGGTTCTTTTTCTTGCTCACTATTTGTTAATATGTAACAATATTGAGTAAGGCATTTTTTTTACAAAGATCTTGTTTTGCTGAAACACATAAAACGTGATGTATTGTGAAAATAATTTTTCTAATTATATTGATTGATTTATTTAATACATTAAATAGCATTTTAAATTTCATAAATATTTAACCATAACTATATAATAGCTTAACTAGTTTGTTTTCATCTGCAAACTCTTAAAATATTTTCTTTGCAGTTATTCATGATTGAACAGATCCGACATGGGATACTGGCTGTAGAGGGTGCTGCCGATGATGTAGAAGATGAATATATAGGAGATGAGAAAGGAGAAAATGAAGTAAGTCTGTTTTGAAATTTCATTTTATATATAAAAGAAACTTTACAAATTCTGCATTATTATAACTTTGGAACATTACATAAATTTTTATAATTAAAACAGTCACCTAATAAATTTCCTTTTTATATTTCAATTGTCATTGTGGTTTCAGCAAATATTGGCTTGAGCTATTTTATTTGTCATGTTAAGTGAATTATTTTTTTTTCTTTTATTTGCTGAATTTGTTTAGCCTATTGATGCACTCTTGCAGACTAATGTTGACCTTGGAGATGAAGAACGTAAAGATGAAGAGAAAGGCTCTAACAAACAAGGAGAAAGGAAAGATTACAATCTGGGTGTGATGAAACATGTCCAGTTGATCTTTGGTCATTTGGCTTGTAGCAAGCTGCAGTATTATGTACCCAGAGGGTTCTGGAAACATTTTAAGTAAGTTTACCATTTTTATTCATTGTAATATGAATCAATAGAAATTGGTTTTTCATTTAGTTTTGTTATATCAGGAACTCAAGTCAGAATGCTAAAAAATTATCAACTATCTTGAAAAAATGTTTTTCCTGTTTATTTTAACCTATGCTACTTTCCTTGACCTACTCTCTCATTATACAGTGCCCTATAACATTTTTTTAATTTTTTTTTTTTATGTTTATTAAATTTTGGTGGGGGAGAATTAAAGTTTCACTAATTTTCCACCTTAAGAACATATTTTCCTTCAAGAACATCAGGTTAGTAAACTTCACATTAGTCGCCATCCTTTTGTATTCATTACAGACGTGTTAATGTTGATGAAGTTTGTTTCTCTTGCTTTTGAGTTCTAGGAAGTTTAATTTATTCACAAAGCATTTTGGTTTGTGATGGAGTTGTCCTTCTTGTATAACACCTGGAACTTATGGGAGGAAACTTAATTAGAAACAACACATTTTGCAGACAAACTCCTTAGCTAATGAGCAAGTCTTGAAACTTGGCATGTGAACATCTTTGGTCTCAAGGAGTGTTTTCTGTGAGCAAAATGATACAATAGAAGGGACCTCCCACTCTTGAAAGATTTTAGCTTTAAGGTTTAATTCATGGAGTTACTGGAAATTTATAAGAAATTTAATAAGACGGGACAAAAAGCAAATAGAATGAATTTTTGTTAACAAAATGTGCTTAAGTGCATTACTTTTATTTCAGGCAATGTTAGGTTCTTGTGTGTGTGTGTGTGTGTGTGTGTGTATAAACTGAGTGGAAAAAAATGACTTATGCTAAACTGACTTGTTTGAAATAGAACTCTGATCATTTAACTGTGTGGAAACAAATTACTGATATTTAATTGCATTGTTGATGATAGATAGCAATACTCAAACATTTAACTGTGTGCAAACAAATGATTTATAGTAAATAGAATTATTCCTGTTAGATAGAAATAGGTGAAATATTTAACTGTGTGAAAAAAAATGAGGTCAGGCTTGTTTTAAAAATGTTATTTACAAAATGCGTATAGAAATCATATTTAATATGATTTGAGGGATTTGGCATTAAATAACCTACAATGGTTCATATGCCATAAAACATAACCTTGTCCTTGGAGGAGTCTTCATGGTGTAATGGCTGAAGCACTTGACTGTAGCCTTAAAGTAAGCAAGTTCAAATTTCAGTCACGCTATTACATTCACTTTCAAATTAATACCTTTGGGAAAGGTATGAACCCCCTTATTCCCCCAGCTATGGATTATCACTGCTGTTTTACAAGAATGTCTTTGGTGTTAAATAATCCATGAAGGTTGATATGCCATTAAACAAAGAAACCAAACCTACCACTTTAAACTAATATTGTATTTATTACTACCACCATAAGAAAATAGTAAGATATAAACTTATAAGTTTTCTTTTTAATGAAATTACAATGCTACCCACCCCCATTAAAATTTTAAAGCAGATTAATGACTTATGAGTCTTAAAAAATAAACTGAAAGTTTTTGATATATTATAGAGAAATAATTTATTGTTTGGTGCTGTATAGTTATTGTAATGAAAGTAGCTCTTTACTGGATGTCCTAATATTTGTCACCCTTTATGAATTAAAGGTAATGTGAGTTTGAATCTTATTAAGTTTATCTTAAATTAATTTGATCTCTGCTGTTCTTTATCATAGATTGATAGCCCAAATCAGTTGTAAAGTGAAAAAAAGGAGGGTCTGAGATGAAAGAAAATGCTAGTCACAATTAATGAGTTCATTTTATCTTCCTTTAATATTGACAAAATTTTAAAATTAACAACTTAAGTTCTTATACCAAAAGCATTAGGAATTCATCCTGATCCATTCAACTTTTTGAGTTTTTATATAATCTTGAGCCCTAGAATTGAATTTGATTATAAATTTATCAATTTGATTGTCTCTTTTCTATAAAATATACTATAATGAAAGAATTTTCAGAGTGTTTTATAGGTATTGCTGTCATTTCTAAATCATTAGGCTTTTTTGTTGCAATAAACCATATAGAATTTGATATAGCAGCTCCACCTAAAAGATACCCATTAAGAATTTTTTCTCTTATGCTTTAAGAGATAACTTGTAAGTATGTGGTCAGCTATTGTATAAAATTGTCCATTTCAACACAATTGCCTTCCTTACATATTTAAGAAAATGAAAATAAATTTCTGAAATGTTGAAGTAGTTTGAGAGCTATCAGATATAAGAGTACAGTCTTTTAAAAAAAGTGTAGGGACATATGGTGTAACAGTTTTCATTGTATGAAATGGAATCAGTAACCCGAGTTTAAATCCTGATGAAGATGTTAGTGTTTTACTTCGTGTTAATGCCCTTGAGAAAAGAAAGAATCTTTCTCTTCTCCTGCCAGCTATGAAGAATAGTCCTAAAGAGCCCAGTCTGTTCTAGACTGGGCTCTTTAGTTTTGGTTCAACAATTGGTCATACAAGGAAAACTGATTCAAACCAGCTGAACCTACTTAAAAATTAACCTTGTGTCAAACCATGCTCTTAGCTGAGAGCTTAAATGAATACTCAGTATTTAAAAAGCTAGAAAAATATTGGTGTTCTATAACAGCTGATTTTATCTCATTGAAATGTTTATTTTCTGATTTGTTTTGATTTTAATTTTAGGTTGTGGGGAGAACCTGTGAACCTGAGGGAACAACATGATGCATTAGAATTTTTTAACAGTCTTGTAGATAGTTTAGATGAGGCCCTTAAAGAACTTGGGCAGACAATGATTCTAAGCAAAGTACTTGGAGGATCATTTGCTGACCAAAAGATATGTAAGGATTGTCCACATAGGTAAGAATTATATTGTTTATTTTCAATTCTTGATTTTCTTTTGAACTTCATTAAGATTTTAACATATTGCAATTGTTGATACAGATCTACTTAATCTCAATAGTGATTTTTCTGCCTATATTTTTTTTATTTTTAGTTCAGAATTATTTTATAACAATTGAGAAGATTTCTCTTTTACTGGGTGCTTAGGAGAGAGTGGTGGTTAGCAAGCCAGTCTTGGGACTCTTTTGTATAGAGTTAAATGTTCATGAGTTGCTTTATTCTTGTATCCTGATGCCAGGCCAAGCTAACCTTAATAAATCACCCATTTTAAAACAAAATCACTGTTTGGTTTCAAAATATGAAGAATTTTTTCACATGAAAATATTCAATTTAAAAAAAAAAAAAAAAAAAAGGAAAAAGACTTCGCATAACCTCACATGTTATAGAGATTATTCTATAAAATGTTTTTTAATTTGTACATTTTTTGTCTTTCAGATATCAAAGAGAAGAAACTTTTACAACTTTAAATGTAGATATTCGAAATCATCAGAATTTACTTGAATCCCTAGAACAGTATGTTAAAGGAGATCTTTTAGAAGGTGCAAATGCATATCATTGTGAAAAATGTAATAAAAAGGTAATAGATATTTTTTTATTTATTTTTTATTTTTTCTTCTAAAGGCATGAAATCCCATCATATTTATGGAACTGCTGCTAATTTTATTTATATTAAGTAGTTTAATTTGTTATAATTCTGTAACAAAAAAAATTTTTTTATTTAAAGTTTAGTTAGAATTTTAACTCGTATGTCTGTTTAGGACATATTTAAAAAAAGTTTTTGTTTGGTTTAGCTCAGTAAAATGTTAGAGATTTTGTAAGAATCTGCACTTGGGAAATCTTTTTTTCAAATTTAGAATGTTTCAATTGGAAATATCAGTAGGAGTGAGTGGGGATACATTTTAACAATTTAAAATTTGATTTTTTATTTGTATGGTAATCAAATTGTAAAAATTTGATTCAAGCATTTTATCTAAAAGTGTTTTTAATTATAGGTAGATACTGTTAAAAGGCTCGTGATAAACAAATTGCCAAAAATTTTGGCTATCCAGCTCAAAAGATTTGATTATGACTGGGAAAGGTGAGTTTTGTTGCTCATATTCCTTCTTTTTTCCCCCCCCCCCCATCCTGACCAATTTACATTGATAATTATCAGTTTTTGTTTGTTTTTTCTTTGTATATTCACATTTACTTTAATTTTTGTTTACAGAGAATGTGCAATCAAATTCAATGATTACTTTGAATTTCCGAGAGAGTTTGATATGGAACCTTATACTGTACAGGGTTTAGCAAAAATTGAAGGTAATTTTTAGATTTTCTTTCTGTAATCTGTTAAAACTTTAAGGTGTGTTCAAAAAGTACTTAGACTGAACAATGAATGAAATGTTAATGTTCTTCAAAATTGTTTCTTTAACCCTGCAAGTGTTCCATTGGTTAAAAAAAAAAAATCACTCTTTTGATCTGGTGTCAAGCTACACTGTTGTATTTCTTTTAATATCTTCAAATTTTACCCTTGAGATTAATTTTCTGTTAAGGAAACAAGAAAAAGTTGCACAGAGCTAGGTTTGTGAGTATGGAAATAGCTACACTTGTACAATTCAATGTTTCAACAAAGACTGCTATTCAAAATACATAATTTTTAAAAAGAATTGGCACCGACTTCTAGACCTCATCACTTTGTTATATAAGTTGCTCAGCAGTGCATGTCATTAGATTTTAAAATTAAAAAATTTAAACAGTTTTGATACTTTTTGATTACACCTTGTATCAGTATACAGTAGTAGTATAAGCAAATGCCTCTATTCTGTCTTTAAATTTTCTAAATTGAATTTTTAATAATAAAATTCTAATTTTAGAAATAATTTGTATTTTTATGTACAGAGCTTATTGTTGTCTGGGAGATTTGTTTTGGCTGTTTGAATTTCATAGTAACATGACGATTATGACTACTGTTTGTTTTTGAAATGCTTTTACAAGATAATTCTATAGTATTTAATATTTTTTTGGATAGTGTTTAAAAAAAAAATTTTTTTAAATTTGTGTAACAGTTTAATGACGATAATTTTTCCTCATTGTATAGAGTTCATAATTCATTTCCATACATTGTATTTATTTTTGTGTTTTGAAAGTTTTGTATCCCCTTTTTCAGGAGAAATTATTGATGCTGACTGTGATGAAAAGGAGCAGAGTACTAAGTACAAATTGGTTGGGGTTGTGGTCCATAGTGGACAGGCTAGTGGTGGACATTATTATTCCTATATTTTACACAGGTATTTTTTTCCCCTAATTTCAGAATGTATATACTTTGGTTTAGATATTATAAAACCATGAGACAATCATTTGATGATAGCAGCTAAATTTTTGTTTTTAATTATTATTTAGTGAATGAATGATGGCAATTTTCTGATTTCAGCATAATTGATATGACTATAATTTACTAATTGTTTGTCCCTATAGCTATCAGTTTGCTATTTCTGACTTAATTTTGATTAACATTCAGGCATGATTAGAAAAATTTTAAATTTCATGATTATTTGTTTTTTTTTCCTTCTCCCCATTAAAATAAAATTGCAGTAAAATGTGAAGTGTTCTCTCTGTCATTAGTTTCAAGGGATATAACTCCTCTTTATTTTTCAAAGGTTATTAATTGCAGATGATTTTCTAGAGATCAGAGAGAAGTAAAGATCTTCTAGATGCCAGAACGAGGATTTCATAAAATGAATCGGTGAACAATATGCTATCCAGTCGGAAGTTATCTGCAGTCCTGTCTCTACAGGAAGCAAAATCATACTGTGTCCTATGAATGACTTAGTGGATAAAGCCGTCTTACAAAGATAACTTTCAAGTTATGAGAAGCACTGGAACGCTGATTAAAACTAGTATTAAAAGAATTTCAAAACAGCATATGTGCATTTGGAATACCATTTCATTGAATGGGACTAAAGAAGGTTGTTCTATTAAGCTGCTATATAACTCATTTTTCCATTTTACTGCAATGGAATTCATTTTATTATTAAGAATCTCCTGTGCCATGTGATTGATGCCAAACTGTTCACTGATCCTCATACAAGTGGGTCAGCAATGATCACATGTATTCCAATTGTATCTCATCACAAAACTCTTTTCTTTTGGCATATAATGGTGGCAGTTTTCAACTCGTGCAAACAAAGCACAAAGACAAACTCTCTCAGTTCAACATCTAACAGCGGCTACTTAGATGGCCAGCTCAATTGAAAATACAGAAACATTGAAAATCCTCTCCAAAAAGTTAGAACAAATACATTATTTATCCTGATTCCTAGAGTGTTTCATTAGAGAATTTTTGGTGATACTAGATTTTCCATGTGAGCTGCATGTTAGGCATGAAATGAAAGATTACATCTCAATATTCAATTAACATTGAGGACTCTCTGAAAATCTGTTTGTAAAACTGGTAAGATCTGCTAGTATCTATAATTTCTTTTGTCACATTTCAAGATATTATCATTTTTGAAAGCAGATGATTTATTAAATTGGCCTTTTCCCTAATTAGCAATGTATTTGGCTGATATAAAAAATTTTCCAGTGCCATCTTTTGTACGATGTTAAGGAAATCTTTATGCATTAATTGTTATGTCATTTAAAAGCCTTAGGAAAAATTCTGAAGTTTGATGGAGATTCCACATGAGTTAAGAGAAAATGAATTTCAGTGTTTAAACAGCTTTCTTTTCTGGCTCTACACAGAAAAGTAATTTTTGAATAAGTTAGTTACTAGCCATGAAAAAGATTTATGAGAATCCAAAATTGATAAAGAAGTATGTTGATCCTGAATCACCTTCAACATTTCAGCCTAAACAGAACCTATTGTGGGGGTAGGGTGGAATCATGCTTGATAGGATTCAATAGGAAATTTTAAATTAGAAATTATTGGGTACCTGTACAACATCACAATGAGCAATTGGCTCATTTGAATGGAGGTATTGGAAGGGAAACATCAATTGAATTGAGGTATTGTCAAGGAACGTGCTTGTATTTGTGGTATATGATATTGTCCATTATTGTGTTGCAAATGCCATGCAGCTAATGATGGAGCTGGGATGGGAAGCTTTTCCATTTGTAATATGTTCTCTTGACCTGTCAGCTGTTTTCCCTGTATAAGATATTTACCAACTCAGTTCATTCAACAAGTTACCAAGAAAGTTTGACAAAGAATTTATTTAATAAACGGTGGAATCTTTATGATGGCATTATCAATTTATCTTAAAAGTGACATGTTTACACAAAGCCAGCGAAGATACTTGCATAACTGAACAATGCTGTGAATTGATATGAAAAATGTCCCTCACCAAAAATACTGGAAACGTTTACATTAATTAGATATTATATTTAAACTGTTCATATTTATATTGTAAGGAATTTATATAATGAAATATAACACTATTTTTTTTTTTTTTTCTTGTTATATAGAGGTGCTGAAGATGTCCATCCAAAATGGTATAAGTTTGATGATGGTGATGTTACTGAGTGTAAAATGGATGATGATGAGGTAAGAAAACAGACTCAAGAAAGAGTATTAAAATTCTTTTTTTTTCTTAATTCATATAACACTTCAATATGAATAGAGATTTTTTTAACTACAAAATTTATACTTTCTCAAAGGGAATGTAGGACTTAGTGATTGGTTTAGTTATATAATAAATAAATTTAAAAAAAAAAAGAAGTCTGCTCCCCAGATGGAGACACACACTACTTCGACATTAGCCCCATACCTGTTTATCATCTGCCTAGACTATGTGCTTAGAACATCTATTGATATAACGAAAGAACGGTTTCAAGCTAGCAAAGGAAAGAAACAGAAGATACACCGCGCGAACAATTACAGATGTGGAATATGCTGATTATATGGAGCTTCTGGCAAATACACCTGCCCAAGCTGAAACCCTGCTGCATGGTCTGGAATGAGCAGCTGCAGGCATAGGCCTCCATGTCAACACAGACAAGATGGAATACATGTGCTTTAATCAAAGATGCAACATCTCAACACTAAATGTCAGCTCTCTGAAACTACTGGACAAGTTCACCTACTTAGGAAGCAGTGTCTCATCAACTGAGAAAGACGTCAACACATGACTAGCAAAGGCATGGACAGCTATCGATAGGCTATCAGTCATGGAAATCAGACCTGACCGATAAAATAAAATGCATTTTTTCCCCAGCAGCGGTCGTGTCAATACTGCTATGTGGATGCACTACATGGACGCTAACTTAACGGATGGAGAAAAAGCTTAATGGCAACTACACAAAAATGCTGCAAGCAATATTGAACAAGTCCTGGAGGCAACACTCCACAAAACAACAGCTATAGAGCCACCCATTGTGAAAACCGTCCAAGTTAGACGAACCAGACATGTAGGACACTGCTGGACAAGTAAGGGTGAACTCATAAGTGACATACTCCTGTGGATCCTGTCATGGACGAGCAAAGGCAGGATGACCAGCTAGAACCTATATACAACAGCTTTGTGCCGAACAGGATGTAGCCTTGAAGACCTCCTAGGAACAATGGACGAGAGACGGGTGGCGAGAGATCAGGGAGATCCATGCTGGCAGCGTGACATAATGAAATTTTAGATGATTTTAAATTCAGTTATTTAATATATAAGTTCTGTTTATGATGCCCATTTTTATTTTGGGTGTCTTTTATAATCTGAAATCTCAAAAAAAAACAAAAAAAAATTCATTTCCTGGAAAAATTAATTTGTTAAACTGTATTTTCAGAGGCCAAGTGAAAGCAAATTATGATAATTTTTCTATCTTGATTTTTTTTTTTTTTTTTTCTCCCCTTCTAAGTAGCATTTTATGATTTTGGTGGAATTTTTAATTTTAGTTTATGATCAGTTACTATTTTGACTTTTATGAAATACTAACTTAATTTCTTTTTCCAAAGTTTGAATTTAAAAAATGGCTTGTTTTTAAACTTAAATTATTTAAATGGAATGTTTTTAATGTTTGATTTGATTAAACTAGATTTATTGTTGAGAATGTTATTTTTTTAAATTTTTTTTTTTCTATTACAGGAAATGAAAAACCAGTGCTTCGGTGGTGAATATGTCGGAGAAGTGTTTGATCATATGATGAAGAGGTTCTTATTTTTAAAGATTTTATGTTTTAGTAAAATAGGAAAATAGATATAATGAACCATTATTTTGAAATTATTAATTTTGAATTTATTGATGAAAAATATGATTATGAATGCTTTCCTGATACTTAAATGAATATAAGGGAAGCATACATCCTCATATATTTTTAATGTACTTAGATTTTGCATATCTATATAGGGTGTAATGGGTAAATTGTTGTCCAAATTACACAAACATTTAACTTTATCAGATGTATTTACCAAAATTACAAAAATATCTTGAAATATTATAAATTAAATTTATTCAAAGAAATCAGCATTGGCTTCAACCACATTCTCCAGACCACTTCTGAATCTCCTGCAAGCCTTCCCAATAGTCTCCTTGTTAAATTGATAAATGCCACAGTTATCCTTGCTTTTAGTTTATCTTTGATGTTGCATGGAGTTTTGTCTCTTGCTCAATCGTACTCAACAAATAGTAATCAAGGGGATTGCAATTTTGGTAGTTGGCACTACCTGCCTGATAAGAAACTCGGACACTCCCATGTCCCTGACTATGGACCTGATTGATTTACTTGTCAATCATGACTTTGATCTCACCAAGAAATTTGGGTGCTCTTTTATCAGAATGATCATAGTGAGGCTTCCATATCTTCATAATCACAATTGGAAATCATCCAACTCTTTTCAAATTATCTGCATTGACACCCAAACATTGAAGTTTTGTATTGACACTCCCAGTGTGAATGCCAAGCAATACAGAATGCTGTTTCCAAAATTCTGATAAAGTGAATTGTCATGATGTTGCCCAACTGACTCTAGTTTGCTGCTTAGTAGACAAAACCTGAAACGAGTATATGCACAAAATTAACAATTTTAAATGGCAACAATTTATACATCATGCCCTATAACTACAATTAAAGCTGTAAATATATCTTAATACCTATTTTCTGTGTTTTCAGGAATCAAACAAAATGTAAAGCTACTGACTATTGATAAACAAAATGTCTTTACTAATTTTCTTTAAAGTACAATGATAGAATTTTTGTTTAAGGCATTTTAGAGTAAAGTTTGAAAATAATTCTGTTTGTAGGATGTCTTACAGGCGACAGAAGCGATGGTGGAATGCCTATATACTGTTCTATGAACGGATAGAGCCACAAGATGAGGAAAATCAAATCTCAAAGAGAGTACAAGACCTCACTGGTAAGTTTACATTAAATATCCCTATGGAGATGAAGGTAAAAACATTTCTCTCTTTAAAGTGACAAATGGCATTTCTAATTCTCCTAAAATTGTTGGGTTGATCTAAAATTAGAGTAAAACATCTGTGCTAATCGGGTACTTATATAGGAATAGTCTTATAATTCACCAAATGTCTATCTATTTACCTTTTTGGCCAGATTACAACCAAACTTTTGAGAATCGTTAGTCACACCTGGGAAGGTTTTAAACTGGCTAGGTTGATACTACTTTTTTTAATTCTGGAAAATAGTTTTTGTTCAAAGCATTTATTAATTTTTAGTGATTTTGAGGGTATTTGATTTCTTTGAATGAACTCGTTATCTTCTATATGGCATGCTTGGTGTAAACAAAACTGTAACTTATAGCAAATAAATGATAAACAAAATGTCTTTACTATGAATAATAAAGATAACTCTGTCCTTTCTTTCAAAAATAATCATTTTACAACCCATATGTAATATGGATAAGTACTGTTAGTTTAAGTAATTTGGCAGCAATTAAAAAAAAAAAATGATCTAATTTGTAGTCTACTGCAAATAAATATTCTGTTAATATATTTTACTGTGTAAATTGATGTGTTTAATCTTTAAAAAAAATTAAAATTCTAATGCAGATTAACTTGAATGTTTAATGAAATATTTTGTTTATAGATTTTAATTTTTCAATATTTTCAGTGTCTAAACAAGAAAAGCTGAAGATGCCTGCTGCAATAGAGCGCTGTGTCCGGCGGCAAAACATCCTTTTCATGCACGAGAAGAATCAATTTTCTCCTGAATATTTTCAATTCATGAAGAAATTTCTCATGTGCAATGCTCCGTTTCTGTCTATCCCATGTCCACAGGATAGATTGGTGAGTTATGTAGGTTTTTATGATATACATCATCTTACATAATGCCTAATCACTAGTTGATTAGGAAAATTAGATGCTCTTAAAAATTATACTAAAGTATGATATATTGTTAGTTTATTCTCTCTCAACTGATAGTTTTTAAATTTCATTTGGATACTATCTATTTTATTCAAAGGATTGCTTTCATTATTTAGCTAATAGAATTTATCTTGAGCTTGGCATAAATTCTATAAGATGCAAGAGGGTGTAAGTTTATATAATTCACTAATACAATTGCACTCTTAATATGGAAGTATGTCTACCCCCCTCCCACCACCAAAAAAAGTGCTGATAAATATTACTTATTCAGGGACATATTTTATTTTTTAACACTAATTAAATGACTTTTTAAAATATTTCCTCAGTACTTATGCATCTATGTTACCGCGATAAAGCCGAACTTTTACGAGCATTTCTGGGCTGATAACGGAAAGAATTGGACTATGCCGAAACGCCTCGCCAATCAAATTTAAGCAAGCAGATGATAAAATAATTCAATCAATTTGTTGACAAAGTTAGGAGAACAGTATTATTCAAGCAATTTTAAGCAACATGAATTTATTGCAGCTAAGCGACAAACTACAATCTGTGGAAAAGGTGATACAATTCTGCACTTATTGTACCGGGCTATTTTTAAATAGCATTTTCAAGTTAAATTCAAGTGTTGCAATATATTTTTTTATTAAATTGTTAGGTGAAAGTACAGAATAGTTTTTCAGCGCGGTACAATAAGTGCATAAGTAACAAAAAACTTATTGGCAAAATTAAAAGTTGCCGAACATGCAAGCATCCTTGCCATTTAAAAAAAAAAAATGAGAAAAAGCTATGCCTGGAGATGGTCTTCATGTGTTTTGTCAGCATATTCCAATTCTTTCCGTTATCGGCCTGGAAATGCTTGTGAAAATTTGGCTTTATCGCGGTAACATAGATGCATAAGTACCATTTACTCTTTTGAATTTAAAAAAAAAACAAACTTTTTTTTTAATTTATAAGTTTTTTGTTTTTTTTACCTCAAGTATTTTAGGATATAATTTTTAAAAAATGATTCTCCTCTTTTCAGCCTCCTGATGCTGAACAAATGGCTTTGATCAGTGTTGAATTGGGATCCAAATTTCTTTTTACGGTTGGTTTTCACACCAAAAAGTCATTACGGTAAGTTGATGAATTAAAAAAAATAGTTCTAGCTTTAATAACTACTTGTGTTGATTAGTATTTTTAATTTTTATACTGTTTAAGTTGGGAACTAATTTATATGTATTTTATTTATGATTTAACATTTTTGATTATCATAAAAAAATTAATCTGCAAATTTTTAAAATTTGATTTTAGATAATCTATACTAATCTTGCAATTGTAAGAAAAAAAAATTACTAAATTTTCTTCTATTCTAAGCTGAATACTATAAATGATAAGGTAAACTATTAATCACATACCCAGAACAATCATCTGCTTTCTAACTCAAACTATCTTGAATTTATATATTTATTTCAGCATATAAACATGTCTGGATATTATTTGTGTAGATTTTTGAGATGAAGCTTCTAAACTTTTATTGTTTACAGTATTCAGACTATTGTCTCTGTTAGAGTCACAATGTTTTGGCTGATTTGGCCTTCTTTAGGTGTTACTTGTTGAACTTGGGAGCCTACACAAAACCTTTTGTTTAATCCATGGGAGTTGATTGTTCTAATTGCTTTAACCATGACTGGGTACAACTGTTCAGCCATAATAAGTATTCCTTGTTATTTTTTACCTGTTGTCAGAATTGAACTTGCAACCTGAAGATGATTTCATCTCGAATTTCATTAACCCAATGTCTATATCTGTTATGCCACATGTCCTGTTGGACAATTCAGAGTGAATTTTTGGTACTTATAAACCTAATATTTTCATCAATTACTCCTATGTACGATTTTTTTCACTTAAGTTCATATTACAATACTGGAGAAAAAAAATTGCAAGGTAAAAAAAAAAAAAGAAAAAAAAGAAAAGTTGTATATAATAGTAATTCATACTGTTAATAAATCCAAAAAATTTATTCTGAATTGTCCTGCAGGACATGTGGCATAATGGATATAGGTACTATTTACCAACCCCTCCGCTCGGGCAGGATATGACACAAGGTCAATTTTTAAGCGGAGTTTAACAGGTTTGAATTCAGAGTTTTCCTTCTCCTAGACTAGTTGCCTCAACAAGGCTGAAGAACCTAGTCCGTCCTACTATTTACCCATAGCTGGAGGGAGAATAAGGGGGTTCATACCTTTCCCAAGGGTATTTGCCCGAAAGTGAACATAATAGCGCGACTGGAGTACGAACTCGCGTACTACGATTCCGCAGTTCATCGCTTTAACCATTACACCACGAGGACACCCCATAATGGATATAGGTGTTGGGTTAATGAACTTCTAGGTGAAATCATTTGGAAGTTGCCAGTTGAATCCTGGCTAAAGGTAAAAAATAACCAGGATTACTTACTCTTGCTTAACACTTGTACCCTATTATGGTTAATGGAATTAGAACAATCTACCCCTATAGATTAAATAAAGGGTTTGGTTTGAAGTTTTGTGTAGGCTCCTGAGTTCAACAAGAAACACTTGAAGAAGGCCAAAGGATGCCTAAATGATAAACATTTGGATATTATGTTGAGTATCAACATCCTAAATGTTTTGTTTTGTTTTGCTTTCAGGGGTCCTGCAAATGAGTGGTATGATGCTCTGTGTATACACATGAGGAACAGCAAAACTGTGCGCAGCTGGTTTGTGCATAATGTGCTCTTTTCTCATACCAGTCGCTTTGCAGAATATTTGTTGGAATGTCCTAGTTCAGAGGTGTGTTGATTTAAAAAAACAAAATTCTTTGACAGTGTTATTTGTGCAATTGGTAGATTGTCCATTAAGTGGTTCAGTTTAAAAAAAAAAAAATTAAATTGCACCAGCTTGTAGATATTGATAAATGTCTCTATTATTATTATAAGTATTTAGTATCTAACTGCTTTCATCTTATTTATATATATATATATATATATATATATATATATATATACACACACACGCACACACACACACACACATTAGTTGTTAAATTCATATTGAAAATTAAAAAAAAAAATGAATCCATTTATGACAAGTTAGATGTTTTTTCCAGAATATACTTTAGTTTACAGTTGTTTCAAATTTCTAAAAGACTTCTAAACTTCCTAATATATATAAATATATATATATATAAACAAAACTTTGTTTTTTCTTAAAGAGAAATATATATATATATATATACACACACATATTTTTTATTTATTTTTTTATTTTTATATATATATATATATATATATATATATATATATATATATATATATACACACATATTTTTTTTATTCATTTATTTTTTTTATTTTTTATTTTTTTCATTAAGGTTCGAGGAGCATTTGGAAAAATGCTGGTTTTTCTTGCTCATTACACTCTTCAAGATGGACCATGTGCTCCACCTTTTGTCCAGGGCCTTTATGGTAGGTCACGCTTAAATTGAAATTATTGACTAATGATCTGTTGTAATTCAATGACCTGTAGTAGCATTTTCCCATCTCCAAAAATTTACTACTTGACCAATGCTTCTCTTTTGATTTTAAAATCTTTTTATGTCTTTATCTTTTCTTAATTTTTAATGTTAAAAATTCTTAAAACTACTTAAAATAAATTAATCTTTATTTTTCAATATCCTTATGATTTAGATATGAATGTTCATTAACTTTTTTGACTGGTTTTTTATTTCATTTTGATAGTTTTTTTTTTTTTTTGTGGTCATACTGCTCTAGGTCAATAGATTCAATGAAAAAGTCTCCAATGAGACTTGTACTTTTCATATTCTGGGAACGTAATCTAATATTGACATTCCCTTTACTGAATTTGTGTTTAGGTGACGCCAAATCTCCAATCATAACTACATCTTCATACCATTTTTTTTTTTATTTATTTACTATCTAGTTGTAGTCTTAGAGTGAGAATAAAGATGAAAGAAAAACTAGTAAAAACAATGAAAATTCATCATTTAAGACTCTTGGTATCGAGTTTTGAATTTACTTGTTTTTAGGAAAATATTCCAAAAATGAAATACTTGACTTGAGAATATTATTTTCTAACAGAAAAATAAGCAAAGTTAACTAACAGTTTAATAAAAATAACCAAAGATGCTAGAATGTATTCACCTAGTTATTAAAGATAAATACTAATCTTTTAATATCAGTTGAATATTTTTATATAATTTTAATTTATGACTAGGTTTCTTTTTTACCTCACTAGTTTGAATTTTTAGTTAAGTTAGGAAATATAAATTTTCTTATCATATAAGCTTGAAAATATAACTCGATTATGTTTCAGTAAGTTCTTGATATATCTTCTATAGATTAACCATAGAACAATGATAATTCTAGTTTGTTCCCACTTTTAAAATTTAAAAAAAAAATGGTGACTGTTACTGTTGAAATTTTGATGCACTTGAAAACAACTCCTTACAAAACCTTAATGTTAGCAGAAAAATTTCTTTAAAAAAAAACATTAACTTAACTTTTAAATAATATCATTGGAATCTTTTAATTGAATTTTACATAAACAGTTTTATTAACAATCTAATAATCATTTGATACAAAATTATTTAATAATTTTAATATTTCCTATTAATTTGATAAATAATTGAAATTAATATAATTAAAATATTGTCACATGCTGGCAATGAAAAAAAATTGTTTTGTAAATATAAAATGAAAAAAAATAAAACTGTTGATTTAGTGATAGAAATGAATATAATCTTTTTTTCTTTTCTTTTTTTTTGCTAAGATTTTATAAGGAATTTTTTTAAAAGTATGTCTGGATACCAGCACTCAGTACAAAAATGTTAGAATTTTACATATTCACTTTTTTGTTTTCAGAAATTTTCAAAAAAGTGTTTATATTGTCTGGATTAAATAGCTCCACCTGTCTATTTTAGTTATTAGATTTGATAAGTTATATTCTGAAATGACATGAATATTTTAAATTATTTAAATATGAAACTAGTTTTGGTTCATTGAGTTTTTTTCCCCCCAGTAGGACAAGCAGCTGATCCTAATGCCACCCTCAGTGATCATTTGCTGCTGGCAATCCTTAATCTGCTGAAGAAGGAAGTGTCTGAACATGGCAGGCATCTTCAACAGTATTTCAATCTATTTCTCCTCTACTCTAATCTTGGAACTGATGAGGTAAGAGAAAATTTGTTTAAAAGAAACTTGTATGATTAGTTATTTTTAAGTTGTCATTTCTTTGAATAGATTAAATAATTGTAACTCAGATTGAAGTAAGAGCTGCATAGTTTCAAGGTGACAAATTTGAATGAGAAATTTCTCATTCTAGTTTATCACCTTGCAACTAATGCAGTTTTTATATCTTCAGTGTGATATATTCACTGATTAGAAGCAATCAAAATAATGTGAATTGCTTTTCTGGAACTGGTTGAAGAATTTTTGTGGATATTTGTTGTATCCTCATAGCCTATTGCTACAAGCTTGGCTTTTGTTATAACTGCACCATCTTTTAATTGTCTCTGGTACAACCCATCTTATACATATAGCTTTCTGACTTTAATCTTCTACTTCTTTACTGCAGTATTTGGCTTTACTTAGTCAACCTTTTCCCATATGAAAATAATTAAGTCCAAGTACTATTTCACCATGACTGATGATCATTTGGAAGCCTGCTTGAGGCTGGCTACCACAAGTCTTGACTATGCAACTCTGGCTGACTCCATTCAGTGCAAGTCGAGTAAGGTAGTGATCATAAATGTATTCAATTGTATTCCGCTGTAAGGGTTCATACAGTGATGCAAGGCATGCAAATATATATGGTATAAATAAAGTATACTTAATACATATATGAATAGATATATTTAGCATTTTTTTGATACAGGTCTATAGTTTTGACCTGCTCGACTTCATCAAATATTCCATTGTCTATCCAGTTTTTTAAATCCCTTTTCCTTGTCAGCCACTACTTCATCTGAGTTGAACAATTTTATTACGGTATTTTATTTTTAAGTTTCTTAGCTTCAAAGATTTTTCATTGTTAAATAATATTACCTTAGTTTGTTAAAGAATCATTTGAAAGTTAGATATGCCAGTCATAAACTATTTATCTGTACATATTTACTTTTTCAGAAACAACAGCTGTTGAGATTAAATGTTCCTGCTTTGTTCATGTTGGTAGCTCTTGATGAAGGCCCTGGGCCTCCGATCAAATACCAGTATGCTGATTTGAGCAAACTATATTCAGTAGTTTCTCACCTAACACGTTGCTGTGATGTTTCAGCAAAATGCCAGTCATCTGTCAGTGTAAGTAATCAATGGATTGATATGTTCTTTTTTTTTTTTTTTTTTTTTTTTAAGATAATCTAAATATCCATTGCAAATCTGAAAATTGACTGAATGAGAACTTTACAAGTACTACATAAATCTTGCACCTTTTTTAAGAAATTTTTTTTGCCAATATTTGAAATTTTCTTTCATATAAATTTATAAAGCTTGGCTTGTGATTCTCAAGCATGCTACACTTATTAGTCTGTGATATAAACTTGCTGACAATTACACCATGGAAATTTTCCTTTATAGAAATTGTGTAACTTCATTTCTTATACCTATTTTTATTATATGTCATTTACATACATAACAATTTTCAGTTGTATAATATTTGATAATCATACTATTATTTACACAAATGTCAAAACTGGTTGTAATGTCAGTGCTAGAATGAATAGAAAAATATCTATTTAGCTTGAACCCACTAAGAATTGTTTCGTCTTGCACCTCCCTCCTGAGTTTAAAAATCAAAAGTAAGAGCGATTGAGTTCCAACCACTAAGTTCCTACGTACTGTTAAATATAATTTTTAAAAAAATTGCCTTTATTTAATTTAATTCAGTATCAATGTGTTTTTTTTTCTTTCTCAAACATCAGATTTTGAAACTTATACAGATTGCTTAATTTTTATTTCAAAAATATTCTAATTTCATTGCTAATTTTTCATTCATTTTAGGGCTCATCTCCTATGTCTAATCCTCATGGAGATCCAACATGTAGTGCACCTCTCATGCCAATTCAAACTCAGGTAGCTGACATATTATATAATAGAACCAGCTATGTTAAGAAAGTGATTGAAGACTGCAATAATTCGGAAGATACCACCAAGTTGTTAAGGGTGAGTTATTTCATCTATAATTTAGTATTTAAATTAAAATCTTTTCATAAGTAAACTTTCATATCTATTCAGTTAAGATATACTCATATTTCTTTTAAACATATATTTTAAGAGTTTTCTTATAAACTATGTAAGACATATTTTCAAAATTATTTTTAATGTCTTTAATTTTATTTCAGTTTTGCAGTTGGGAAAATCCACACTTTTCTTCAACGGTTCTAAGTGAATTATTATGGCAGGTATGTCAGGTAATTTTTTGAAGAAAGTAGTTTTTCAAAATTTGTTTTATACTGCTTTTATGGTGTAACAGTTATTGTTGGAGAGCTGAGTTCAAATTTTGGATGAGGTTTTTTGCATTTCACTTTGTGTTTATGCTCTTGTGAAAGACATGGATCCATCTCAGCTATGGGTAAATAGTAGGGCAGACTGGGCACTTTAGCCTTGATATAGCAACCAGTCTAGGAGAAGGAAAACTCTGAATTCAAACCAGCTGAAAGCTGTTTAAAAATTGACCTTGTGTTATATCCAGCCCATGGTAAAGGAGTTGGGTAAATGTATATGGCTTGATTTTATAGCAATTTTTTTTAACAATGATACAAAGTTACAGAACGTAATTTTTCTACCATGTAATGTACTAAAACATTTCAATTTAATATTAAGTTTAGTACTTAACACATTAAAATTATACAACATTTAAATCAGAAATTGATGAAAGTCACTATTTATGTTATAGCATGTTTTACAATCTTTAGTAAAAACTTTTTTAAAAAGTTATTCATGATACATCAATTTGTTGCAATTTAAGCCTTTTTGTAATGCTCAGAAAAAGCATTACGTTTGCTACTGAATCATTTCTGTATTCAATCAGGTGATGGGTTTTATCTCTTAAGTCTTCAGTAATTTTACATATATTGATATTTTAGAGGTGCTTGAAGAAATCTTTGTAAACTTTTTTTTCTCTACGATTACATCATAGGATTCTGGGAAACATTTTGATTGGTTGTGCTTGTATTTAAAACAAAAAGCCTAAATTACTGTTTTTTATTAATCCAATCGTATCAAATAGTAAGGTTTTAATTATTTGCCTTTTCACTGCCTTTAGAGTCTAACTTCAGGTATGGTAAACAGATTTATAGCAAATCTATATATCCTAGCCACATATCAAAGCTTTTAAGTGAATGAACAGGAAATTAGGCAATGTTGTTGAAATGTTTTGTACTTGAAATTTAGTCTTTTAAGAAAGTTATTTTTCTTTTTCAGGTTGCATATTCTTACACTTATGAGTTGAAACCCTATCTTGATTTACTCTTTCAAATGCTTATGTTGGATGATTCATGGCAGAATCATCGAATACACAATGCTCTAAAAGGTATGTTTCTACAGCTTCAAGTTTCTAATTTTCTTTAATTTGATTTTTTTTTTTTTTTTTAAATTCAGATATTACATTATGAATTGGTGCAACTCTGTCCATTGTTTAAATAATTTTGAAGTTTTTAGTAATAGAATGATTTTTAAAATAATTAGAAATAATCAGAATGTATAAAATTCAATTTTAAAATCTTAATATGGTTTCTGGTTGGATATTAGAGATTTAAAGAATAAAAAGTATTGTAATGATTACAGCTTAGATTAGCATAAGTTCATTAGCAGTGTGTTGTTGAAGGTGCCTAGAATAAACAGTACTGTATTATCTGACCGTTCTTTACTTCTTTTATGTAGTTATCTATTGAACCTGATAGGGTTTTCTGTCCAAAATAACAAGTTTCCTAAATCTCCCTTGAATTTAGTTTCAGGTCTTTTTCAAGATAAATTAACTGTAACTGGTTTTGAAATATTATCTTAGATATTATCTATTGAATTTGTGCTTTAAAGTACTGTTTAGATTAATTTAGTGGTAGAAATGTGACACCCTCTTCATGACTTGTACACTTTCATTGGCTAACTGACCAAAAAAAAAAAAACCCAAACACACTCCATATTATTTGCTTTCAAAAAAGATAGCTCCTGGAATTGCTCAAAACTGCAATGGGTCGCATCTACAAATAAAAAGAAAAGTCAATAATGTTGTACTGTTGTCTTTATTGATGAGTTTTCACAACACTCTAGGACTAATGTTAGAGTGGTATGTGATACTTTGCTTTCAGCCTGTCAAGTAGACCATTAACTCTAGCAATATGAACTTGTGGATGGTGGTTGGGGACCCTAAATTCTGGTGCTGGCTAGCTCTCTTTCTTACTGTGTCTAACTTATACCGTCAGGTTTTGCAGAAGTCAGTATGTTTCAACTTTTGGCTAAAGGAGAGATTTTCTTTTTCCATTTCAAACACCTAAGTGCTAATGACATTTAAAAAAAAATGAAGATTCTTGTCTTTTAACCTATGCATTTACTGGCACCATTGGATTTAGTCTACAATAGTAATAAAAAGAATAATCCTTCTCTTTCTATTTTATTATTTATTTTTTAAAACTCCTTTGTCTTTTTACTTTAGCTATCATCTGACACTACCATACACATACTATATGCGCAAATCAATGTACATTACGCCTATACATCCTTATATGGAAGGAGTCCCCATGGACTGCGACATCATAGTAAATGAATTTGAACTAATGTTCTGTTATGTTCACTTTCAGATTAATACCTTTGGGAATACCCCCTTATCTCTCCAGCTATGGACCAATACTATATTTCTAGAAGGATGACTTTTACATTAGATAACCTATGAAGGTTTATATACCAATAAACAAAGAAGCCAAGGATACAGATATGCTAGTATCTACATGCATTTAAGTCCATAAATATGTGCCTCTAGGGTCAGAAGAATTTATAGTGTCACAGAAATGTCAATTTTTAACTTATGTTTCATTGTTTCCATTATATTTTTACTTTTTCAAAGAATTTCCTTCCCATATGGAGCATTTTAAATCTTTGTGTTATTATTGTGCTAGCAAAAAGGGATCAATGGGAAATTAGTATAAGACTTGACAGTTTCTTTCTTTCTTTCATATTAAATAGATTTTTGATAGATACTCTCTCCAAAAGTAGATTCTATACTAAAATGTTGGTCATTCTTAGTAAGATTTGTTTAAAATCAATTTTTCCCTGATGTTCATTGTTGAAAATATATTTTTTTCAAAAAGAGGTTTGATTTGATAAATTTGATTTATATTTTGTCAGCATCAGATCTTTGTCATTCCTTTTGGCTTATAGGAATACCTGAAGATAGAGATGGGTTATTTGATACAATTCAACGGTCTAAGAATCACTATCAAAAAAGAGCATATCAGTGTATCAAGATGATGGTCCTGCTTTTTACACAGTAAGTATTTCAAAATTGTTGATTTTTAAAATTCACACAAATGAAATAAAATTTATTGATGATCTTCATCATATATACAAAACAATTTATAATAATAATTGTAATATCTGAGAATGACTTGGAAAAATGTTTCTCATTCAAAGATTTAATACTAATTGGAACACTTGGCTGAAGCTCATTTGGTTTTTTGAAAATGTATCAAATTGCACATAGGGGTACAGTTTTTTTTTTTTTTTTTTCCTTCCTTTTTCTTTTTTTTTCTCCACTATTAACTTATGTGAATGTTGCACATCAAAACAACCAACATAGCCTATCTAGTGGGAATGATTTTCTATTTTTGATTGGGATATTTTGAGTTTATTGGTTATCTCTCATTCATTGTATAATGAAATAACGAGTAACTTATTTATTTGGTTGTTAACAACTGTAAATGTGACTCTTCATTCAATGAATTTTCCAACACAAAAATTTTGTACACCATTTTTGACATGTTTGATTATTCAAAGGACCTTCTTTATAAACTGCTCAAATGTTTTGTTTAAGTTGTATTTTTTGCCTTTCTTAAAAAAGTGTAATATACTGAAAATTTCTGACACCTTGAGTTCTACTTTATTCCTGTCAGGTCCTCTTAAAAATGACACTAAACTGCATTTGACTGGCTTGTCAGTAAGGCTGATATCTTCTGCAGAAAAGTAAGACCCCCCCCAAAATCTCCAGTCAAGGAGTCATCTGTAAAGCATAGATGGCAACCCATGATGCTTTCTGGCTGAGTGGGTCATGATCAGAGAGAGAGAGAGGCAAACTGTAACACTCCACTTTGGCCTTTACCTTGGCTTGATAGGTGTTCAGAGAGGCCTGATAAATTGGCTGGTTAGGCCAAGCTCTAATTTGGAAAGAAAAAATAAAGTTTTCTCACTGCATGAATGTCACTCAAAGATTCAAATTAGAGGTGGTAGCTGTAGGGTCAGTTGATTTTTAAGGGAAAAAAACTGTCATGGCTGTGAGTTTCTGGGTGTTTCCCTAATTCTTGGGTGGCAAAACTAAAGGTAACAAGTACTTGTGGCTTCATCCAAATCATATATCATTTTTGTAGCTTTGTCTCATCAAGCTGAATAGGTTTCCCCATTGGTATTCCCATTAAATTAAGCTCTAAGGTGGGTGGGGAGCAGGAACAGTGAAGTTTACAAAAAACATGACCCAAGATAAACCACCCAAGAGATTTCATACTGACTCTAATTTTGATAATGAACAAGCAAGAGTGTCATTTCTTAGCTTTATAATCTTGGAATCAGTGAGGGAGACTTTTTTTGGTTATGTTATCCTTATTCTCAAATTACAGAAAGAAATATGATTATACCAAACACTAAAGAGCAAAACAAGTATGAAACACTTGTCAAAAGATTATTACAACAAGGACCAAGTAATTGGCGCAAGTTCATAAATAAACTAAGACCAACGTTGATTAAGGCTAATGCTACCTACAGTACAGATCTTTACTCCAAGGTAAATCAGAAGAGAAGACTGACCAACATAAGAAGAGACCAAATCCACTAAAAATAAGATCAGAGAAAGGAATAACCCACATGGAATGAGTTAAGAAATGTGGAAGGATATTGAGAAGACCTCTGCCAGGTTGGGACTAGGCACAACCTTTCACCTCAGGGTTACAAACTAAGGTTTGAATAGAACTGAAATCAATGGATGTTGAATGTCAGAAACCACAAACAACCAAAACCTCTAAACAAGTTTCCCTCAAAAAAAAATATGTGAAAACATAAAAAAAACAAACTACACATTATATAATTATATAAATAAAAACAGATAAAACCTTAGGTAGTAAATCATTAATTATAAAATAGCTCACAGTAAAACTAGACTCTAATCAAACTAGCGTGTCATCTGAGGCGGTAGAACATGCCAACTGCACCTCTATAGAGACACTTGTTGACTGTGGGTGGTGCCCCTGATGCTTTAGGACAGGATCCTGGTGGCTGAGCAGTTTGTGACCCTGTTGCCTAAGTGGTCACATCACTAACACTTCATTTTGGCTCTTACTGGGCTAGATGGGCAGTGTTATGTAATCAAGGAATGATTTTTTATATTAATCATGTTTTATTATATTTTATCATTCAGTTTGGTAGGGCTTTGAACCATTCTGTCTCAGTTCATGTGCATAGTCAACTGGTGCAGTTTATGCTCACACACAAAGGATATGACAATCCCCATTCCAGACAGGAAGTGGGGCTGGAGTTTGGATGATGTCATGCCCAGAAGATAGGGTCCTGAGAATTAGAGGATTTTGAAAAGACATCAGTTGGATTTTGACCGTTGAAAGATGTAGTTGGATTTTGACCTTTGGAAGACAGAATTGGGTTTTCTACCGTTGAGGCATGTGGTTCAGTTTTTCGGATCTCAACCAGCAGAGATGAATTGAAATCTTAAACATCACAAGATGTGCTGCGCGTTGGGGTAGGGTCAGCATAGTATAGTTAGCAAAGACTTGTCTCTCTCCTCGTGTCGCCATGGACCGAAACCAGGAATTAATAAACCCATTCGTATCTGAAATAACGGAATCGGCCTGTGTTTATATATGTATTGTGTTACTGTTGTGATTGATATCATTATGGCTGTGGTATACAACAGCAGCAGAAGAGGCCCAATCGAATCAATTGGCTAGTCATGTTGAGCCCTCTTTTGGATTCTTGCAAAAGAATACTTGTAAAATTCCGAAGGGTCAATCATGCTGAAGAGAGGCTGATGTTTCCCCTTTTATCACTAGGTGAGTAGTCATCTTGGGAATGAAAACCTAGAGATCCCAAATTGTTGGTCGCTTTCCTCAGTCTGAATATATTGTGTAACTCTGATTTGCCAAGGTGAATAGGCTTCCCTTCTGACATTTCTCTTTAGGGTCATTCCACATCAATTCACCAGGGCATTACACTCACCAACACTTGAATTGGTTGAAATTTGTCACAACTTGGGAAAATATGCCAAATTATTTTGTGCTAGGCCTTACAGTTTCAATTTGATGGGGTGTATGTAAAATTTTCCTGCTTTTGCCTCTAAATTAAGGCTGCATGGTGTTGCGGAATCTTAGTGTTTCTTTTTTTTAATTTAAAAAAAAAATATTTCCATGCATTCAATATTTCTGAAATTTGGTATGTAGAGCAAATAAGGAATGCAAAATCCAAATATTAACTATTTTACTCCTCTCCCTGATAAATTTTTTTTATTTTGCTTACCAAAATGCATGACCCAAAATCAACAACTTTTCACCTATGTAGCTTACAGCCAGTCTATAGAAAAAAAAATATCCTCTTCAATTTTCATTTTTTATTTTTCCAACATCTACTATATCTGCTTAAGTTCACTAAAGAATTTTGTGATGTAATCAAGTCTACTTTAGAAGATATGACCCTGCCAAAATGTTTTTTTTTTTTCCCCTAAATATGTGCGGGATTTCGGTGAAAATTTATTGTTAAAGACAATAATCCAAATGCTTCATGACTTCCCAAATGTTGATATTGTGCTAAGTAATCTCTCAAACTATTCAACAAGATTGATTCTACTAATTTGAAAAAAAAATTCGTTTATTGTACGGATAGATTGTCTTTAACAAGTGGCAAACATTGCTGCATCTGGAGCAATCAACAGTGCATAGATTATTTGGAGATGGCACTAAATATATGTAGGAATTTGAAAGAAATGCTATTTGTTTTTTTCTTTGTTTTATTACAATTTTTTCTTTTAAATTGAATTAAAAACATTATTTGAAATGAGTGTAATAGTACCATATTCAAAATTATAATTTTGGAAGAAAATGATTATATACACGAAAATTCCTTAAAACATCTTAAAATTGTATCATAGTTTTTTCATTCTTATTTAGTCATGACTCAGATTAGACTCTTAAATTCATAGTAATGTAGTCAACAGAAGATACCCCTATCACCAAGTTGTCCCCTTTCATTATTGAAAAGACACTCAGCTCCATGATCAAACCTAAATCCATTAAAAAACTAACAAACAACACATTACTGTTAGAACTCACAAAGAAAACTTATTCAGACTGTTTACTAGAACAGAAATATTTTAATAATCTTAAAAGAAAATCCTACTCCACAATACACAAAGAATCTCCACTAAGAAAAATAACAAAATCCAAACAAATACATGTATTCTCAGCTTCAAAACCCTCTATTGAAATGAAAATGGGATATACTTATAACTAAAGTCAAAATATACATCCCAAAGCCACTCAGATGTCACAACTACCAAAAATTTGGGCACTACAGAATGCACCAGACTTCCAGTATGCAAAAGATGAAGAAAAAGCAGAATAGATCACATGGACTCTGAATAACCGTAGAATTGCATAAACTGTAAACAAGATCATGTGGCTAATTCACAAGTGTGTGAATTATGGAAAAGAAACAATATTGGAAATATTGCTGGAGGCAAGAAAACTAGTCAAAATTCCATAGTAACAACAACTTATGCAAATGTAACCAAACCCACAAACAACCCAACTGTAAACTAAAATGATATGAAATGATGAACCTGATAAAAGAACTTAAAACACTTACAGAATTGCTAAGAGAAAGAGTGACTAACCTGACACCTCCCTTTATACCCCCCCCCCCGTAAAAAAAATAGATAATAATGAAAGCCCACTGCTAATCTCCAAAAAAAAGATGTGCTTGGAAGAGGGAATCTAGCTAACATAGATTGAGAAATCCATTGATAAAAATAGATTTGAACTAATGGAAACAAAGATACAGGAAAGCCCCTCAAAACAGATAAATCCTAAATATCTAAAAAGCTTCAATAAAATTAGATCAGAAATCGTGGAAATCACTGAATCCAGCCCCCCCCCCCACAACCAACCAAAATACACCAGAACAAGATTAACTTCAAACTCAATGAAGACTAAAAAGTATGACATGAAATAATTCAATGGAACTGCTGTGGCTAGAAGGCAAATTATGAGCTGCTTATTACTTGCAGAAGTAAACCCTACCGCCATCTGCCTCCACGTGATCTTCAAGAAAATCTGTGATAAATCAAATATAAAAAACTTTGAACTGTATGAGTACACACAATACTGGACTAAGAGCTTTGGGTGGTGTATCAATTCTAATTATGAAAAATATCCCCTAAATTAAAATCAACATCAATACCCACTTGCAAGCAATTGCTGTCTCAGCAACCTTACACAAAACTGCAGCTCTATCAATGCAACGTGGGTATGGGAAGTCTAAATGAACGGGCTCACTGGAAACAGACCAACCTATGTGCCCCACAGCACAACACGCATTCATAGTGTCCCATCTCATGATTCCATTAATGAAAAAGATCTAAACAATTTAATAAAACTCCCTAAACTATTTATGGGAGACTTCAATAGCCACAGTATAATATGTGTAAATAAAACAATGAACAAAAGATGCCTGACCCTTTTAAAAATCATCAATAGCAACAATTTATGCCTGCACAATCAGAAATCTCGCTCATCTGTACCCATCCTCGGATACATTCTCTGCCATAGACCTAACCTTCAGTGACCCGTCAATACAAAAACACCTGTGGCAGTAACCAATACCCAATAATAATGGAAAATACTATAATAGAAAACTCAGATCACTTTCTCCACCCCCATGAAATTTAAAAAAAAGCAAACTAGCAATCCTAAAAAAAGAAAATACCTAACACACTGACCCCCAGAAACAAATGAAAATTAAGAACCGATAATACATTTTACCAATATCCTCATTACCTTATCCACCAAAATTTTTCTTAAACCCACAATATCTTGAAAACACAACAAACCATAGTTCACAGAGAAAGTGCAAAGGCATGTTAAGAGAACATCAAGAAATTCAAAACCAACTCCTCATCAGAAAAATTGGATAGAAACAACAAAGAGTCGAAACTCAATGTACCATCAAAGAAGTCAAAAGATCCTCTTAGAGAATTTTCACTTCAAAAAATAAACTCCAATACCAATCCAAAAATAATTTGGAATTTTATAAAGAAAATATCAAACAACACTGATTAATCACTTTTCAGGGAAATACAGATGCTACAAGTGAAAAACATAGCCAACCTGATTGCAGAAAATTTTGCCACAAAAAACTACTCCAATAAAATCAACTCAATCAGAATAAAAGAATAAAATAAAATAAAGAATGAAATTCACCTCTGACAATACTAAAAGCTATAACTAACCCTTCACCATAACCGAACTCAATATCCAAATCCAATAACTCAGCCACTAGTTCAGATGAAATCCACCACACCCTTCTCAAAAAAACTCCCAACATTATCTGAAATATCTTTTGAATATATACAATAATATCTGGATCTCTGACAACATCCCTTCCTTATGGAAGCAAGCTACGACCATCCCTATCCTCAAAAAACAAAAAGATCCCACAAAGATCCCTACCAGTTATAGACCTATAGCTTTAACCAAATGTTCTTGCAAAACTCTTGAAAGAATGATCAATCAAAGACTGACATCGTTTCTTTAATTAAATGACCTCTCTCAAACCTACAAACTTCAAAGCCAAAAAAAGTACCAAAGACCAAATAGTCCATAATCCAAGAAACCCTAATCTGAGAAGCATTCATTAAAAATGAACATCTGGTTGCAGTCTTTTTTGATCTTGAAAAAAAAAACCTATTACATTTCATGGCTGTATGACATACTCAGAGATCTTGGTCTACGAGGCAGCAAAATGGACAATGGATTCAAAATCACTAATTACAAAACCAAATGCATGCACTTCTGTCAAATCTAATACTAAATGGTACACAAATTCTTAGGCATTACTCTTGACTCACAACTATCCTTTACCCCCCCCCAAAAAAAAAAACAATTTAGGATCAAATGTAACCAAAACCTGAGAGACATTACACACAGACTGGGTTGCTGACAAAAAGACCCTAATCAAACTATACAAATCTCTAATATGATCAATGTTTGATTATGACTGTTTTATATATGGAGCAACCAGAAAGTCCTACCTCCAAAAACTTGATACCATCCACCATCAGGGACTCCGTATGACCTTAGGAGCCTTTACTACTTTTCTTATAAAAAGATTATACATAGCAGCTTGTCACATGCTGGTCCATTTCAAACAACTGCCATTACACCAGATATGTAAATTTGAATAAAATTAGAGTTTATCTGGTTGACAAATCAAAACAAATAAAAAATACAACATGCAAGGGATTTATTTAAGTATCCATGCAAATAGAGGGTGAAATGAACAACACAATTTGTTAAAACAATAATACAATCTATTCACACACTGAATAAAAGAAAGCAAAAAATAAAACCGAGACTACTGAAGTTAATTTTAAAGCAGTAGTGGGGAGAAGTATCGAATAAGAATTGTGGAATTTGATTTTTAGCAACTGTTTCTTATTTGTTCCTTTTTTTTTTCTCTCTCTCTCTCTCTTCACAATTTCTTACACCCCCTCCCCCCAAGAAAAAGTTAATAAGATTTTCAGATCAAATCAAAAGTTCATTTCAAAGTTCAACTATGCAATGAGAGTTCAGAGAGGATAATAATTGTGTACTTAGCTTCTTTGCTAGGTTCTTTTCTTCTCTTTGATGTTGACTGAATCTGTTGTTGGACTCTGATCGCCATATCTACAGTATTAGTTAAAGGTTTCAAATTTCAGGACCTTAAATTTTTTTCACGTGTCTGTAATCATCGAATTCTCACCCCTCTGTGTTTTGAAACTCTTTATTTTTTTATGCACAGCGGCAGTCACCCATATCACTTGATCAGTCCCAGCCAATTGCTGTGCGGCTCTTGGCTGTTGGGGTGCTCCAAGGTTGCTTGCACTTACCATGACCACAATCCATGTCTGTAATACATCTGGTCTGGTACACGTAACAAGCTAATTAACCCCCTCTCTCTTAAAAAAAAACAAACTTGCACTTGAGTACTATGCTAAACTCATTTTATACCCCCCAAACCCTGCCTATAACTGCATCATGAAAATAAAATGCAAAAATCTGTTTGAAAATAAAGCAAAAGCTATTGAACCTTTTAATCTAAGAATCCAAGGTCTAAATGAAATCAAAATCAACCCCAAAATAATACGATACCATCCTTCTCAAAATAGCATCATGGACCATAAATCAACCAATAGTAAAACTAGAACTAACCAAGTTATCCCAAACCAAAACACACCCCATCACTTAAAAAAAAAAAAAAAGAAAATTCCTCAACGTCCAAGATAACTTCCCGGATCATCACCACATCTATACAGATGGGTCTATACAGGAAATGAAAGTTGGTTGTGCTTCTATCCTCTAAAACCAAGTACTAAAACATCTCCCAAATAAATCACAGCTATTGATCTAGCCATGAACATTATAGTTAACCACAAATCCTCCAAATTTATCATGTACTTAGACTCCAAATCAGTCCTCTTAGCACTACAGAACAAAGATACATCAATCCTCTCTTTACAAAATTCCTAAACAAAATGAACACTTTTCCAAAAATAACAGTATCATTCTCACCTGGACACCAAGCTACATTTGGTATGCATAAAAATTAAAGGGCAGACAAAACTACAAAATAAGCTCTCTTGAAAATACGAAAATCCCATATTCTGATCTAAAACCAACTATTTACAAATCCATTCATGACAATATGGCAAAATTCATTGGATGATCAAATACACAACAAACTCCATCATATACCACAGGTGAATGCTTGGCAGGTTACTGAAGAAATGGAAAAGTGATACTTTCCAGATTTCTCATTAGTCATACCCACATTACCCATTCACCCTCCTGGATATGACACTAAACCATGTGTTGGTGAGGCCTCAGTTTTGAAGCTTTGGGGAATGAGGAGTACCTCTTCATTGCCATTACTCCCATGTCTACTAACATAGGAGTAATGGCAATGAAGTGGTAGTACCTGTTAGGATTCCATCTATAGGTAAAAAATAACTGTTTAATGATTTACTATACTTGAAAACATTTAACTGTGTACAGATAAATGTTAAAAAAAATGTTATCTACAAACTATTCACTTAAAGATCATGTATCAACAGGGTTTAACATTAAAATAACCATCAAGGGTTGATGCGTCATTAAACCAAATAACCTTTCTTAATCAAAGAGGCAGAATCATAGAATCAGTAATTGATAAAAAGCAATTATGTCTCTATAACCACAAACACTGCACTTAATCCAGTAATAGGCACCTACTCTGCTATAGATATCACCATCTGTGAATCCAGCATACTCAGTTTATAACTGGAAAGTACATGGTGACAACTGTGACAATTCCCTCATCATTTAAAAAAATTCTGAAAGTTGATACATAAACACTGTTGGAAGCTCAATAAGTTAACTTTGAAAAATTCAAGCAGTTATATCAGTATCATTTAGTTCCAAAATCAAATACCAACAGTGAAGATCATACATATATTTCACCCAAAAAAGACTTCATACTCCATAAAACAGTAAACCTGGGTTTAATGAAGGGTGTAAAAACACTATAAAGGCACATGGAGCAGCTTTAAGTAAATATAAGGCAATAACTATTTGAAAAAAAAATACAAAACTGTGAACAAAGAAAAATCTTAATTTTTTCCAAAATTGTAGAGCCAAAACTTGTCAAACATTTAAATCTAAACTAATATCAAAACGATATGGGAGATAATCAGGAAAATATTAGTGCTCCTCTGAAATACATCTACAATAATACAAAAGCCACAAACATAAGACAGCAAACCTGTTAGAAAATTTTGCACTAAACACATCCTCAAAAAATTTCAATGGCAATTTCACAAAAGAAAAATTAATTACCAAACAAAAATCATTAAAGACTACAATTCTAATCAATGACTCAAAAGCCCACAATGCAGCTGTTGGTCCAGATGAGATCCATTATGAATTCCTCAGAAATCTCCCAGAAAAATCAAGTCAATACTTATTACAAATATACAATACATGAACAACAGGTGATATCTGCACTCAGGAAACAGGCCAGCATAATCCTTATTATAAAAAAATCAAATAATAATAAAGATTGAACAAATTATCAATCTTTTACCTTGGTGAGCTGTGTCTGTATGACTCAAGGAAGAATGATATGGTATTTTCACAAAAATCAGCATCCTTTCAGGTTCTCTTGATGTCTTAATGGCATTGAAGAATTGAAAGTTTGACAATCTCTTAATTATTAAGACTGAGATTCTAATACCTAAAGATCAAGCTATGTTGGATTCCAAGTCTTATTGAAATCAAGGAAAATGATTAAGCTGATTCAGCTGCCAAATCTGTTCAGGAAATGTCTCATGACAACAGATTTAAAATTCCATATACTGATCTAAAAATAAACAACTTAATCCAAAATAGATGGCCACGATACTGGTGTAACAATACAAACAACAAGCTCCTCTTAAAAATTATCTTAAGAGAATGTAAACAAGTTATAGAAAGTTTTGTAAGTAGGAAGTTAACTAGTTTGATTACGTATTTACCACATGAGGATCACCCATTCATTTTCATTCAAACAGAAAGAACAACTATGGTGCCTTGCATGCTAGACTCTGTACACAGTGAAACATTTCATGATTGAATACTGTGGTTTTGCTCCCATAAAACAGTTTTTACAATGTAAACAACATGAAAGAAGTTTGAAGATATTGAAGTAGACATACTTTTTTTTTTTTTTTTTTTTTTTTTTTTTTTTTTAGGTAGTGTGTCTATATTTAAAAATATAATGAACTAATTAACATGATCTTGTAATACTTTCCTAATTTTGCAATGTTTTTTAATCGGGTGGTATTATTTGCACTATTTATATTTCTTAGATTATTACCTTACCTTAATTATAAATGTTCACAATGCTTCTGAAATAAGTCATTGCTATTATTTACATGTCTTGGATGATTGTCCTTATCTTGATTGTTCATAATGTTTCTGAGATGAAGAATTATTTATGACTTTGGGCTACTGTTCTTATCTTTGTTGTCATGAAGTATATTTAGGCAGGTTCCTCATAGCATCTCTGATATGGGTAGTTATTTTCACCTGAACTTAAATAAAGTGTGATTGCCTTTGAATGCTGACTTGATGTAAACACATCAGAACTTAGACAAATAGAGTATGATTAAAAGAAAATGATGGTAATGGAGTTAAAAATTTGTAATCAGATATTTGCAAGTGAATCAGATTTCTAATTTAAATATCACATCAGAATTTGATATGCTGTTAAACAAGTAGACCAAACTTAAAAGTGAAGTACATTTAGGCAGGATCCTCCCAGCACTTGGTAGAATACAGAATCCAACACAAGCTCTGGATGGTGAAAAACTTATATCTTCAGTCTTTCATTGGCATAGTTTATCACTTATCTATTGTTACTTTTAATGAAGGTATTCAAACAAACTGTGTCCTAATATTTACCAATTGAAAAATTTCCAGTTGAAACTATAAGCCAACTATCTCATCCATGCTTTCTTGACAGTCAAGTTTTTCATTATAAGTTTGATTCAGACAGCTTATTCTCAAAAACAGCTGGAATAAGAAACTAACTTTCCATGAGTGTTTTTTAACAGTCTATGACCTTGAACTCTGCTAGTCTAAGATCAATAAGTTCTTAGATGTTCGAGTCTATCCATATATCATGTTCCTGTTTTTAAAACCACTTTGCAATCATTCTTCTTATTCATTTACCACATCTTATTACCATATTATTGTGACTAATTTCACCTTGCTAAGAATGAATATTAATAAAAAAAAATAAGTGACTTGTGCTCATTTATTCTGACATTAGATGGAAGAAAGTATGTCAAATTAAATAATTTTAAAAGTGAAAAAAAGCATATTGACATGACAATAATGATGTTTTCAAATGAAGTTAAAACTAAACATTCTTAATGCCATCTAATGACAAAAGAACACTTTAGCTAACCCAGTTTTATTTATAGTTGGCCAGTTTGCTAGGGCTGTAGAATACACTGACTGCACCTCTGCAGATGGGTGTAAAAGCAAAAACAAAAAACAAACCTAACTAGTGTCTTGGATATGACACTAAACAATCTGATGGCGAGGTTCCAGTAATGCTGGAACTTAGGGGAATGTGGAGCACCCCTTCATTGCCATTACTCCCAGGTCCACTCTGGCTTGGAATGGTAGCACCTGATAGGGCCCTATCTATAAAACTATCTATCTAGGGCCCTATCTATAGAACTAAACCGTGTATTTATTCTAAACTGAATAGCTTGAAATAAAAGTATTTTTTGCCAATTAAACTGTGTGCTTGTGCTAAACTGAACTGCTTGAATTAGGAATAACTGCTTGAATTAGAACTATTTGACTAAATCAAATAGCTTGAAATAGAAATGTTTTGACAATTAAACTGTGTACTCATGCTAAACTAAATTGTTTTTGAATAAAAATGGATTTGGCTTTAAATAACGTATTACGGTTGATATGCCATAAAACCCAACCAACCAAATTTATTTATAGGGCTTTTTTTTTCTCAACAACCAATTCCTGCATTTTTTAAATTTTTTTATGCATAAAATTTGTTCTATATATTTTTATTTTATTTTTATTTTTGAACTTTTGTTCTTACACTTCTTGAACTACTTTATTTTTAGCTGTGTTCCTGCATCACAAATGTTACAAAGTAATGGTGACCTAAAACGCAAATGGACTTGGGCAGTGGAGTGGCTCAATGATGAACTAGAGCGGGTGAGTTACTAAAATTCTACAAGTAACCAAAATTTGCTAAATAGTCTTTCAGTATGTTGATATGCATGAAGATTTTCTATTTAAGAGGGGAAAAAAAGGAAAAAATGATGTTATGATGTACATACTTTTTCTTTATCAATGATATAAAATATTTTTTAAAAAAGGGAAAAAAAGAGGTACCATATTTGAAATGTTAAAGGTAAATATTTTGAAATGATAAACTTAGTGATGGTTATTTGTTGGAATTAAATATTTTCTGCATAAATATTATAGATATTATAAATATTATAAAAATTCCTTTTCATTTGCTTGAAAATCAAAAATATTTTTAAAAAATCATCTTTTTCAAAAGTTTACCTTGTAAATAGACATATTGCCATCAGATAAATTAATAACTTTTTGGAAGTTGCTTTTTGACGTTAACTTTTTAATTATTACTATTTTCTGAATGTCATGCAACTTGAACATATTTGTATTGCAGAGACCTTATCCTAGCAACGCCCAGTATACTTACAACAATTGGTCCCCTCCAGCACAGTCTAATGAGACATCTAATGGGTAAGGTTTATATTCATATACTTGCTGGAACAACTGTAGTGGATCAATATTTATGATACCAAAATATCCACTTATAGTATTGAAGAAATGCATAAATTGTAGATTTTTTGTGTTGGATAAATCTTTTTAAGTTATTTTTAATCTTGAACACTAATTTGCTCATATGTTGTACAGTTCACTATTCAGATATTTACTATTTTATGAAATTGTGCCTAACTCAAACTGAACATTTGAACTCTGTTCAAAATTGAATAAACTACATTAAATATTAAAATTATCTTTTATGTGATTTAATGTTCCAATTGGAATTTTTAAATCTGTTTAGTGTTCATCCTTATATTTCTATTTTAGTTACTTTCTTGAACGATCTCAAAGTGCAAGAACTACTTTGGCAAGAGCCTGTGAGCTGTGTCCTGAAGAGGTAAGTTTTTAATAAGATCTTTTTTCATGTTTTAATCCATGAATTATTTTTCCTTTTAGTATCAATGATACTGGGTAGATTTTTTTTCTTTTCACTTTTAATATTAGCAATTTTAGTCTGTTAGTCTAATTCCAGAAGTTAGAAATCTTTAGTTTTGATCTTGAAATTAATGTTTAAAAATTATTTGCTAAGTTAAATCATTCAGAACTTTAAAATGAATAATGAAAAATATTTTAGCTATTACCTAAAATTGATATAAATTTGTTAAAGCAATTAAGACTAGGGAGATAACTACAGTTTTTGAATGTACAAGCATGTATTGGTGTTGATTATATCAGTCATTTGCTTGAAAACATTAAAATTTACTTTTTAAACTTATTTTTACATTCCTTAGCGAAAAGTGATCAAAAGAAATTAAGAAATTATTCTAATCAATACTGGTTAATAAGTTTAATAGTGTTCTATATATTTTTCATAACCAAAAAAAATTTTTTTTGTAAAGTGGTAATGCTTTTACAATATTGTTTGTTAGATCACTTTTTGTATCTTTCAAAATTGAGTTTGTGTACTTCATAAACTATTTTTCTATCTTCTAATTATATATGTTTATTTGTATGCCACAAATTTCTCTGTAAAGTAAATATTTTGTCAATTTTTTGATATAAAATGTTGATATTCAACAATCCTGCAATTATTGCTTTTTTTTAGCTAAGATTTAGTGTGGCATAAGTGTTGAGTACCTAGCTAATATCTCTATTCACTTGTGGATAGACTGTAAGATAAGCTTGCTTATATTTTAATGTGTTTAAACCAAATAAGTTGTTTTTTTTTTTCTCTTTTTCAGGAGCCTGAGGAAGCTGACCTGACTGATGAGCCTGAGAGCCCACACCCTGATGACCAGGTTCCAGTGTATACTGGCCAAACTCAGCCACCAGCCCAGACTCAGACTCCAGCTCAGGCCCAAACTCAGCCACAGTCACAGTCTTCAGCACAGACTGTGCCTCAAACTCAAACCCCACAAACTCAGGCACCACCGGCAACCCAGCAGCAGCAACAACAGCAGCAACCACCACCGCCACCCCCACAACAGCCACAACAACAACAGCCTCCATCTACATCAGTAACAACATCTAGTACTTCATCTCCACAGATTCTAGATCAGCAGTGCCCTCCGCAGCAAGCTCCACCTACACCCCCGCAGCTACAGAAACAACGCCCACAACATATACAGAACAATCAAGTGAATGTTCAGCACAGTTCTCAGCCTGGACACCCAACAAATCAAGTTAACAACAAATTAAATCAGCAAGGAGACAACCCAGATACTGGAGAGGATGAAACTAATCACGACAACAGAAGTCCTTCAGAATGAACATTAAAGATTGGATGGTGAATATGAAACCAGGCTCAGTTTAATGCAAGAAAACAACCCCCCCCCCCCAAAAAAAAGATAAGAAAATTTAAAAAAAAAAATTAAAAATAAAGAAAAATGGAAAAAAAAATGTTTAGTCATTAGACAAAAGTTGCCATTCTTGAACATTGTATGGCTGGTTGACTTTGATAGAAGATGAAAAAATAAAAAACAAAAACACAGAATCAACAATGCACTTGTACATAGCTATATCAAGAGTATTTCTTTTTTTGAGTCCTGTATTCAGTTGGATGTATATGAATCTGTAAATACTAAGCAGTATTGACTTATGATATCCAGCCATAGTTGTCTGTCTTTCACAGATTGGAATATGTACTGAGGTCATGCTTCATTGCTTTGCGGTAATAGGTCCTTTTTATATAAATTACTATGCAAAAAAATTTTTTTTTTAATGCCTACTCAACACTAAGAGATGACTTAATTGCTAAATATAGATATATGAAAACATAACATCTGAATCCCCCCCTCCCACTTAAAAGTTTCCCTCAACAACTCCTATCACCCCCATCACTCCAATGATGGAGAAATTTGTGTAGTCAGTGTTAATGCACTGTCTGATGGTTATGTCAGTTGCCTCTTTTATTTGCTTTGATAGAATGTTGATGTGAGATGAAAGGGGGGAAGATAATGGATCTTCATCCTTTCAACTTTTACGTCAACATATTGCCTTGATAATGAAAAGTGCCAGGTTACCACATGAATATTTATGAGGAGGGATCTTTTATTTACTAGGCCTTGTCATAATTATTATTATTATTATTATTATTATTATTATTGATAATGTTCTGTTCTGTTTTGGGCCATGAAATTTGGCAAGTTTCCCCATTATTACATTTATTCTGGTTATATAATAATAAATAGAAAGGGAAAAAGAAAAGTAGTTTCTTTATCCTCGATAATGAGAGGTAAAAGATAACTTAACTTTTTTGAAAGGAAAAAGAAAGTCAGTGTGCTTTACTCCAGCTTGTTACTCCCTTGGCCTTGTCCATCCAGCGTGATATGAGAGGCTTTTGATGAAATGTGATCAAGCAGACTTGTAGAGATGAACAAGCCCTGAGAAAACACCCCACCATCATGTAGGTTACCAGTGGATTAGCTTGGGAATTTTCTGTTTGGCTTAGGGGTGGGAATGGGGTAGCAACATTGTCTGTTGTAGAGGGGTGGGGAAAGGCCGGAAAAGAGACAAAAAAATGTTGTGGGTAGAAATAAAATTCAGTTTATTTGTTAGTCTTGAAAAAAAACTTTTTTTTTTTTTTTTTTTTTTTTTTTAACACTGCTGCCCGTCATTTTCATAGCCTTTTTGCTGTCCTTTCCTTCATTCATGCTGAAAGATAGGCTTACAAGACTTAAACAAAATGAAAAAAAAAAAAAAAAAAAATCACAAACTCAAACTTTATTCCTTGATCTGCTTAATTAAAAAAAAATCTTTGTTCTATTTCCTAGTCAATTTTTCATGGTCATTCTGTCTGTAAAGAAAAGGTCCCTTTTAACCCCATTTTCCATCCATACTTTTTTCTTACAGGAAAGAAAACATGAAGCAGAACATTAAATGACCTGATAAAATATTCTTTGACTTCAAGGACAGGAGAAAGAGGAAAAATAACAAAAAAAAAACTCAAAAAAAACAAAACAAAACAAACGACTAAAAATAAGTGCTGAAGGAGGAGGAGGAGTATGGCTCAAGTTGTACATTGTGCATATCTATTATAATACCTTGTAATAAACTGTTTGCTTGTTACAGGTTGAGGTCCTCTTATTTAAGATTTGGATAATAAAACAATTGGACTTCATTATATGATAATATTGATGATGAATGTGCACTTCATCTTGGCCGTTTTTTTAAACAGGAATCAAATTTTGAGTATTTATGCAATGCTGTAATCCAACCTGTTCAAGGTGATAAACAAATTTTTTGACTACTCTCTGTATTTGGATTGGCTTCAGTTGCTGTTTCCAGAGAATATTCTTGATATTTTTTTTCTTTTATTTAATTAACCAATTTTTTTATCTTTATTTTGTTTATATATTTTTTTCTAAAGTGTGCTTGCTCTTGTATGCTAGACTGGTCTGACTTTTGGGCTCAACAAAAGTGTTAAGTATGGGTTGATGGGTGATTAAAAAATCTTAGAGTTAGGATGTGACCAAATTTAAGACATTGTGTCTATTTGGGATTAATAACTTTATCTTAGTTAAATGATAGGCAGAATTTAAATGAAAAGAAAGGGAATTTATAGATATCTTATGAAAAAAAAAATGGATATTTACCTCATAATTATTCACTGTCCCTACTTTGTCATTATATATTTTAATGTTACTTTTTTCTTTTTTCTTAATCTTTATATATAGAATGTATAAAAAGAAATTAAGGGCTGACTCAATCAGAACATTGATGCTTTTTTAATTTTTTATTTAATTTTTTTTCAGGTAATAAATAACTTTGAGAAGACATTGTTTGGACAGTTGAACTCTATTGTTAAAACCGGTATACAAATTATCTACACCATATACATAGTAAACCTTTCTTTGTGATATATAACATGTATTGCAGGATTTTAAACACATTACTAACCTGGGCTGTTTTGAGGCAAATCTAACTCGACAAGAGAGATCATAGATTCTAATTAAGATTAAATGATTATGTAATAATCTTCGAGACTATAACCTAAATAACTAATGGAATTTTGATGGTGACTGGTGACATAGTTACAGATAGGCATATAATTTCTCTGAGATAAGTGTAAGCTTGATTTTTATATATATATATATATATATATATATATATATATATATATATAGTAGTTTTTTTTTTTTGTTTTTTTTTTATTAACTTTTTTAATCAATATTTTATGTGACTTGCACATTCTGGGCCATCAAACTGGGTTAGTAATTTATATAATTTAGCATATTTTTTCTTTAGTAAACATAATATTTTAATACAAGGATTACAATATCCTTTCTATTCTTGTCAAATTAATGTTAACCTTTTGAAATAACTTGTAAAATTATCGATCTATAGGGTAACCACTTTTAAGAGAAATATTTACTGCTCATTTTCTCCAATCTTTTTGGCTGTAATCCTCTTTGAATCTTAAAATGTTATGAAGAGAAGCATATGGATATTTTAATATCCTTTAAGGTTCACACTCTTATAGAGTAATAAAAATCAAATTTTTGGATTTTATTTTATTTTTCTAATTTATCAACAAGTCTAAATTAAATCTTCAACCTAGATCATTGAGATTATATACTAGTTAGATCATGTTTATCCTTTTAAACAAATGTTTTTTTTTCTTTGTTTTTTTATTGTTTGTTCTTAAAACGTTTTGTTGACTCTGTTAGTATGTGTGTGCGTGCACATGCCCTCCCTGATTTGATATTCTTGTAACTTTTAGCCAGACGCATTTCTTTAATCCTAATAAAAATATTAAGAAGCTTGTGAAATTCCTGATACTGGCAATGTACTGCTGATGATCACTCAATTTTGGGAGGTATAGTGCTACCCAAAAAGAATCTTGACTATTTTCAGTTGGGTCTAATTATAAAATCAATATGACAGTTATAATACTGAAAAAAAAAAAATTTGAATAAAATAATTGATGTAAGACACTGCTGGAGGTTCAGTTAATCAATAGGATTCCATATTAAAAGCCGTTCTTAGGAATTTTATAGTTTATTGATCACTCGAAACCAAAATGCAGATAATCTGTTGCTATTGAAATTTTTTTTTATATACTGATTTATGCTAAGATTAGTGGTGGGGACATTGGGGGTGAAAAACACATACACACTTGACCCCCCCCCCAAGGGATTATTATTTTTGATAGTCAAATTGGTGTTTTCTGGGAAGTAAGTTAAAGTTGATTTAATTATCAGTTGACCAGATGGTTATCTGATGCCAGTGTTCTTGGATTGAGATTTGGGGGGGGGGTTAAGATGTCTTTGGTGAAGGCTTTTTTTGTGTGTGTGTGTTTGCTTAAATTCAAGATCTACACATTAGTTCCTTTAGATTTGGCCTCAGTGTCCAAGTTCATAATAAAAATTACTTCAGGTTCTCATGAGTTTTACATCTCTTCCTTAAAAAGAACATTGCATCTTTTATATGTATATCACCATTCTCTCAAATTCTTTTATTTTGTTGCCTTTGCCCCATTCAGCCCAATTTTTTGCTTGATGACTGGAAGACTTGTCAGATGAAATTCAATAGTTTTTGAAGTCTACAGGTTCTTTAGTTGTCCTAGTTCTTGAAGGGATTTTGTGTTGCTTCCTGTTGTTGTGCTGTGGCTTTTGGCGAGAGTTGATCATATTTGCTAACTCTGGCTTAAAAGATGATTAAGCAGGAAGGAATTGCTAAGTCATTTTGTTCAAGTGGATGTTAGTTTATTGTTGCTCAAATATAACAATAGTATATGGACGAATGTACTTTTTGTTTCTATAACTAATTTTGTATTTTAGAAAAATCATTACTACTTGGAGGATGGAAAGTGTTCCTGACAGAGTTTGGTTTCATATCAGCAGAGCAGAATGGACATCATCTCTACTAAATGTAGTAATTTTAAACAACTGTTGATTTTATTCTTGTAAAAGTTCACCTAACATTGATATTGAATGGTATGCCAATCTGCTATGCAAGCATATGAAAACACTATATATTGCAGTCCAGTTGTTATTAATGGCAAATGCATAGCACAGTTGTTTTTTTTTCTTCTCCCCCTCCTCCACTCTCTATATTAAAGGCCATGAGGTCCATTCTCAGTTTTGTCAAGTTTATGGATCACTTTAAAACAAAATGCAGGTAATCTGCTGCTATTGAAGGTTTTTTATTTTTCACTGATTAAGGTTAGGAGTGGGGACACTATTCAAGAAAGAACTTAAGGCAAATTGTTTAAATCCAAACACTTCACTTTACCAAAATAACATTTTATATTCTTTATAGGCATAAATATATTCTTTGTGGAAGCTTTTTTTCTTCAGTTTAGCATACAAGCTTCAGACTGCTTACAGTAACTGCTGTTCCTAAGTGAACATTTATCTTAGTACTTGAGTGATTGAGCCATAGCCAGTGCTTTAAGTGTGACTTGATCATAAATCAACCTTTCCTAAACTTTAATAGTTTTGCATAGATAGCAAAACAACTGGGCAATGTCATAAATGTAGGCTTATTCACCAATCAGGCCAAACCTTAGAAGAATGGGTGAGTGATGGGTATTATGAGATTATACTGGTAAATCCTGGGTTTAATCTCCAGCTTGCACTTTACTGATTTTTATTTCTTAAACATTCCTTTTTCCTTATTGTTACACATTCTATTATCAGACACGCCTAACTTGTAAAGAACTAAAGGATTTTTCTTTCCGCAGCAATAATTTAACTTTAATTTTTTAAAGGTTTATCTTGGTGACCAACAAGTCAACACAGGATAAATTCAACTAGTTATTTAGCATTATACCTATATCCTTGTCCATTGGGGTGGGATTAGTGTAGTTTCAATTAATCTCCGTCAGCTGTGTCTTAGGATGGAACACAACAAAATAAAAAGGAAGCAAGCTTCGTTCCAGGAATTTCAACACTGTTGCAGCACCTTCTCCATTGCACCTAAGTGGTAGGGTAGGAGTTGTCCAACACTGGCATGACTGGTTGCAGGGTCTGGAATTATTTTGGCACTTATTCTTACAAATAAGCATGTGACCTACTTTAACTATGTCACATAACCAGGTATCCTGAGGATATCTGGTTAAATAAGTACTACCACTCAGTTAAACTTATAGCAATGAAGAGGTGACGCCATATTCCTTGGAGCTGTACCCCACTAATGGATGCAGTTTAGTGCATGCCAAGTAATCCAATTTTAGGAGTCTTTTCTGCAGATGATGCTGTATTTTAAGCTCTGCCGACAGGTCAATGTTAATGGAAGGTGTCAATTTGTTTGATGTCTATAAGAAAGCCATGATTCTTAAGCATAGGGAAGAGAGAACAACAACTTGATGTAGTGTTACATAATATTTTAATAAAATTCATCTTTACTTCTGGTAGTGAAGCCTTCTGAAAGGAACAATTGCTTTTGAGATTTTGTCAGTAATTAATCTGGAGGGGGATAGGTGCCAAATTATTCTTCCCCAAGACATGCTACATGAGTAACTCTAGTACGACCAAATTGGGTTACATTACCAGCGATCGTGTAGTCGAGAGATGCATTAGAATTACATCTCTAAAAGGGGATTTGGTTCCTATATTTCATGTTATTCCAATTCAATCTTACAGAGACTGACGGTTTTTTGGATGTATTGATTTTAACGACATATCAATTTATCTAGAGGTTAGGGAAATGCAATCATATTTACGTTTTTGTGTAAAGATTTTTTTAATTTTTTGCACACGGTCTTATAAGATACAAATAGTTTTTAAACCCGCATTTGACCCTAACAGGTACTACCGCTTGGGTTCTGCGTGGACGTGGGAGTAATGACAATGAAGAGGTACTCTCCACACCTTAGATCACCAGCACTAGAGCCTCACCAGTTTAGTATTTTACCTAGGACACTTTTTTTGTGTGTCAAGGATAAAGTCATTGCTCCACACTCATATATATACTCATTAGTGTATTTAAGTATTTACTTCTGTGTTTTGTTTTTTTTTATTTTTTTTTATGCTAAATTGTTTCGTTAAATTACATGCGAGTCTTTAAGATAACAATTGCTGACAAGCCATAGAGAAAGAAAGGGCAGATAAATGTTTTGTGCCGTTAAAACGAGAATCTATCAAAAAAACATCAACCACAATATCTAGTTTATTATACCACACACAGACACATTAATACTTAAAAACTTGATAAATCTTTCTAGCAGCTATCTATGATGTTATTGAGGGTTCTATTTAGGAAGGTGTTAACGGTTCTTATTAATATCTGAAAATTCTCTTGTATTCTCGAGAATTTTGGACAGTAAGAAAAACATGGTGTTCAGCGCGAACAATGATTATTCAGTTGCAAATTTGGCTGGAAATTGCTTTCTTCTTCTATAAGAGCATTTTAAGTATTGCTCTAATAAAAATTGCGCTATGCTATAGCGTTTTTGGCAAATTGCAAATATTTTAGCGATATCTTTGAGGATGTCCGAAAATTAAGTTACAGACAGACACGAATTGACCTGAAATTAAGACCTTTTGACAGCTGCAAACACTAAACGGGTATATAATGTGTCCTTGACTGGCAGTCTTTATTATGGCATTCTCTTTCTCCCCCCCCGTGTGTTGGGGGAGACTGCCATAATAAAACTGTACGGAGGTTTAAAGTGTAAAAAGATTGTTTTTGTCCATAGCATTAAATTATTATTTTTTTTTTTTTTTTTTTAAAGCGAATTATTCTTGATAGTTTCTTCCCGATTGTTTTCAACTGTAATTAAAGAATTTTTCAAAAATATAGTCTCCTTACTTTCAAGACATTTCTTTTTGTGTAAGGAGTGTTTGAAAAAGTAAATATGGACATAAATCAACTGGACATGTAAGACATTGTGAAAGCTGGAAATAAAGGAACTAGAGGTATGTAATACTTATCGTAGCAGCTTTATCATCAAAACGAATATGGCTGCTACCAAAAAACGGTGGGCAAACAAGTGTGAAGCATAAGAGTTTTTGTATATCAAGGGCAGAAATTCACCGAACTTGTGTATAACGAACATCTAATGAACTGGAAATAAGTAACTGCGTTCACGGAGCTGTGTAAGGATCTTCAGGACGAATTTAGACACCTAAGACAAGTTTCAACAAGTTGACATATGGGGAAAGTGTAATCTATACGTCTCAAAGCAATTGACTGAACATAAATTCTAGTACATGGGTTGATATGGTTGGGTATCCTGAGTATGACACAACTGCATCTGATGGTGAGGCTCTAAACCTGGAACTTTGGTGAATGTGGAGTACTCCTTCATTTCCATTATTCTTAGGTTCACTCTGACTCGGAGTGATAGTATCTGTTAGGGTCACAACTCTGGGTGAATAGAAATGTTCAATCATTTAATTGGGATTATTATTAGTTATTTGGAACCATACAACTGCAAATTATTCGGATTGATATATAGAATTATTTGTTAAATTGTTTCAAGCACTGTTGTGTGCAAACAAATAAGTTCTAACCATTTAAGAATAGTTACCATGGCATTAGATAACCCTTAAAGGGTTGATATGCTCTAAAACACCAGTCAACCAACCAAAAATGATAGGTTGGGGTATTTTTCTGCACCCACTCCATAGTCCTGATTTGGTTTCTTCTAATTATCTGTTTGAGCCCTTCGAACGATATTTATCCTGGAAGCAGTTTCACACATGACACTTGGTGCAAAGGTGACTAGTCACTTGACGCGATGTTCTTCAATGAGTATATTTTTACACTCGTCCTATAATGGGAAAAATGTGTAACATTGTAAACCAATGATAAGTTATAAAACAAACAAACCAACCAGAAGCCGGAAGAAAGACTAGTTGAAAAAGTTCAATGTCTCGTCCGGTACCCTAAATGCATTAAGGTATGTTTTATCCTGGTACCATGGCATACAGCAATTACCAAAAAGTTACCTAAACTCAACGGATTATCAACCATCTAAATGGTTGGATAGCTGGTCAGGTAGGCCGCTCACACAGGTGGGAGTGTGGGTTGGACATTCTAGGAACCCCAATAAAAGAAACTGGGTTTTTCGATTCGATGTCTTTGGTGGTTGGGAACTTGAGCGAGACAACTGGTAAATGAGAGATAAATGCGAGAAAACCCAGTTCCTACGAGAACAAAGACCTGCGAATCTCTAAAAGTTTGTCAGTTACCCATTTCTACGTATTAAATAATTGAACAACTGAAGATCCCAAATTTGAGGCAAGTTTTTGCTTCCCCTCACCCATGAGATGATTACCATCACCGACACGTCGACACAAGTTCAAAATCCTGGACGAGACTGCATTTCACATAACGCTAATACACTAGGGAAAGATATGAATCCAATTCTCCCTCCAGCTATGGACAAATAGTAGGACAGACTAGGTTCTTTAGCTTAGTAGAAGGAAAACTGAATTCAAACCTGCTAAACTCCGCTTAAAAATTGACCTGGTGTCACATTCTGCTCGCGTAGAGGATTTGGTAAATACAAGTGCAACAATCTTGATGCTAACTGCGTAGAAAAGTAGCATTGTAGTGCTTGTAACATGTACGTAAATATTTCGGATTAGTAAATGTATTCTGACGTAATATTCAGCCGCTGGCCGGTATGTCTAGTGTAGCCTGGGAATTTTCGCTGAAATCAAATCGCACGGCTCCCTTTGTTGAGCTGAAGTAACCACCACTATTCGCCACGTTGTGAATTTTTGATTCGAATAGCGGTGTTGTAGTTTCCACCGAGCGATTCAATTTTGACTGGAATCTACGCCGAAAGAAAAATCGCTGTTTATGGAAAAAATAGTTCTTGTCGCAACCACAAGAACACAAAGAGAGACGAGTAACACTTTCGATTCTCGTAGAATAAAACTTTTTCAAGGCTATTGTCTTTATCTCACCATAGAAGAAATTACATAAATGCGTAGAGTACAAAGGAAAAGGTAACACGAGATTTACTCGCTCGGTTAGAAATCGACAGAGCGAACAAAGAAGGTGTAAGGGGGATAACTAAGGATCCTTGTTTACTTTTACTTAAAGGTTTGTTTTCTTGGCTTGACAAAATTATCTGGATTCGCAAAGTTTCTATTTCCATCTCTTGGTTCTGATCAGACCAGCACGATTCACAAAGTCGTTTCGCAGCGTTCGGCGTTTCTGTCTGACCGATCAAAATGTCTGTCTCTTTCCAGTCGCAGCCTCGAACTGAACTCTCAACTGTCGACTGGAATCTTAACTTTATTCCTTGTAATGAATACAAGAAGGCACGAGGCCTTGTGGTTTTGGGGGAGGGGAAGGGAGCGGTCATGCTTTAACTGTATTTTCTATGGGGAACCTAGCTAGCCACATTCGCCGACCCATTCATCAATACAATATATAATCACTCGTCCATCGCCATACACGCAGCAGCCACCAAAATACCGCATTTGCTCTATGAAAAATTCCTACTTAAAACCCGAAACTTATGCATGATTTTATTTACAATGTATGATTTTGATGGATATGCTGGGAATGGGAGAAAAAAACCCGAAAAAAACATATATACACGAAAAACAAGGAAAAAATTCCCCATTTGGTTTCCCTCCCATCCCCCCGTCTATAAAATTGGAGGCCGACTGTTTTCCGGGTCGAAAATACCGGAAACAAGCCGGACCTACCCTAGGTGGGGCGGGGTTCCTACTCTACAGGGATAAAAGAATTAAAAGGGTCGGGCTCGGCATGGGTCGATAGAAGTGGGTGATTTGATTTTTTACATATGAATGTTCAAGATCTTCAAAAAGCGGACTGGGATACAGGTTGAGGTACAAAAATAATGGGGTTGGGGAAGATCTTGAGTGCTAGCGACTAAATGACGGGGACAATGACTCACAACATACTGCTAACTAGGTTACAAGGGAGGGAAAAAAAACAAAACAAAGCAAAATCCTACTTACCAAGGGTGGGGTCCCTAAGGACCCGTACCATAGACGCCATGGGTAGGCAGAGGCGGGAAGGATGACTCCAACATTGCCCCCTTTCGTACGACCAGGCTCGCTGCAGTCACCCACCTTTTGCTGAAAGTTATGCGATCCAAGCGTTTTCTATCGCATCTGATTTTGACCCTCAGCTGATGCCGAAAATACAAAACCAGATCACGATGAGAAAAGTTTGCATCGTCATACAATCCCTTGTTTCGCGTCGTCCAAATCACCATTCTAGCTACAGCTAGGATCGCGAGAAACACCACACGCTTCTCACCGTGATACGGAGGAAGAACGTTGTCTACGACGTAACCAACGTCGAGCAGCACGAGCTGTTTGGGTTCGATGCGAGCCGTCCACTCCCCGACGTGATCCCAAAACGGGCGGACTCGCTCGCAGTAGTAGAAGGCGTGCTCAGACGTTTCTTCCAAGCCACTGCTGCAGCGAGGGCAATCAGGTATGTCTGCCAGGCCCGCTTTGAAGTTCAAGCCGCGAAGGGATAACGCATTCCGAACAAGTCGCCAGGTGAGCGAGAACTCGGAGTTGTTCAAGAAGCTCGATCCTGGCGCCCAATTCCAGTGAGAGCGGATCTCCTCCGCCGTCCAGCCGTGCCGCACGCTGAGAGGATCAGAAGCGGAACCCACCACTAATTCCCGATACAGCTCCTTCCGAGGCCATGAAAGGTCACTGGACCCAAGAAGGTTACGAAGGGCCTTTCGGCACTCGCGGACAAACAGTGCTTCGCCCAAAGGCCTACGTCGACCTTCAGCCTTTGGGTCTGACTTGAGGCGAGGAAAAGTCCGACTCGCCTTTCGTCTCCACACTGAGTCCCCCGTCAAGACACGGCCCAGATATGCAAGTCTTTCAGCAAGCCAGTGGCTCTCCAGATCAGGCATACCCAGACCCCCGTTGCGTGTACGTTGGATACAGACCTGTCTACGGACCATCGGCCTTGCACCTCCCCAGACAAGTCTGGAGAGGGATCGTTGCAGTGCCAACCAATGTGCCTTAGGCAGAGGGAGTACAGCTAATCGGTAAAGGATCAAGGGGAAGACGTACGCGGCGCACGCCTCCGCCCTGCCCTTTAAGGACAACCTCCTTGAAAGCCAGATTCCCACCTGAGCATTCACCTTAGCATGTACTTCCGACCAATTTCGCTCCAGTTGGAGGTCGGGCCTAAACCACACCCCGAGGATGCGGATGGGTCCGTCACTCCAGCGGAAGGGCCCTGGAAGAGTATTGCTACCCCTCCAAGCACCAAGCCGCAAACCTTCGCTTTTGTCAAAATTGACCTTGGCCCCTGCAATCCGCTCATACTCGACAACCGCCTCTTTCACAGCCTCTATATCCCGGAGGCGGGATACGAAAACTGTGACGTCATCAGCGAACGCGGAAACCCTAGCCGCAAGGCGGCCAACGAATGGGATACCGCGCAGTGCCGGACTTGTCCCCTCATCCCTAAGCCTGCGCAGGAGGGGCTCCAACACGAGGACACAAAGAGAAGAGGAGACAGGGGGCAGCCCTGCCGGACCGATCGCTCGATCGCGATCACCCCCGAACGTCTTCCGTTCACCTGCACCACTGCCTGAGGGTTGTGGTACATCATGCTAATCCATCTGCGGAACTCCGGTTTGAATCTGGCAGTCTCCAAAACAGACGCCAAGAACCGATGGTCTACCCTATCGAAGGCCTTGGATTGATCTAAACTGATCAGCGCGGATTCGGTGTCGTCTTTTATCCCCTCTAGGACCTCGCGAATCAAGTGCAGGTTGTCCTGGATCGATCTTCCCTTCACAGCAAAGGTCTGTTCGGGGCCGATCAGATCACTAATGACAAGCTGTAAACGATTCGCTAAGACCCGGGCCAAAATCTTTAACTCTGTGTTAAGCAGAGTTATGGGCCTGTAATCGTCTAAACCCTCCCAAACATGCCTGCCACCTTTCTTCAGCAATGTGATCACGCCCTTGGTAACGCTACCAGGGATGGCTCCCTGGGCGAACCAATGGTTGAACATATCCGTCAGAATAGGCACAAACATGTGCGGTCGACTGGAATCTTAACTCCCGACTGGACTCTGACGACTGTTTATATGGAGTAGGGTGGAGTATCACCATTTTTTGGCTACGCCCATGAATAATGATATGTAAATTGCCTGGACCATCCCGTATTTCGTATAATCTTTTAAAACTCCACAGATGGCTGTTTTTAAGAGGTACTAAAAATGAATTTGGATGCCCCGCTGATTTTCGCCGAGACGAAGATCCTTGAATCGGAAGAAATCCACTTATCCTGTCTCAGACTTTGAGCCTGGACTTCGTCTTCAGACCGCCCAAGATTCCATTTACCCTTTATCATAGGGTTCAATTAATGAACCCATCTCTCAACTCCCCAAACCATCACCTTACTTACTAAAGACTCATCTCCAGGAACGTTATTCCAAAAGGAAGGAAAACATAAAATAAGATCAAAATAAAAAAATAGAATAGGAAATTCCTTTTCCCATTCTCTGTATTAAAGAAAAACTTATTTCTAAAATTATCCTTCTATCCATTTAATTAATAAATTCATTCCAATCCCTTAGAATTGTTAATTAATAAATCCACCTGGGGGGCTCTCTGTCACAGTATCGACCTTAGTTTTTGGACATCTCTCGTAGATTGATTCAGTAGTCTTAAGAGAAAAACTGAAAACAAGAGTCAAGATGTGTGCTTACCATGTGGCAATATTAGTTGCAGCTTGCCCAGTTTAGTTGCTTTGCCGACGTTTCTCCCCCACGTTATGATTGTCTCTAAAAGATATATTGGCCACTGGGTTTTGGCTGAAACAGCTCAAGTAACAGGTTAGTGTTAAATTGTTCCAAAGAGTGGGTGGTGTTACTTGATTGAAATAAATAAACTAAATTACCAGTCGACCCCCACCCCACGAGACAAAATAAATAAATTCCAGACTGCGTATTGGCCCTACTTTGAAATCCTGTGGTATGGTCTGAAAATTTAGGCCAGAGTTTTTTAAGAAATAAGAGAAGGCCTCTCGGATAACAGGTCAAAGAGGATTCGAAGTCAGTGAGTATTCAATCTTAAGGGAAGGTGGACAAGCGATATAGTGGGTAATTTACTAGGCTTTTTTGCTTAGATGTGGCACAAGGTCGTATGAATTAGGTACCTTTCGAGACCCGTGAAGGTTAATTTGCTAACCATTACATTACTTGAGGTGCCCAAGAAGCGATATAGTAGGTGTTTAAGCGAAAGAGTAACCAGCAACACTAGCATTCAAGAAAGATTTGTTCTTCCAAATCGAAGAGTCTAGTAGTCGGTATTAGAAGCTTCTCTCTCTCCTTTCCCCTCGCCCACTCCCTCTCTCTCTCTCTTCCCCCCAAAAAACAATCGTATGATTGACTATTGACAGATGAGTAAGAATAACATTAATAATAATGATAATAATAATAATAAACTAAGATTCCTTGTATTGATCAGTGTTAACGTGACAAGGGAAATATCTTGCGAAATTAAAAAGAACAATTTTCCTCGACTCCGTTACATAGCCTACTTACGTCCGGGTTTTTACAATATATCACATTTCTTCCCCTAATTAATACACAAAGAATGTGGGGTACTAAAAGACATTAAAAAAGAGAATAAAAAATACCATACATGCATCACACAAAAAATATTGCCACGTACTCTGATGGTCGAGTAAATTTGAAATGAACCGGAAGCAGGTATCGGTACAAGTAGAAAAACCGCGAAAAAGTAAGATTACCATTATCAACTCATCAATGTGATTGCAGGGGTAAAAGTAGGAGTGCCTGGTTTTATACTCAATTTATCTGGTTAACTGCTAGTTAAGTTTGTATTTGATCCTTCCGAACTTCTTTCACTGAATCAAGGTTTCATTGGTTGGTTTTACATCATGTTGTATCAAAGTAACACACTGTTAGTAAATAAAAAAAAAACAAAACAATCTCCCCACCTCTAAGAAAAGTAAACAAACAAAAAACAGTTTTGGATGATTTGAGACATTGGACTACTTAAATTTATTTACAGAAAAACTTGTGTAGGATAATTGATTCGGTTAGATTTTAATTTCAAAAAATGAATTGTGTTTGGATAGAGTCCCATTGGCGTAATGGCTAAGGTGCTAGACTGCAACATTGAAGTAAGCGAGTTCAAACTCCAGTCGCGCAATATTACATTCACTTTCAGACTAATACCTTTAGGAAAGGTATGAACCCCCTTATCCTCTCAGCTATGCCTTAAATAGTATAACTGCTGTTCTTTTACAAGGATAGCTTTGACATTAAATAACCCACAAAAGTTGATATAGCATTAAAAACAGAGAAACTAAGGCAAACTAGTATGTAGTTACCCAACCTCTCTACCTTGAACAGAATGCGACACAAAGTCAATTTTTGAGTGGAGTACAGCTGTTTTTTCTTCTTTTTCTTGACCGGTTACTATATAAAGGAACAGTCTGCCCTACTATTTGCCCGTAGCTGAGGGTGGGGGTAAAAGTTGGATTGATAACTTTCCTAGGGGTATCAGCGGTATGTGAAATGCAAACAGCTTTGTCGAGGATTTGAACTCGGGTCGCTGTGTCCATTTCCTTTGGCAATAACCGTTACGCCAGGAACGTATAACTGTATTTCATCCGCCTATATACCCACCCCACTGGCTTGGAGTTGATTAATGTCTTGAAGTAAATCGGAAGTATGAAACAAGTTAAAATTACATAACGTCTTCGGAGGCCACAATTGTGAGTAGAAATTTTGAGACAATGTAAGTCTGAATAAGCAAAGTCTGTGTAAGAAAGAAAATGGATTTTCAAAGTATTCTAGGTATGACACAAAACTGTATCTGATGGTGAGGTTCCAGTCCTGGAGCTTTGGGGAATGTTTGGTTTGGTTTCTTTTGTTTAATGGCATATTAACCTTTGTAGGTTATAAAATGCCAAAGCCATCCTTCTAGAAGAATAGTAGTGGAACTATTTAACCCATAGCTGGGAGGATAAAGGGGTTCATACCTTTCCCAAAGGTATTTGTGCGAAAATGAACGTAAATAGCGCGACTGGAGTTTGAACTCGCTTACCACTTTTCTGCAGTCCATCGCTTAAACCATTATATCACGAAGACAACCCCTTTGTGAAATGTGGAGTACGCCTTCATTGCAATTACTCCCAGGTGACCCGAAATGGTTGTACTAATTGGGGACCCATTTGTGGGTCAAACAAATATTTAACCATTTACTACACTTAAAAACTGTGTGCAAATAACTGATGTCAAATTGAATTAGTATTACATAATACTTGGAACTATTTAACTGTGTACAAACGATTAATAATATTGAATGGAATTATTTGTGTGGAGACGATATAGCGCTTTTTACAAATACACCTGCTCAAGTCGAATCTCTGCTGCATAGCTTGGAGCAAGCAGCAAGAGGTATTGGCCTCCACGTGAACGCAAATAAAACAGGATATATGTGTTTTAAAGGAGGAGTCATCTTCACTCTAAGCGGCAGGTCTCTGAAATTATTTCCCGTACCTCGGCAGCATTGTCTCATCTATTGAAAGTGATGTTAATATACGTCTAGCGAAGACGTGGACTACTACAGATAGGTTATCGATCATATGGGAGTCTGATCTATCCGGTAAAATATAACGGGGTTTCTTCCAAGCTGTGGCGGTGTCATTACTACTGTATGGATGAACCACGTGGACACTAACAAAACGCTTCGAGAAAAAGCTAGATGGGAACTAGACAAGAATGCTACGAACTATTTTGAACAAATTCTGGAAGCAATACCCCACGAAACAACATCAGTACGACCACTTACCTGCAATCCCCAAAACCAACCTAGTAAGACAAACAAGAAAAGCTGGACTCTGCTGGAGAAGCAAGGACCAACTCATAAGTCGCGTTCTTCAATGGACCCCAACGTGTCTGTGTTTGCCGACCAATAAGAACTTATTTACATCAGCTCTGTGCCGATACAGAATGTCGTTTGAAAGACCTGCCGGAAGCGATGGATGATTGGGACACACATACACAGAGAGAGAGAGAGAGAGAGAGAGAGAGAGAGAGAGAGAGAGAGAGAGAGGGGGGATCTGTGCTATCAGCGCAACTTGATGATGATGATGAGCAATACTTGAAACCATTTAACTTTATGCAAATAACACTATTACTGTTTGCGACAAATGTTTGAAACCATTTGTGTGCAAACAAATGAGCTCTGGCTCGTTTTAAAATGCTACCTACAAATTATTCGTTAACAAATCATTTATATTTCATATATGGTGAAAAATAAATGGAAAATTTGATATACTAAATACACAGACAACGGATTCAGTTCAGAATATTTCGTTTTTTTTTTTGACAGAACTTTTTCAACTGAAAAAAAAATAGTTCTTTTTTGTAAAGTTTAGTAAAAAGAGAAAATAGATAAGAGTGAATATCCTGTTTCGTTAAATTTTTTTGACTACATTGGAATATCTAATTGAAAAAGAAAATTAAAAACATGGAGACACTAAAGAGAAAAGGTATGGAGGCACTGTGGGGGAAAATTTTTGTCTTGGTTTTATTTGGCATTAAATTACTTACGAGGGTTGATATGACATAAAACAAAACCAACCAACTGATTTTCTTAAATCAGATAATTCTTCAATGTTCAGAAGAGTTGATTAAATTGCACGGACAAACATTGTAGTTCCATTTCACAAACTGACCAAGTGAACTAATTGTCTTAGCTTGAGACTGGTTTTCTTATGTATAGACGCAGTAGAGCAAAGAAGAAATGTCACAGACATCAATCTGCTCAAATTACCCAAAAGACAACTTCAGGGTTTCACAATCACTAAACAAACTAAAGCACAAGTCAATAGGTTTGAGTCTTGTCATACAAAGTTTATATTCAGTTAGGCTGATCTAAAACAATATCCATAGTGGATTTTTCCCCCTTATAACTGCGGGGATATCCAACGACCAGTCTGGGAGAACGATAGTTACGTAACAGCTTTAAAACACCACTAGATTACCAGAGAAAAAAAAACACGGCTAGGGCGAAAACCGAAGTGAAAGGGTTAACTGCCAAGGAGATTTTTCAGTCCTGAAAAGATAAAACGATTCTCTCCAGTCCTTTCGAGGTATATATACTTGGTACCGAGGGTTGGTAATGTTGCGGGGCCGATAAGTATGTCGATCCTGAAAGTTTTTTTATGAAGATAGTGATGTGACATTAACTAAGCTAACATGATAAAGATAAGAGAGTAAATTTGAAATGCTGAGTTTTTATTTGGTGAATCGTACACGAAGAGTGTTAGTTCGTCTGCCCGTGGACCAAGGTTGTGGCTTGAATGGCTAGGCTAAATAGCCGGAGTTGCCGGGTGTATCTGTTCTACTTCCGGAATAGATGTCGCTGATTTTTGCAAAGAATTTGGCGTACCGAGATGCAAAAATCGGTGCTGTCGCTTTGTGACGCCGAAGGACCTGGCCCGATAAATCTATTAACCAAAGAAAGAAATCATAAATTGATTTATTAATCAAGGAAAGAAGCCATAAATAGAAATTGTTGAAACGGATTTTAGAAGAATGAATTAGTACATCATAAATGTGAGAAGAAAATTTCCTTTTTGGTTGATTTGGTTGGGAAAAAAGAAAAATATATGTAAATTGTTTTGATTAACTAGGGGTTGACAGAATGAATTTTGCTTAGAAAAGAAATATGCCAGAAAGAGTATATTAATTTCTCAGCGTTCGACTGAGCGGGATCAGGGCAACAGACTTAACTTTCAGGCACCAGCGGACAATTCACCAAGGGGTTAAAACTGACACGGATGACAAACAGGTGAACTAAATGGAGTTCACTGTCTGGGAAATTATAATCTTTTAAAACATATTTTTTCTAAATTTTCGAATTTAGAAAAAATATGTTTTAAAAGATTATGCATGGGAAAAGTTTTTCTTTTCTCTTGAAATTGTTTATGAATTAACGTTCTCTGACGTCCTTATCACGTGACAGAAGTAACCGCCTACAAAGAGAATTGGAGCCTTCTTGGTGAAGGTAAGAGGAGACCGAACACTGAAGGTACTATTTACCAACCCCTCCGCCCGGGCAGGATATAACACAAGGTCAATTTTTAAGCGGAGTTTAACAGGTTTGAATTCTAAGTTTTCCTTCTCCTAGACTAGTTGCCTAACCAAGGCTGAAGAACCTAGTCTGTCCTACTATTTACCCATAGCTGGAGGGAGAATAATTGGATTCATACCTTTCCCAAGGGTATTAGTGCTATGTGAAATGCAATCAGTCTCGTCCAGGATTTGAACTCGTGTCGCCGTGTCCATTTCCTACGACGATAACGACTACACCACGGGCACCTCCAAAACACTGAAGGTGGAAGCAAAGCGAAAGGGTAGAATTAATGGAATCCAAATTAGCAGGGAATTGATATTGTTAATATCGCTAAACCACTACCCAAGCATTGGAACCGCATTGCATTTAAACCGAGAGAATTGCTCGCTGAACAGACCATTGAGAAGCAGCAACGAGACTCCACGTCCCTCTGAGCCCTGACTTGTACCAGACTTCTGCTTAATAGAGAAACAAACAAAAACCTAAACATAATACGACATTTCGAGACAACCTAGTGCTAAATTTCCGATAAGTGGAAAAGCAGAGAAAAGCGTAGACATAATACAATATTTTGAGAATACTTTATACTCATCATCATCATGTTGCACCATCAGCACAGATATCTCTGGCCCTCTCTCGTCACCCCTCCCTATCGTCCATCGCATCCGGCAGGTCTTCAGGGCTACACAGGGACGAGCAAAGACAGGGTGACCAGCTTGCACCTATATACAGCAGTTCTATGCAATAGAACTGCTGTATATAGGTGCGAGCTGGTCACCCTGTCTTTGCTCGTCTATATGAAGGGGTCCACAGGAGTACATCACTTATGTGCTCGTCTCCACTTCTCCAGCAGTGTCCTGCATGTCTGGTTTGTCTAATTTTGATAGTTTTCGTGATGGGTGGTAAGTGGCCATATAGTTGCTGCTTTGTGGGGTGTTGCATCCAGGACTTGTTCAATATTGCTCACAGCATTCTTGTGTAGTTGCCGTCAAGCTTTTTCTCCAGCAGTTTAGTTAGCGTCCATGTAGTGCATCCATATAGCAGTATTGACACGATCGCTGCTTGGAAGAAACTGCGTTTCATTTTATCGGTCAGGTCTGACTTCCATATGACCAATAGCCTATTGTAGCTGTCCTTTTCTAGTCGCGTGTCGATGTCTGTCTCGGTTGATTAGACACTGCTTCCTCGGTAGGTGAATTTGTCAACTAGTTTCAGAGAGCTACCGTTTAGTGTGGAGATGTCGCCTGTTTGATTAAAGCTCATATATTCTGTTTTGTGTGCATTGACATGGAAACCAATGCCTGCAGCGGCTCGTTCCAGACTTTGTAGTACGGTTTCGGCTTGGGCGGATGCATTTGCCAGAAGCTCTATGTCATTGGCGTAGTCGGCGGCGTCGGTAATTGTTTTTGCGGAGTACCTTCTATTTCTTTCCTTTGTTTGCTTGAAACCGTTTTCTTTGATTTTATCCATAGATATTCTAAGCACGTAGTCTAGACAGATGATAAAGAGGTATAGGGTTAGTGTGTCGCCTTGTAGCACTCCTGCTACAGTGTCGAAGTAGTCTGTGTTTTCATCCGGAGAACGTACTTCCACTTTGATGTTTCTATAGAGAATCATTATGGCTGCGACGGTTTCTTTTGGTAGGCCGTATGCGAGTGGGATTTGCTCCATCTTCCCTCTGTGAATGGAATCAAAGGCCTTGGTAAAGTCAACAAATAATATTGCTGCCTGTAGGTTTTTTATTAGACTTCCGATAAGTGGAGAAACAAAGAGAAGCCAAAAGATAATACGATACTTTGAGGGACCTTGTGCTCGACTCCGAATGCCGAGAGTTTGACTAACTGTTAAATCGTAGATTGGGCCACTGCGTCACATGACTAATTAACCCACAGGAAGGGTGAATGCATGTACTATTTCAGAAACTAGATAAAAAACAACACCTTGTTTTATTATAAATCTGTGTCTTGTTCTATGTTGGTGTTTCCATTATATTTTTTCTATCTTTGTCGTACTGTCTCATTCGTCCATTCTTCGAATAGCGATCAAATTGCTGTTTGGATTAAAAAAAACAAAACAACTTTTCACTCATCCAAGTAACTTCCCCTTAAAATTCTGACCACTTTTTATTTCCTTTGTTTTATTTCTATTTATTTCATTCTTTTATTTTTCATTATTTTTGATTGAAATAGAATATTATAATTACCTAATTTTTGGTTCGAATTTATTAAGAAAAACAAACAAACAAACAAAAGATAATGATTCAAAAAGATAACACAGACAATAAAGTTTTTAAAAAGAAATTTTATAGAAAAAAAAAAAAAAACATGAAAGAAAGGGATAGAAAAGATAAAGTGTTGCTAATTTTAGTGTAATTTGTGGAAACTTATCTGAGAGAGTGTCCAGGAAAGAAAGTTCTTAGAATTTGAGTATTTTTTTTCTTTTTAGTTTTGTCGAAATGTTACAATTTTCATTTAATTTCGAGTCTTCTGTAAAGTTATTTTTTCAACAGAATTCTCGGGTTGAATTTTCTTTCAGTTGTTTAACTTGGTATAATTTCAGTTGTCGACTTTCGTTTAATTTTACTTTTATTTCTTGGGAAGCCTGTTTGAAACACTTACCGGCGGTTCAAGAAGCGAGTGACGAACCTTTTTGCTGGCTATTTTTTTCTGCCTTAACAGTCTGGTCCCCGAAATCGTACTGAGGGACACAATAGTAGTTCTCGACAAATAGTCGGAGGTAGCTTTTTGGTGCCGTATTGTCAGGGATTACTTCTCCTTTTTCCATTCTGGCTAAATCAAGTGTCGCACATGGTCGGTTTGATTCCTTGTTAGAAATAGATTTTTATATTTTCAGTTTAGTCAAACAGTTTAAATTAAAACAATTCAGTTTAGCATAAGTATAGTTTTTGTCCACACACAGTTAAATGTTAAAACAGTTCTATTTCAAGCAATTCAATTAAGCATAAGTACCCAGTTTAGTTCAATTTAACTCATAGATAGGACCCCATCAGTTGTTACCACTCCGGGTCAGAGTGGACCTGGGAGCGATGGCAATGAAAGGGTGCTCTGCATTCCCGAAAGCTCCAACATTACTGGAACCTCACCATCAGATCGTTTAGCTTCATATCCAGGACACTCGTTGGGGGGTCTTACTCCTCTGCAGAGGTGCAGTCGGTGTATTCTATAGCCCCCCTCCAAGTATGTCTGTATGTATGTTCATATATGTAATAACGTTGTGAATATAAAAATCAAGACAATAGTTTGAATACTCTAAATGTCAGATAGAAGAGTTTGGAATTGGCCGTTGTCAAGGCGTGTATATGCAGTGTATAAAAGGAATAAATGAATGAATAAAAAATTCGATCGACAAATTTATAATTTTTATTTCTTTAAATACAGTAAAAAAGTTAGCTAAGAAACAAAATTGCAAAAATGATTTTTTGCAAGCAAAGATGATATTAGTGAGAGCGTAGATGTTTTTATAGATATAGTTAAGATTCTGTGAGTGAAGTATAGCAGTAATTGTTTGCTTAAAATTACGAGGCACATGTTGTTTGAGAAGGATGTTAATGCGATAATATAAGTCTGTATGGTAAATGATTCAAGTCGCCAACGAGATATTTTTGTCGTAGTAGTATCAGGTTTATGTTAAAACTAACGTATATGATCTATAAGCGGTGTCTAAATTAAATGCATTCTTGAAAGAAAAGATTTTCATTGAAAGAAATAAACCGAAATGTATTTGAGTTAGTAATAATTCATTACTTACTGTTAGTTGGGTAAGTATCGACAAATCCATACTTACTGAATAAAAATTTATTTCTTCGCGTATTAGCGCCCAAATCCATATTGTAAACCAACCTCGAATAGAAATTGTTATCAGTAAAGACGGTCGTACACGTATATTCTGGAATTCGATTTTATTTCTGATTTTTCCCTTGTAGAGGTGATCCACAGCATGTGCAATTTCGACCAAACTCGGCGACCGATAGATTTTCTTTTCAAAACAACCACAACGTGAGGGAGAGAGACATCGGTTGGCCAGCGAGACTGCAGGTTACGGATAATACTACGACATCCCAAAAAGGAAATGGACTCTGGTTAAACAATCTGGACAACTTGCACTTGAATGAAGGTTTTGTTTTTGAGAAGAGGTCGTCTTATTTGTTTCAAGAATGATTTTAAAAACCACTAACCTCTTTCTCCTCCTCTTCATCATCATTATCAGCATCAAGGCGTGCTGATAGAATGGATATCCTTGACTCTCTCTCTCTCGCTACCCGCCCCTATCGGCTATCGCCCCTGGGAAGTCATCTGGTGTTCGCACAAAGCTGTAAGTTTTTGTTTGTTAGTCAACACTAGTGTGTCCATGTGTAGGAGTCCTTGCGAGAAAGTCACTCATGAGTTCCCTCTTACTTTTCCAGCAAGTTTTGTTTGTCTTTCTTGGATGGTTTGTGAGATGGGAGGTAAGTAGCCGTACAGCTGCTGTTGTGTAGGGTTCTGCTTTCAGGATTTATTTAAAACAGCACCTAGCATCCTTGTGGAGTTCTCATCTAGCTTTCTCAATACGTTAGAGTTCAAGTGGTGCATCTATACAATAGTACTAACTCGGTTACAGTTTGGAAGAATTCCCGTTTCACATTTCCATATAATCGATAATCTATTAATAGCAGTTGATGCTGTCTCTAAGCCTATGTGGACGCCGTTCTTTCACTTTATTATTTTTTTTATTTCAATTATACATTGGTTTGGTTTGTTGGGTTTTTATGGCATATCAACCTTTATAGGTTATTTAACACCAAATTCATTTTTATGGAAATATTCAATTCTATTTCAAACAATTCAGTTTAGCATAAGTACACAGTTTAATTGTCAAAAACATTTCTATTTCAAACTATTCAAGCAGTTATATGTAACAATTCAGTTAAGCGTAAATACAGTTTTAATGTCGAAAAACAGTTCTATTTCAAATAATTCAGTTAAGTATAAGCACGCGGTTTAAATGTAAGTACGGTTTAATTGTCAAAAACATTTATATTTCCAGCTATTCAGTTTACTCAAACAATTCATTTTAGCATAAATATGCTGTTAGTTCTATTTAACCCATAGATAGGGCCCTATCAGGTGCTACCACTCCGGGCCAGAGTGGACCTGGGAGTAATGACAATGAAGGGGTACTCCTCATTCCCCAAAGCTCCAGCCCTGCTGGAACCTCACCATCAGATTGTTTAGTGTCATATCCGTTAGGAGGATCTTATCCCACTGCAGAGGTATTCTACAGCCCCAGCCGACTGGGCAATTCAATTATACAAAAAACATTTTATGAGAAAATCTACTGTAGATTTTACCATTGTCTAACATTAATCCATGCAAATATTGACAAGTTTTTTTTTTTTTTTTTTTTTTTTTTTTTTTACTAAAACTCTAAGCTTTTGAATAGTAGCATTATGAATTTTAGAATATACCATAAATTTCTTCGTACTTCCCATTAAGTCTGTTTTAGTTGCAATTTTTTCTTTTTATCTGTCTTGGCAAAGATATTATTCTTTACAGTAAACTGCACAAAATGCCTGCACATATTTTTTCATCTCTTTCTCTTGTTTATCAATCAATATCTAAAGGTAGTTATACACTGGAAAGTATCTTTTATCAGAATTCTTTCAATGGCTTAGATTCAAAATTCAGCCTTGTCATCTGAGTCTGAGAGTGTAAGATAATTTTTGATTTATTCGAACAATTTTCCAGATCATTATTTTTTTGTTGAGATCAATCAAGGTTATATCACTTTCCAATCACTTTATCACACTAAATGGCATGTGACTTACATGTCTAGTTTGTGTTGGTCTCTCTTCATCTTCTGCTTCGATACAATTAGGGCATTCAAAATGGTAGTAGCCCAGCACCAGAAATACCAAAACAGGTAAATTTTTTCCTCTCTCACTCTCTCTTTATCATATTTTTCCTCCATCATAATGTGACACGATGTTTGGCATTCGTTGTGTGGGTGTGTGTGTGGGTGCCAGTAAGAGAATCCCTTTGTCTGTTTTGGTGCGAAACCTACATAAAGGGCCTGCGTTCGATATCTCCCGCGAGACCAGAAGTGGACGAAGGAAGGAAGGTCCCAGAGAAGACAGAGAGAGTTAGTTGACAAAGGAGACAGTCAGGAGATGAAAGCAGGGAAGAGAAGAGAGAAGAACAGAAGTCAAAGAGACGGCTGCTAGGACATGTTAATCTACAGATGCTGGGTGGACCAACCCGAGAAGTTAAGTTAGCATTGCTAGTGGCTTTGTGAGAGTTTTCGCTCGAGTACACGCTCACGTTAGCTCACGGAAACACAGAATGTACAAAAAGTGTCACATCGACTTCTTCCCCTCTTGTGCTTGGCGCTGACCCAAGTCCATATTTGTTCGTTTGTTCTTTTCTTCCACCCCCTCGGTTGTGTGACATTATAGGTAATGTATAAGCATGTATGTACATGGATGAGTGTATAGTAGTATCAAAAGGATAGCTAAACAAGTCATTTGCCGTCAATATCGCAAGTGGGGTATCAGCGCCCAAAAGCAATCGTCGCTTGTGCAGTCTCGGCGAAAACTTGTCTTGACGAAGTTATGTAAATAAAACACAAAAACTGACAAAATAATAGCAACAGTTTACGTTATAATATATGAAAGTAGTTGGGTGGTTTTTTGACAGAAATTGTTTCTTTCCACTTTACTTGAAAAAAAAAAAGAGAGAGAGAACAAAAGAAAAAAGTCACTTTAATTCTAACCCTAAACCTAACTTACTTTAAAAAGAGTTATGCAGGAAAGCAGGGCTTTATTTTATTCTGCGATCCAAAGTTAAAATTTCGAACATTTATTGGTGAAGAGATGTGGACAGGAAAGGCGCCACACGCTGGCTAGAACAGACAGCAGACAGTGTAAAGATTGGTGATCATGCACATTTTTACGACTGTAAAAGCTAAGGTTCTTGCTCGATATGATCACAGATTTTATATACAAAACAAACTTTCCCCCAAGAATAGATAAATGAGTGGATTCCAAACCAAATAATCAAGGAAAATAATACTTGCTTAAATTCACAACTTATAGAAGTAATTTCCAAAGGAAGTGATAACGCAATTCCCTACATTGGGTGGGAGAAGATCCAAGAGCGTGATGATAAAAGTAAAGACATCAGGGTGGCATTAGAACCCAGGAAGAGTTTTTGTTTTATATTTTTGTTTTTTTAAAAGATCGATACAAAATTTACTTCTTGAACGCTTAAATAAAGAACAAGTTCTACTAAAAATAAAATTTTATTTTGTGAGGCAAAAACAAAAAAATGAAGGTGTTGATAATTTTTTTCAATTTTTGCTCAGTTTAGAAACGTGCACCTACTAAAACTGGCTTTTTTAAATTTAAAAAAAAAGAAAAAATTAGCTATCGAATTTTTATAAAATTTTCGGCACTAAAGTGATAAAAACTAGTTTTCTTTTAAAAGACATTTTATTCCAAATTCTGCGAACAAGTTAAAAATGTTTTGTTGTCATGTGTCCACCCCAATTCAATCATTTCGTTAAATAGGCTCTGTTAATGAAGTTGCCACTGAATGAGTTTTGCTCAGTTGGTTGGGGCAGTAGAAACACCGACTGAATCTCTGCAGAGGGGTAAGACCCCAACCCCCACAACGAGTGTTCTACATATGACAGAAAACAATCTGATGGTGAGGCTCCTGTATGGCTGGAGCTTTGGGGAATGCGGAGTACCTCTTCATTGCCATCGCTCCCAGGTTCACTTTGGCCCGGAGAGGTAGCACCTGATAGGGTCCTATCTATGGCTCAAAGAGAACTAAACTGTGTATTTATGCTAAACTGAATTGCTTGAAATGGAACTGCTTTTGTATGCTAAACTGAATTGTTTGAAATTGAAGTGCTTTTGTCATTGAAACTGTACTTACTCTAAACTGAATTGTTTGAAATAGAACCGTTTTGACATTTAACTGTGTGTAAACAAAAACATACCTACACTAAACTGAATTGTTTGAAATAGAACTGTTTGACTAAACTGAATAGCTTGAAATAGAAATGTTTTTTACAATTATGCTAAACTGAATTGTTTGGAATGGAACTACCTATTTGTATAAAAATGGATTTGACATTAAATAATTTACAAAGGTTGATATGCCATAACAAACAAACAAACAAACTGAATGAGTTTTACATTTTTAAAAAGACAATTCCATCCATTCTGTTTAACTTTTTTGAAATATATAACGGAATTATCAAAGTGTCCGTACGGACGTCGTACGGTACAATATGGCTGTTCTTGATATTTTTTTAGTTTAGAAATCTTCAGGAATATTGTCTTATATATTCACCTTGTAGAGATTTCAGCTGTACGGATTACATCTCTTGCTTTCCAAATAGTACTTCTAATGGCCGCTTGGTTGCGTGACCAAAGTAGCATATAAAAACAATGCTGACAAGTCAAACTCTCTCTTTACGGTCCTGGTTCACAAGAAGCACACACGAGTATATGCGTTTCCTAACAGAAGGGGTATCATGGCCCCAACAAACCTCGTGTTGATACCATGTTTTGACATGTCTTGACACAATAGCTTTCATTCTATTAAGAACACTTGACTTATTACAAAAGACTCTTCAACTGGATGATAGGACTTTTGTCTATAGTGTTCATGTCATTCTTGTATTCATTTCATTAATTTAAACAAGAAAAAATATGTTGTTAATTCGTGATGAATTGTCTTACATTGTTTAGTTCGATGAAATTTTAATACTAATTAATTAATTAATTAATTAATTAATATTAACTGATTTCCTCAGATACAAGTGTCCGAATTGTGTTCTTCACATTTGTGACAATGAATTTTGGTACTCAAATACGACAAATATACGAAGACAAACTTTTAAGTTGTCGATACCAAAGCTCACTTGATTCTGTTCCCAAACTCTTAATCTATTAAAAAAACATTTTTGCGATGTTTATAAAATCAATAACCGGAGATTATATTATTTTTTACTGCATTTGACTGAGATTTTGATTGTTTAATGTAAAATCTCGGAAAAAATAAATATGACTGATATGGTGAAAAAAATATTGGCCTTTTATTTATCATTTATTTATTTTTGCGTGTGGACTACTTTTTTGAAGTAAATGTGCTATAACATACCATTTAGGAAGAATAATCATTTCGATAATTAAATTCTTGACATTGCTGGGTCAGTAAAATATGTTTATTCCTGTGTATGGGGTTAAATGAGGGAGAGTCTTTCTATGATTGGATATAACAATTACGTGAATAGCCCAGAAGTTTTTGCACAAAATATCAAAAAATCACAAGATAGATTCTGGACCAGTTCCCGGCTGCACGTCGACCAGAATTTCTCTCCAAGAAATCACAAAATCAGAAGATACCTGATATCCTCACCATCACACCAGTAAGTCTCTCAAACTTGACTCTATACACAGGAAGGACTTCATATTGTTAGTCATGGTTTAATTCTTTAATAAAGTGTTAGAATTGAACTAATTCAATTATTTGTTGCTGTCAGTCTTAAAAATGAATGCTATACTAACTCCAATACAATCAAATCTATAAAAGTTTTAAAAAATCTATATGACAAAATGTAAGTCATAAAAACTTAAATAAAAAATATGCTTTACAAAGAAGAAAATTAGCAGAGTTCATCCAACAGTATATGAATAGAATTTTGGCCCTGCTGTGCTTCTGTAGATATTTCTGATGTACTACGATTCCAAAATTAGAAGTTTGGACCCGTGGTACTTCTTTAAAAACTTGGTAACACACTGCTTTTATATAATTTTACTCCTTTCTGTAGAATTTTGTTTTCGTAGTTCTGTAAAATTCAGGTTCCGCGGTACTATTGTAGAATTGCAGTCCTGCAATACTGTAATAGGGTTTTGCTTCCTTGGTACTTGTATTGAATTTGGGTCCTACGGTACTATTACATGTATTTACCCCCCCCCCCCGCACGAGCAAGATATGATACAAGGTCAAGTGTTTAAGCGGAGTTTAACAGGTTTGAATTCAGAGATTTCTTTCTCCTAAACCGGTATGCCAACTCTTGGTATGGCAACCCATACTAAAGTTAAAGAGCCCTGCCAGCCCTACTATATACGAGTAGCTTGAGGGAGAATTGTTGAATACATAACTTTTCTTTGTGTAATAGCGCTAAGTGAAATGCAAACAGCCTCTTTCAGGTTTGAACTCTAGACGTGCCAATTTTCAACAACAGTTATCGGTACTTGTTAAGAATTTGGGTCCCACGGTACTATAGAAGAATTGTTGTTCTCAGTTGTAATTAAATATTCTTGTCCCGTTTGTACTTGTATAGAATTTTGGTCCCACCTATGATAGGTTTTTACTTTACCCAGTACTTTTGTCGAATTTTGGTTCTGCGGCATTTCTATCGAATTTTACTCTTGGAGTTATCCTACATAATTTGGTTTTGCAGTACTATTATAGTATGACGATTCCGCGACACTTCTGTAGAATTTGTGCAGAATTTCACTAAAGCGGTATGTATTTGGAGCTTATGGCATTTGTGTGGAAATTTGTGCCTGCGGTACCATACTTGAATTTTGGTTCTGCGGTACTTTTTTATAATGATGGCCCATGGCACTTTTGTGGATTTTTTCCCCACGGTACTATTCTAAAATTGTTATCTCACAGTATTTGCAAAGAGTTTTGGTCTTATGGTACTTCAGTAGAATTTTAGTCTTGCGGAACTTATAGAGAATTTTACTTCCGAGGCTAATATTGTAGTATTTTGGTCACGCGGTACTAATAAATTTTTTAAGCCAAGGTACTTGTATATATATATATATATATAACATTGGTCTGGTGGTAATGCTGTATAATTTTATTCTTGTGGTACAATTATCGAATTGTAATTTTGCGGTACTTCTATAAATATTTGCTGGCCTCTCGGTTCGTTACAAGTGTAGAATTTTAGTTCCGAGGTTCTATTTTGAATTGTGTTTTGATACTATCGTAAAATTTGATTCTCACAGTTCTTGTAGAGCATTTTGTTTCCGTAGTTCTGTAAAATTTTGGTTACGCAGTTCGGCAATAAAATTGTGACACTCTGGAACTTCTATAATTTCTCTCCCGTGATACTTGTGAAAAATTTTTGTTGTAGATATTTTCTCAGACGGTACTTCAGTGTAATATGGTCTCATGGTACTTGTTTAGAATTCAGGGTCAGGGTACGACTGTGAGAAATTTTGGCCCGCGATAGAATTCCCACAGTACTGTACTTCAGAAGAAATCTCAGTGGAATATATTCCTATGGTACTTCTTTAGAATTCAGGGTCATGAACCAGAAAAAAAGACAAAAAAAAAAAAAAAACCCCACAAAAAACAAAAGCATTTTTTCGTTACTAATTTTTGTTGCTAAGCATTTAAAGAACCTTCTTTTAATTAGGTAACATTTTTTCATAAAAAAAAGGAAAAAAGAAAAAAGAAAGTAACTCATGTTTATGCCTGTCAGAAAGTAAGGGATCGTTTCGACATTGTATTGAAAAACCACAGAAAATCCTTATTTTGAAAATCTGACATTACCTGAGTTGAAGAAAGTCTTTTTGAATGCTAAACAAACTAAAAAAAATAATCACAAAAATGTTTTTTTATTTTTTGCGGAGACGGAACCCATCGAATTCCGATGTGACTTTTTTAAATGTAAAAACGGAAAAGAAAACCATATCATAGAGAAAGAAAAGAAATATAAAGATGACTAATTGTTACAAAAAAAAAATTTCAAGGGAGATAATTTCATGTATATTTAATACTAATTTTGAAGTAGCCTCCCATATTATTTATCAAATTGCTAGTTACTTGATGTATTATATGTACGGAGTACTATACACCCCCGGACAAAAATTTAAGACCATCCTCAAAAATGAAGAAAAAGATATTGTTTACAATTCTTATATTATATATGAAAGATAAGGTTAAGAGGCATTTAAATTTAAAATAAGAAGAAATTTCAATTCATTTTTATGTATATATTAACATTTATGCTAAATTTTAAAGTTTATTTTTGACGTAAATATATGATCACCAATAAAAACTAAAGAAAAGAAGACTTAATTTAATTGAAAAAGGCGAGATTACAGATCTGAAGAGAGTCGGAAAATCTTAGAGAGAAATTTCGAAGGCTTTAGGTTGCAGTAAAAGCGTTTTCTGCAATTACTTGAAAAGTCCAAAAAAGTACGGAACAAGAAAACCGACTGGCAGGCCAGAAAAAATTATCATTACAATTCAAGAGAAGAATTGTAAAAAAGAAAACTTCGCCAACATAAAAAATATTGAAATCTTTTGTGAATGCTCCTTACTGTACTATAACAATTAAAAGGCATTTAAACAACGGAAAAATTTTGCGTAAGAAAAGGATTATCGTCAAAGGTTAACTATGAAGCACAAAGAGAAACGACTGGAATATGCTCATCAATATCAAACCATGAGTGCTAAAGAATGGTGAAAAGTTGTTTTCTAGGACGAAAAGAAATTCAATTTAGACTGTTCAGATGGCTTTCAGAAGTACTGGCATGCAAAAAAAATTTCCAGAAGAGAATTACTCAACAAGGCATAGTGGAGGAAGATCTCATGATCTGGGGACCTTCTCATCTTCAGGAAGACTTAAACTACAATTTGTCAGCGGTCGATAAAAAGCATCAAATTATGTGAAGATGCTAAATGATTTATCTCTCGCACAAGAGAAGCGTCGTCTATGTGGTGAAGGATGGATTTTTCAGCAAGATTATGCTGCAATCCACAATGCATCAATATCAAAGAAGTACTTGCTTGAACAAAAAAGAAGACTTCTTGGCCACCCAGCGTGCTCTCCAGACCTCAATCGTAGAGAAAATTTGTCGGGATTGATTGTTGCAAAAGTTTATGAAGGAGGTCGACAGTACGTGGCATTTTCTGAACTCAAAAACGCAATCTTAGACCCATGGGAAAAATACCTTTGGTTCAACTTTAGAAACTTGTTGATCATATGCCTAGCCGAATTTTTGAGATTATCAAAGCTAACGGCGGATCAACAAAATATTGAATAAAAAATTGCTTTTATATTCTATAGTTCTGTTTATTGGTCTTATATTTATGTCAAAACAAAATTTTAAAATTAAACATAAATGCTAATATACATGTAAAAAATGAATTGAAATTTCTTCTTATTTTAAACGTGTCTTTTTGCCTTATCTTTCATATATCTGATTTTCATAATTTAAAAATCGTAAACAATATCTTTTTCTTCCCTTTAGAGGGTGGTCTTATATTTTTGTCCAGGGGTGTATATATATAGGTGTGTGTGTGTGTGTGTGTGTGGGTGTTTGAGTGTGAGTGTGTGTGTGTGTGTGTGTGTGTGCATGTATATATATATATATATATATGTTTGTTACCGAAAACTTCAAAAACACAAATGGTAGAGCAATTTTTTTTGACGCAATCCATTAAAATGCAATCCATTAAAATGCTCTATGCTAAAGAACTAAGTAATTACAGCTTTCATAGATACGACTAAGACTGCATACAAATTTTTGTTATGTTTACTATAAAATCGAAATGTTAGGCTCTTAGTAAATAATCTAGTTCAAATTTAATTAATATACACCACTAGAAATAAATGAAAAACTTTTCTAAATTTTGATGCGTGTTGTGGAGTAACTGGACTCCCCCCCCACAAAATAGATAAGTCTATTAGAGCAGTACTCGTTCTAGCAGTATTGTCTGTTAGTTAATCTGTCTGTCTTTCCGACAACAAACGATTAAGGTTGCTTATATTTGTTGGGGAACTGTATTTCTCTCCGTAACCAAATATCTCTTATCTTACATGTGTGTCGACTCTTACAACTCACGGTACAACATTCTGACGATGAAAAATCGAAAGTAGAAAATTTTCAGCAGAATACCAACATTCGAACGTTAAGCACGACCAACATTTGGATTCGAAAGACTCGAATGTTTGAAAATTTTCAGCAGAATTATACAATCATGAAATAATTACAAATCTGGATAACAAGGAAAAACAAGTAAAATTTTTGTTCTGTAATTCTTGTTTACAAAAAAAGAAGAAAAAAAAAAGAAAGAAAAAAGAAAAAAGAAAAAAGAAAAAAAAGAAACGGGAAATTATTAGGTCAATTGAATTGCGTCGCTACAAACATGGAGGATTTTAAAGAAGCAATGATGGAATTTATGAAAATCAAGAACGAACATTTAGAAAATCAGCGACTTTTAGACCAAGAACGTTATGAAATACAAAACAAACGTTTGGAAAAAAAATGCTCGAACTACTAGTCTTGAAAAAAGAGCAAGGCAGTGCAAATTCTTTTTCACAGGATTCAGTAATAAATTTTTTGCAAAAGGGCAAATTGTGGTCTACTCTGTTACATTAAGAAGAAAGGAAAATACAGGAATGTGGACGAGAATATTGATGAGTTTCAAGAATTTTAATGACAGCCAGAAAGACACCCCTTGTACTGTGAGTCGTACAAATAGAAGAAAAACAGCGGCAAATTTAGAGCAGGAATTAAGCATTCAACCTGAAGTTTCGAGGTCCTGTTGGTCTGGGAGGAATGAATAGATGACAAAGGACTTGTCTCCAAAAGGAACAATAGCCCATGATTGAATGCACTCTCCTTGAATGAGTGAGGAAGAGACTCGGTCTGTCCTGCTCGAAAAATATGTGAAGAAGAGAGTGAGGGAGCGTTTGCGTGGCCTTTTATACTACCCGGGAAAGTCATCCGAGTAGAATGGCTTAAATCATCCTCATTGAACGAAAGTATAAAATCTAAACCTCAACGGCCAAAGTAATTCCCGCACTAAATAATGATTTGAAATTCTTTTTTTCTGCTACAAATTCAATTGGCGAATTTAAGTACAACTCAGAAGAGGAGGTAATTTTTGCGGCTTATTTTCACCATCCTGAAGAGGTTTTTCAAAAAGATTGTGCTATATGGTCGGACGAAAAGAAAATACATCTATTGCTTGGGAAATTTATTCAAAGCGAACATGAAAAGTATGTTAAGTGCATGCTTCCGAGAAAGCTTGCTGAGGTTGTGCGATAGCAGCAAAAGCATCACCAGTGAAATTTACCCCTTGATCAAAGACAGATTGACCTTGGTCAAGGCTACATATAAGTTTTGTTGGTACAATGAAGAGACAATATTATTTACTAGCGGTTGACAGTTTCTCGAAATGTAAAAACCCTACGTGAAGTGGTACAATTAGATTTTTGCATGAACTCTTTGCTAGATTTGCTATTTCTGATCCAATTGTGTCGGTTAATGGAACACAATTCAAGGCAAGAGAGTTCAAAGATTTTTGTAAGGCCTTTCCAATCGTATACATAACTAGCGTACCATATCACCAGTATTGTATTCTGGACAGGCAGAAAGATTTTTAGACACTTTCAAGCGAGCATTAAAAAAAGTCGGACGGAAACGAATCCGTTGACGATATCCTACAATTTTTAAGGGTATATCATATGACACCAAATCCAAGGAATAGTTCAGAATTGTCACCAGCGGAGTTAATGTTTACGAGAAAAATAAGATCTGAGTTCGTCAAACTGTTGTCAAAAGAAAATAAAAAAATAACGAAGAAAGAAACAAACGCAAAATCATATATGCCAAGAGAGAAAAGTTTTCTTTAAAGAGTACAGCTACGGGAAAGAAATCTGGAAGGCTGGTGTCATTGCTAGATGTATCGGGAGATTAATGTATATAATCAAAGACCTTTAAAAGACTATCAAGAGACATCACAACCAGATCAGAAAACAGTACTTGGAAGATATAAGTAACCAGAAGGAAGAATCGATGCAGGTTGTTTATTACTTATTCGATGTAGCGACACCTTTTGTTGTCCCTGAGGAGAAACGTTCAACTAAACGGAAAAGAACATTTTCAGGGACTATGGAGATAAACCTGAAAAGGAAAAATACAACTTCTAGAGGAAGTAGAGAATTAAAAAAGGGGATGTTGTGGAGTGACTGGAAACCCCACAAAATGGTCTAATCTAAGGATTATATTAGAGCGTTGCTCGTTTTAGCAGTATGACTGTCTAGTAAGTCTGTCCATCAGTCTGTCTTTCCGACAACAAACGACAAAGGTTGCTTACATTAGTCGGCGAACTGTATTTCTCTCCGTAACCTCTTATCTTATTTCATGTGTGTTGACTCTTACAACTCGCAATACAACATGAGTTTCTTAAAACTATTTTTTCGAAAAAAGCATTGGAATATGAGTTTCTAAAGGGGATTTGTGCAATTATAGTTCATTTTTTAACAAGGCCGTGGAAGGTCGTATTTGATGCTTTAGAGGTCCAGATGCAGTTTTATGGCGGCTGCTTCCCTACTCCTGATGTAGAGTATGCATTTGTACTCAATCTAAGTGATCCAACTCATCAAGAGAGATAATTGCTGGTATATTAAAAGCTGATTATAGAGTAGTTTCTCTTACCGTAATTATTTGTGCGTAACGCGCTTATGTTTTTTTTTTCTAGATTTTTAAGACTAAGATTTAGGGTTGCGTAGTATGCACAAGAAATAAATATGAACTTTTCGCTAGACACGTTTGTCTCCAAAGTCGGCACGAGATGACCAAAAGTAAGTTGTATCTATGGTCTAAATTTACATGTATAACAAACACTTGTTTCACGACCCTCCAGAGAAATAGCCACCAGCGCAGAGTTTCACAAAGTCGTCCATATAAACATCTGGAGGTGAATAAAAATTTGGCAGAGTGAATAAAATCATCGTGGTTCACGGGGGGGAGGTGAACTTACGAGTTTTCCTTTATAAATCCTTTTATAATAAGGGAAGAAATATCACTAGATCATGTTGACTAGTTGCCAGATATCGTACACCTAGCAGAATGTTTGATTTGATGTAATGAGCACTTGTGATTGGTCATAGAGTCTCGTTGCCAGATACCGTATATCTAGCAGGATGTCTGATTGAATATAATGACCACTTGTGATGGGTCATAGAGACTCGTTGCCAGATATCGTACGCCTAGCAGAATATCTGATTGGATGTAATGAGCACTTGTGATTGGTCATAGTCTCGTTGCCAGATACCGTACATCTAGCAGAATGTCTGATTGGATATAATGACCATTTATGATGGGTCATAGAGACTCGTTGCCAGATATCGTACGCCTAGCAGAATATCTGATTGGATGTAATGAGCACTTGTGATTGGTCATAGTCTCGTTGCCAGATACCGTACATCTAGCAGAATGTCTGATTGGATGTAATGACCACTTGTGATGGGTCATTCACATATGACCCGCACAAAACAAACAAGTCAATAAAATGAACGACCAATTTGGCTCTAACCGAAAATATTCTGATCTTTTCAGTATCGTTAACAACGCATATAATCATATTTTTACGAAAGAAATCATTTAAAAACAATTACATTCTAAATGAATTATTTGACAAAAATATCGAATTCTAAACTGTACCTTTCTATAATAGGTTATGAGATGTCTTTAAAAAAGAAAAATGTTTTATAAAAATAAAGATATACGAGATTTTATAAGAATAAAAATATACGTAGATTTCAAAAAAGAATTGCCCAGCCTGCTGGGACTGTAGAATACACCGGTTGCATCTCTGCAGAGGGGTAAGACCCTTCCCGGAAATGAGTGTCCTCGATATGACACTAAACAATCTGATGAGGAGGTTCCAGTGATGCTGGAGTTTTGGGGAATGAGGAGTACCTTTTCATTGCCATTGTTTCCAGGCCCACTCTGGCCCGGATTGGTAGCACCTGATATGGCCCTGTCTATGGGTTAAATTAGAATTAGAACTGTTTGACTAAACTGAATAGCTTAAAATTGATATGTTTTTGACAATTAAACTGTACTTAGATTTCAACTGCATGCTTATGTTAAACTGAATTATTTGAAATGGAACTGTTTTTGACATTGAAACTGTACTTACACTAAACTGAATTGTTTGATATAGAACTGTTTTGATATTTACCTGTGTGTACACAAAATTTGTACTTATACTAAACTGAATTACCTGAATTAAAACTGTTTGAATAAACTGAATAGCTTGAAATAGAAACGTTTTTGACAATTAAACTGTTACCCATGCTAAACTGAATTTTTAAAAATAGAACTGACTATTTGCATAAAAATAGATTTGGCATTAAATAACCTACAAAGGTTGATATGCCATAAAACCCGACCAACCAACCAACCCACAATCAAAAAAGAAAGAAAAATAATGAAAACGTGAAATCAAAATAGAATTTCTCAATTTTCAATTCTTATTCATAGTAAAAAGTTTTAAATGAATAAAATTAAATTTAAATTATTATTGAGGAAAAATTTCGCTCTGGCCGAAGAGATCCGGATCTTCAATTAATAAGTCAGTTTCATTGTTGGCAGGTATTTGTTGCTGTGGGTATTTTTATGATTCAATATTTTGTTTGTAATAACTTTTTTGTATTTACAAAAAATTCTTTTTTATCTTGAAACCGAAAACATTTAAAAAATTAACCTCTCTCATCATGACTTCCAGTTTCACTAAGAAAAAATGTCGCCAATATATAATTAATTCAATGGGTGCATCAAGTCAAAATATCAGAATGTGTGTTTGTTTATGATTTTATTTCTTCTCGTATGAGCTTTTTTTGTTTGTTTGTTACATTTTTTGATAAACATGTTTATGCATTTGCTCTAAATACTGTGTAAATTTAGTGAACCGGCTACAGTCGAAAGAAATGCAATCGGCGAATCTGAGTTCCAATCCTATACGAGGCTATTTGCGTTTCATTTCGCTCTTTAATACACTTAAAAAATTGACCTTATGTCACATCCTGCGGATGGTATTTTTATAATGCCTGAGCATTGAGGAGACCTACTGTAACCTGATATCCAATTAAAAAAAGTTACTAATGTTGTACATTAAATGAGTAGTAGTAGTAGTAGTAATAATAATAATAATTTGTGAAAAGACTATTCTACATTCATTAAGAAACATAGAATGGAAAACACTTAAGATAGAAACGGAAAAATAAATCTCGTACTACCTTACATACCGACGAATAATATGACCGAGTTAAATGAACTAATCTATGCAGGAGCAAAATTAGTTTGTGAGAAAATTGGGATCCCCTCAAAAAGCACGAAGAAAAAGTCAAAACCGGGATGGGAAATTCGACTGGAAACGCAAATAAAAAACTACGAAAACAAATCCGAATGATAAGAAAGAGAGGCGCTGAAATAAGCGGGAAGAAGGAACAGGCAACATGAGGAAAAATAACAGAACAACTTGAGGAAATAAACCAGAAAGTACTGGCCAAAGAAGGAAGATTAAAGAGATATCGACAAAGGGTAAAACAATACAGATAAAACAGGACATTCCAAAACTACGAAAGAAAATTCTATCAACAATTGGTAGGGAGTGACATAAAAACATACCAACAACCGGATATAAAAGAAAACGAACGATTTTGGACAAAAATATGGCAACCAAAGAAACATAACGAAAATGCTGAATGGATAAACAATATTACAAGAGAACTAGAGGGACTTGAAGAAGGCCCCAAAATGGAAATACACGTCAACTTGTTCAAAACAACACTAAAAAGAATATCAAGCTGGAAAGCGCCAGGCCATGATGGAATACATGGCTTCTGGTTCAAGAAATTCACCTCCATTTTCGGCAGACTAGCACTAGAAATGAACAGATGCTTACAAGGCACGCAAGTACCTGACTGGATGACCAAAGGAAAGACTACATTAATCCAAAAGGACCCTAGCAAAGGAACTGCTCCAAATAACTACAGACCCATAACCTACCTACCAATGATGTGGAAAATACTAACAGCACAAATAAGGGAAAAGATCTACTACTCGCTAACAAGCTGCGGATTGTTCCCTGACGAACAGAAAGGATGCCGCAAAGGATCCAGAGGCACAGCAGAATTACTCTGCATAGATCAACACATCCTAAATGAGAGCAAGACAAGACGGAAAAATCTAGCTATGGCCTGGATAGACTACAAAAAGGCATATGATATGGTCCCACAAAGCTGGATACTACACTGTCTCAAAATGTACAAAATATCACATGAAGTCATAAACTTCATCGAACAGACCATGAAAACCTGGAGAGTGGAGCTGACAGCAGGAGGAAGAAGCATAGCTGAAACAAAGATCCAAAGAGGGATTTTCCAAGGAGATGCACTATCACCCTTACTATTCATAATAACCATGATGCCACTGAACCACATACTCAGAAAATGCGCAGCCGGACACAAACTCAGCAGATCGCAAGAGAAGATCAACCACCTAATGTACATGGATGGCATTAAATTATTTGCAAAAAATGAAAAAGAACTGGTAACTCTCATACTCGCCGTTAGAATATACAGTCGAGACATAGGAATGGAATTTGCCATAGAAAAATGTACCATGCTCGTCATGAAAAGTGGCAAACGACATATGACTGACGGAATGGAACTACCAAATCACGACAAAATTAGAACGCTCGAAGAAAATGAAACCTACAAATACTTGGGGATCTTGGAAGCTGACACCATCAAACAAGTGCAAATGAAAGACACGACCCGAAAAGAATATCTCAGGAGAACGAGAAAACTACTCGAGACAAAACTCTCCAGCAGAAACCTCATCAAAAGAATAAATACTTGGGCTGTGCCCCTAGTTAGATATTCGGGACCCTTTCTCAAATGGACCAGAGACGAACTTAAACAAATGGACCAAAGAACAAGAAAACTAATGACCATGCATAAGGCAGAGACAACGTTGACAGATTATATGTATTTAGAAAAGAGGGAGGAAGAGGACTTGCCAGCATCGAAGACACCGTTGACGCATCGATACAACGGCTCGAAGACTACATAGAAAAACATGAACGAGGACTAATTACAACCATCAGAAACGATACAGACAACACGATAGACGAAAGAACGACAACAACTAGGAAACAAAAATGGGAGGGAAAACAACTCTATGGCCGCTTTAAACGTCTAATAAACAACATCTCACACCAGAAAACCTGGACCTGGGTAAGAAAAGGAAACCTTAAGAGAGAAACAGAATCCCTCCTAATAGTAGCACAGGACAACGCCATAAGAACCAATTATATCAAAGCGAGAATAGATAAGACGCAACAAAACAGTAAATGTAGGCTATGCGGTGACAGAGACGAAACGATCAATCACATAAGCGAATGCAGCAAATTAGCACAGAAGGAGTATAAGGCGAGACACGACTGGGTCGGCAAGGTGATCTACTGGGAAATGTGCAGGAAATTTCAATTCGACCATACAAACAAATGGCCTAAGCACAACCCGGCACCTGTCCTAGAAAATGACTCGCATAAACCCCTATGGGACTTTAACATACAAACGGATCACCTAATAATAATCAACAAAAAAAAAAAAAAAAAAAAAGAGAATCTGCAAGATTATAGACTTTGCTGTCCCGGCGGACCACAGAATAAATCTGAAGGAAAGTGAAAAGAAGGATAAGTACCTCGACCTTGCTAGAGAATTGAAAAAGCTGTGGAACATGAAAGTAACGATTGTGCCAATTGTCATTGGTGCGTTAGGCACAATAACTAAAGGATTATTAAAAGGCCTGGAGGACTTGGAAGTTGGCGGACGGGTTGAGACTATCCAAACGACAGCATTGCTAAGAACGGCCAGAATCCTGAAACGAGACTTGAGGAGACTTGCTGTCCCTCAAACCCCAGTGAAAAACCATCAGCTAACACTGGTGTGAAAAACTCTAAAGGAGTAAATAATAATAATTAGAAGAAGAACTAACGATAAATAACAAAAAAAAAAAAGCGAGAACTTGCCATATAGTCCACTCAGACCTAGTGTGGTCGTACTTATTAGGGTCCCGTATCTAGGCTTCATGCTTCATGCTTAAAAAATCATATGTAATGTTTTCAAATAAATCTGTTAAATTCTTATCTATGGGTCAAAGAGAACTGTTCAATCTTTAGCTCGGGATTTTTATCAGTAGTAGATAGAATTATTAGGATTAAATAGCATTACTTGAAACTATTTAAGTGTGTGCAAACAATGCATAACAATACTTAAAACCATTTAGTTGACTACAAATAGAACTATTAGTGTTAGATAACAATACTTGAAACCATTTAGAATAATTATTGTTAGCAATACTTAATCTTTTAACTGTGTGCAAACAAAGGATTAATATGAAACAGAATTATCACTGTTTGGAATACTTAAAACCATGTAACAGCATATAAACAAATGAGCTCTGGCTTGTTTAAAAATAATGTTACCTACCATCAATTCAGTTAGAAATCCCCCATATATATATATATATATATATATATATATATAGGATTAGGTAATTAATAACCCACAAGAGTTGATATATCATAAGCACAACCAACCAACCAACCTAATAAGCGAATGCAGCAAACTAGCACAAAAGGAGTACATGACTAGGCATGATTGGGTAGGAACGGTGATCCATCAAGCAACCGATTAAAATTTAACCATACAACCAAATGGTATATGTACAAACTATAACCCGTCCAAGAGAATGAGATGCATAGAATTCTCTAAAATTTTGAGCTGCAAACGGATCACCCAATACCAGACAGAAGACCAGACCAAGTGATAATGAACAAGAAAAAAAAAAAACAAACAAACAAAAAAAAAAAAAACAAAAAACAAAACAAAAACAAGCAAACAAAAAACTTGCCATCTCGTGGATTTTACCGAGTGAAAAATAAAAAAATACTCGGACCTTACTCGATAACTAAAAAAACAAAACAACAAAAACTGTATTAAATGAGGGTGACGCTGATACCAGTTGTGATTGGTGCACTTGGAACGGTCCCCAAAGGCTTGGAGAAAAGACTTGGGGAATTGGAAATCAGAAGAAGAATCGAGACAATCCAGACCACGGCATCGTTGAAATCAGCTTGAATACAGAGAAGAGTCCTGGAGACCTGAGGAGATTTGCTGTCACTCAGATTTTAGTGAAAAACCACTTGCTAAGGTTGGTGTGAAGAACTTACAAGGACTAAAATACTAATAATCCTCACGGTAAGAAAACCAAACCTATTGTTGATTTAAAAGAAAAGAAAAAAGAAAAACAAAATCAAACCAAAGAACAAAACTTGTCATCTTGTGGATTTTGTCATGCAAGCGGATTACAGAGTGAAAATGAAAGAATGTGAAAAGATAGACAAATACTTAAACTTTATCAAAGGACTAAAAAATCTGTAGAATATTATGGTGACGGTGATACCAATTGTAGTTGGTGAACTGGGAACAGTCCAAAAAAGCTTGGAAATGAGACTTGTGGAATTGGAAATCAGAGGATGAATCTAGATCATCCAAACCACAGCATTGTTGAGATCGACTCATAAGAGTCCAGGAAACCAAAGGAGACTTGCTGTCACTCAGATTCCAGTGAAAGACTAGTTAAAATTGGTGTGAAAAACTCGCAAACAGTTAAATAATAA